>VZRZ01007593.1:186239-214545 GCA_013398175.1 Climacteris rufus
ACGTGGCACTTAGTACCCCTCCCGCCACCCCGGCGGCTCCCCGGGCCGGTTCCCCCTGCCGGGCGCGGGCCGGAGGCCGCTGGGGCCCGGCCGGGAGCGGGAGGCCCTGCCCGGGGCTCGCTTGTCAGGGACGGCCCTGCCGAGGAGACGGCCGGGCCCCGCCGTGCCCTCGCTCGGCAGTACTGCTGCTGCTTCCCTTCTTCCTCACCCTGGAAAAGAAAAGCAGAAACCGTCAGGGGCAGGGAGCATCAGATTTTTAACCGCGAGGAAAGTGTGAGCTGCTCTTATGCCTCTTCGTGAAAAGCATCTAATCCTGTTGCCACGTGTGTGCCTTTTAGGAAGGGCAGCTTAACTTGGAGTGTAAGCTTCCCCATAAATATTTCGGGGATTTCAGCACCACAGTAACTCAAGTTATTCATCTGCTCCTTGATGATTACGTCAGGATATCCTACCATTATTTATGGGGTATTTGGTACCAGGGAAAACAGAAACTGAAAATGGCCACCTTGTGAAAATCCTTGTTGAAGGCTGCTGTCACCACAAAGCATCTTAAGCACACCACAGGACATCTTAAACAGCAGAGTCTCTCATATTTTAATTACTTTGTTACTACTCAGCTAAAAACTTAGACTTAAAAGTAGGCTAAAAAATCTATATCTGGATAGAATACTTAAAACAGCCGTATAGAGAACCAACATAAAAATCTCCATAAGTGTGATTATTTCATTCACTGTATTTAGGGACAGTAACACACACTTTTGTGTTCTCACCCTTTTAATTTAGGCAAAGGAGGTAAAAACAGGCGACGAGGTAAGAATGAGAATGAATCAGAAAAAAGAGAACTGGTGTTCAAAGAAGATGGGCAAGGTGAGTTTTTAACTGTGTTATGGAAATATCATTGTTTTCAGTCACATGCTGTAAGTGACAGAAGAGAGAGGTATTCTTATCAGGGCTGCATTTGAATTCTAAATGATATTTTGAGTGTGGGAGAAAGACAGTAGGAAAGGGAAAGTTTCAATATCTTCACCACTTAAGAATGAAGCCTCCTCTCCTTGACCTTGCTGCAATGCTCTGTGTAAAACAGCGCATGAACATTCCCTGGAAACCCTTTGGTAGCTTTGTGTGAGGGTCTGTGAGCAGCTGGCTTAGTAGATGTGATTCAGTCTTGCCTGTAATTGTCTCTGGGATGCACAGCCCCACTTGCTGTTTTATACTGACATCTCTTCAGTGAGCTTCCTGAAATCACAGACCATGCAGAGCAGTTCATGTCACAGTTCTGTCTCCTGGTGGTTTGGTTCCGTTGGCTCCTGGGCTGGGAAATGTAACAATTATTTAAACAGGAGCAGTGGGTGGGATGTTGTCAGGTGGAGTAAGCCACAAGAGTGTTCAGCAGGGGAGTGGTGGCTGGGATTCCCCTCTGCCCAGCCTTTGGTGACAGTGAGCTCCCCTCCCTTTCAGCTCCTCCTGTCTTGTGTGTCACACTCGGGTGGTTGCTCACATGATGCAAGTGGTCTCCTAGTGACCAATTAATCAGTTGGTTTGTTAGAAATATGGGAAAGGTACTGACTTAAATCACTGTGAAAGAAATGCCACTGAACTAATTTCTGGTACTCTGTGTTGTTGTAAGCAAAAAAGGAGTTTATTATGATGCACATCTGAAACTTAATATCCTTTTCATCTCCCAAGCAAAATCTACGTAATGAAACATTATTCTCAGTTATGAATAGTCTTATGTGGTTTGCTGGACTATCTGACTTGTGCTAAGGAAAGATTCTAGAATGTTAAAATACAGCTCTGGCTAATTGAGATAGTTTTTTTTTTCTTTGGTGTCAGTTAATGTTAAAATTCTTACAAAATTTGTAATAATAATATTCTAATTATTACAAGCATTATTATTTTTAGTTAAATGGTCATACATTATGCTGCAAACTTTAATGTGTGTGAAGTTCTCCAGTAGTGATTTCTGGAGCTTGGTGAGGGAGAAGATGAAGTACAAGGTGAGAGATGGAGGGTGGGTGTTGGGATTTCAGCTGAAGCCTGGCAGTTGCCTTTCAGACAGTGTCTGGAAACACCAGGTCGTGTCCTGTCACGGGCAGTGGGGTGTTTTCCTCAGAGCCCCTGCAGGAGGGGTTCAGTGTCACTGGGGTGGTTCTACAGGACGTGCAGCTTGCTCCTTCCTCATGACAGCACTGAGATGTAGTCCTTTAGGAGGTCAGGTGCTGTGATGCTGTCATAAACTTTCAAACTCTTGCATGTGACTCAGTAGCCCTTGAGATTTTCTCTAGTAAGCATTTCAGAGGGAACTAAAGCATGGATGCAACCAAGAAGGAGCTGTATTTAAAAATGTTAACATCAACAGTGATACAAAACTGTGATACATTCAGCAGCCTGTGTGGCTGCTCAAAGCTCCTCTCAGCAGTTCATGTTTGATAAAAAGTTTCAACTAATTTGGATTACAGTGGGAAAAGTTCCTGGTTATGTCTTGAAGCTGGATTTGTTCAGACTGTGACACTTTGGGGACATGGTTTAGTGGTGGACTCAGCAGTGCCGGATTAATGGTTGGACTTGTTGATCCTAAAGATCTTTTCCAACCTAAGTGATTCTTTCTTTCTCTGTGTTACCATCTATTTCAGAATATGCCCAGGTCATCAAGATGTTAGGCAATGGAAGACTGGAGGCATTATGTTTTGATGGTGTGAAGAGGTTATGTCATATTAGAGGGAAGCTAAGAAAAAAGGTAATTCTGAAGCATTGCAATAGAGAACAGTGACATTATGCATGATATGTAATTGTAAACATTTATACCTCTTGATTGTTACTTGTGCTTCTAACTGCTCTTAATATCTTAAACTTCTCTTTTTGGTAGTAAACCATTCTGTCCTCCTGTTTCCATTACCAGCACAAGAATAGGCAGTCTTTGGCTTTTGAGTGAAGCTCAACAGTTGAAGGGCTGCCTTTCAATGTGTATATTTCAGGGGAGGGTTTTTTGGCTGCTTATGAAATACCAGCTTCTCATATTGTAGAAAATGTATGTGTATATAAAATAATAAAAATCTGCCTAATTGCAAGTGGGGAAGTTGGTGAGTATTTAGAAAATACACCTCTGATGCCATCATTTTATTGTCCACTTCATCAGTTCCCAAAATATTTCTGTTCAAGGCTGCAAAAATGTGTACCTTCAGGGATGTCAGGTGTATGTGTTTGCATTCTTAGCTTTGCCATCTTCAGATGGTGTCCCCTCTGGCCCTTGTCAGGTGTTACAGCTTCCTGTCCTCTGCTGGTGTGTAGTAAGGAGGAGGTCCCTCAGACAGTCTGTTCCCAATGAAAACAGACATTCACTGTCTGCATTCTGGATTGTTCAATTTTTTGGAGACCAGCGAGTGCACATGCCGTGGTGTCAGTGTGAGCAGTGTTGTAGCTGCCTGCAATAAACTGATGAAAGTAGTGGAGAATCTGCATAAATAAACAATAAGTGCTGGAGAATTAATCTCTTCCTACAGAAAGCATCATTTATCTATTCCTCCTGTCTAAAAGAAAGGACATTTCAACTGAAATGAGTTCGATCTGCAAAATAACCAAGCTGATGTGGGATAGAACCACCTTGAGCATTTAAAATAGCATGTCCTGTTTTGCAGATTTCTGACTAATATGGTTTCTGGAAACAGCTATGTTCATTTGCTTGTGCTCTTCACTGTGTTTGTCCATCACCTCCTTCATCAGGTTTTTCTTTCATTTTTGCCCTTGTGGAGCTCAGTTCACGGAGTGGTGGCTTGATGCATTAGTTCTGTTTTCTCAGAAGTTAAGGCTTAATAACTACCCTTTTAGGTAGAAGCTCTTCAGAGAAGTTTGATTTACTCTGCAATAGCTCCATAATATGCAAAAATATTGTAACTATGAGTATTTATGACCTTGAGTTTGCTGTTAAAATATGAACCTGGATGTTTCCATTTTACTGGTTAGAAGGTAAAGGTGGTGGCTGTATGAAATGTATCATGTCTGTCAATAAATATAAATGTGCTGTTTGATTCTTGTGTTGTACAACAGAAGTTGAGTTGCTGTAACATATGTTTTCTCATTTAGGTCTGGATAAATACATCTGATATTATATTGATTGGCTTAAGAGACTACCAGGTAAAAAAGATCAGTATAATATAAGTATCTTACAAATAAGGGTATCCTACAAGTAGTGTTATTTAGTGTTACATTGCAGCAGGTGTTGTGAGGAAGTTCCTGTCCAAATTTGCATTTGTATTTAGTTATGCTAAATCATGAATTTTAGTTTCCTTGCATTACAGGAAGATTGTAATGAGTAGACAAATTCTGGTTCAACTTGTTCTTCTGAATTGCACCCTGAGTCTTGGCGAGGGAAGGTGCTTGTTGTCATCACGCTTGACCTTTCTTTTTCCAGATGTAGCTGCTTGGTGCTTGGATCCTGTGATGTAAAGGGACATTAAGTCAAGCACTGAACGTTTTATTGTGATAATTAGAATTTTTAGTAATCAGAATTTTGAATCCTTGATGTTTAAGCTTTTGCCTTAAGAGGCAAATTGATCAGTGATGAGTTTGTACTTAAATTTCCGAAAACGGAGTAGCGTAGCTTTACCTGCTGCAAATGGTAATGGAGAACATTTGTCAGGTTTTCATTAGGGAAATGCCTTTCATTAATGTTAGTGTTGTGTCATCAGTTCTTCAAAGATAGGTTCTGCTTCCAAAATGTGCTTTAGAGTTGTAAGATACTGTCATTTACTGTATGTATTAAAGTACTTAAAACTAGGAATTTTTCATTTTTGACACTTTCTGATTGACCACCACCCACCTTGCTGCGTGTTGTCTGAAGAAAGGTTCATTTCAAAAGGATGAAACTGAACTTCTCAAATTGTCAAATTCTCAAAATTTCTCAGCTGTCTCAAACTCTCTTCTTGATGCCCAGAGAAGCTGTGGATGCCCCATCCCTGGCAGTCTTCAGAGCCAGGTTGGATAGGGCATTGAGCAGCCTGGTCTGGTGGAAAGTGTCCCTGCCCATAGCACAGGGTTGGAACCACAGGAACTTTAAGGTTCTTTCCAATCCAAACCATTCTATGATTGTATAACTTGCTTGTAATAGGAGAAAATAAAGTTATCACCCAGAAGAAGTGAAAATATTCCAGTATGTTTACTTCACATTTAAAGGAACTGGAGGGGAAAGAAGAACAAGATGTTCTTCTATAAATAATATAGGTGTTACTCCCCTGTGAATAATATAGTTGTTGTAAATAATACAATTTGCTGAGGTTAATAATTTTATTTTTCCCTCGTAGATGACTAATGCATTCTAATAAATTCTTATTTAGGATAACAAGGCTGATGTTATTCTAAAGTACAATGCAGATGAAGCCAGAAGTCTGAAAGCATATGGGGAGCTTCCAGAACATGGTAAGAATCTTGTCACTTCAAATTGGAACTTCATATTGGACAAGAATATTCAGTCTATCTTGACACGGTGTACGTGCACTCCTTAACTTCTCTAAATTCTTTCTTAGCTAAAATCAATGAAACAGACACATTTGGTCCTGGAGATGATGATGAAATCCAGTTTGATGATATTGGAGATGATGATGAAGACATTGATGATGTAAGTAGTAAATGTGTATTTTGTACTGTATGCGTGAAGCTGTCATCTTTGGCACTAAGCTGTTGTTCTTAGTTTTACAGCAAGTGTTCAGGATAGCTTCCCTCCTCAGGGACTGCCTCAGGAAGTGGTGTGGTGTATGCCTGGGCCAGCTTTCTGTCCTCCCTCCTGTCCTACAGTCATCCCTAGGGTGACCTCTGAGCAAATGGCACCCTTGGTGTCATGCTGTTAAAACACGCATGGAGAGCAATCTTTGTGTTACCGTGGAAGTGCCTTAAAGAAAATCAAAGTAGTTTGACCCCCCCAGTTCCTCTGTAGGTTTAACAGCTCTAATAACAACTGCAGAAATAATTGAGGGATTTGTGATTTTTAAAAAACAAAAACTTTAAGTCTTCGTTTTTGTTTACATAAAAATTACAAAAAGCTGCATCTTGAAGTTAGCTGTAATCTTCAATTTACAGATTTCCACAATCGCTTGTGTTCCTGCTGATCACTAAGCTGTAGTAACTGCCCACGCACACTCTGAAATTCTAGGAGTGAAATTGTTACAATTCAAATTTTATAGTAAATTGCACAAGTAGAATCTTCTGTACAGTGTTTCCTAAGGTGATGCACTTTAATTTACAGTTGAGACATGAATGTGTGCAGGGTCAGCTGGCTGAGAGGATAAGTAGTAACTTACTGAGCCAGTGAGTTAACTTAATTGGATAGACTGTTCTAAGTATACTATTATGTTTTAATTCTTCATCTTTTTAGTCCTCTCTCTCTGAGTTGATAATGTGACTAATTCTTTTTAAAAACTTACATTTTTCTGACTTTTTTGAGGTTCTCAATATATGATTTATTAGAGCAAATATTCTTAAAAGACCAAAATCTTGAGGAATTTTTCTTCAGACTTTTGAAAACTGCCTGTTGGGCCTGTCAGTGGCTGAGCTTACTGAAGATTTAGCTCCTGAAGCTAGAAAAGCTCCTAGTACTGCATGCCTTTAATAATGAAGCTATTGTAAGACATCAAAGTGACACGTTGCTGTAGGACAAATTTGCAAAGTAATGGATCTGTGTGTGGGGTTAAGTGAGCAGCTCTGATTCTTTTTAAGCTTTTGTCAGCTATTCAATGAAATATTAATACCACTCTTTAAGAAAGGAAAAGACAAAGACAAAATGTGAGTAACCTCTCTGAGGATCACCCTCAAATGCTTGGAATGAAGTGCAGCTTCCAAGGCCATTGATAATGGGAAAAACTCAGTGGAGCCTTTCCTTTGTTTTTTATATCAGAAGAATGATTAGAAAGTCACTACTTACAGACGTGACTCTCAAACTTGGATTAATTTTTGTTTTTGAGAACCAAGGGCTAATTTATGTCTGTGCTATTGATGCATAATTGCATTGCAGATGCTATGGTTATGCAGAATTGCTCCTCTCTATGACCACAGTATTGTCTCAGGGCTGGTGGGGACATAAGCAGAGAGTAATTGTTCACGTGTTAAGAAAACAGGATATGAACTGATGCAAAACCAGGGCTGTACAAGAAGTACAAGTAGTCTCTTGTCAAACTGTAAAAGAAACTAAAAGAAAGAGTTGCTTGGTGAAAAATGCACTTGGATTAAATACTTGGTGTGGTGTTTTTGCTTTTCAGATCTAATTTGGAACAGAGGTTTACATTCCGACTTTTTTCCTCCAAGGATTGTTCTACATTGATACTTCAGTTATTTTTTGGGTGAAGTCCCTTACTTTTAAGAAGTAAAGAGTGTAGTTTGTTACATCTAAAGGATTTATTTTCAATGTTTGTTTTAAAGTATTTATATTTCTTTAGAAATGGATAATGCTGGATTATCACAAAGTTTCAATGACATGCCACAAATATTTTGTTTCTTCACCAATTAGAGCTTTTACCTCTGGATGTAAGTGAGGTACAGTGACATGGGCTGTAAAAGACTGCATTTTTCCCTCTTCTGCTTTCATCACTACAATTCCAGTTAAACTTGTACTTTGAAATAAAAATTGTTTACCCTGTAATTATCATGGATTTTGATTAAAGACAAATAACCCAGTTCAGATTAGTATCAAATCATACTATGCAGTATCTGTCCTTATACCCCTTGCCTTGATGTTAACTTTAAAAAAGATTTTGATAATATAAAAGGAAGGCAGAAATCTGCATTTAAACTCATAATGCATGATGAATCTGCTTTTCATGTCTAGTAGCATGCTGCTATTTTTATACTGATTTTGATAATTAAAAACACTCGTCATTTCAAAGATGTAAATTTTCCACAGTGGAGAAGGGGGTGGGAGAGGAGTGAAGATGAAGAGCGAGCAGCATCTCAAATTTGCAGTTTCTGGAAGCTGCGGTTGGTGCAGTGGCCGAGCTGTAGTTGCAGACGACGAACACTGGGTGGCACCCGACTGAGCAGGGAGACACAAATGCAAAATGTTCACAGTTGGGTTTGTACTGAAAAATGCGTAAAATAGGGTTTCCCCAAAGTAAATGCTTAACATTCTTTATATGTTAAACATGTAGAATATTTTTACATTATATAAAAGGTTATGTTAAGAGTAGAGTTTTATTTTAATCTGAAATTCCATACATTGTAAGGTGCAACATCAAAGCTTATGTGAACTTTGAGTAACAGTATAAATAAGAAAATTAATTTCTGTCAAAAGTAGAAAGAATCTTTTAATCCAGAATAAATCGATGAAACAAACTACTGGAAAGATTCTTCTCCACCTTCAGACTGGAAAAGTCAGTTGAGGAACTGAATAAAGACTAACGTCATCATGCAAATATTACTTTGTGGTAGCCTTAGTGTCTTTGTCTTCAATAATGTATTTAACAATTCTGAAAGCAGGTTAATGGAAAAAAATCCTTTTGTGCCATAAAGATCTGATTCTTGACACTTGTATTCCTGATACAGTCTTTTTGGTATGATGTAAAGTGACTACCCCAATAGATAAAAACAAAATGGCTTTAATTACGGAGTGGCCTCATTGCTTTACATGATTTTTAAGGAGATTTAAACATCCAGAGCCTTTGTGAAAATGTGTTCTTTTTTACTTTTTACTTTCATTGTGGTGTGTATTTTCCTTACATGCATCAAGTATCTTACTCTAGGAATAACATTTTCTTAGTATTAGGTAATTTTGCCAAATATTTTGTGGATTTAAACTATTTGTTGTAAAAACTTGCTAAATATTGAGGAAAAGATCCTACCAGTACAGCACACACTTACTCTGTTGATCCACTTCTCTGTTGATCTTAAAAGTATCAATTTACTCTCTTTGTATGCCTGTAAGGTTCAATTATGAAGGAACGTAACTGGTGTATTGTTTCAGGGTAAGGCTTGTAAACCATTCCAAGCTCACTGGTTTCCTCAATGTATTAAGCAGGCTATAAGCAGCTCTGGAAATGGTTAAAACCTCTCAAAGTTCTTCAGACCCGAGTGCAGGAAGTGTCTGGTCTTTCTGTTGTACTAGCAGGAAGGTGACTGATTAAATTGCAGTGCATGTGTGCTGAAGGTACAGATATTATGAAAACTGTACTTGCCAAGACCCATCTTGTGTATGTGGAATGTAAATGCATGGCCAGTGGTGGGGGAAACACGGGTGCACACACTGCAGCTGTAGGGAACCTACAGTTCTCCAGTATAACACAGACTTTAGCTGTGGGTCACAGATGAAACTGTTCCTGCCAAAATTGGTTGAGGTTTGCCCTGAGGTTCTTTCCAGTCTTTATTGCTCCCAGGCTCATGTCTGGCTCAACCTAAACTTTGCAGTTTTTAAGGAAATTCCTTATTTAACTATTAATTTCTTACTAGTGCGCTGGCTTAACATCATCTGGTTTCTACTTGTATCCTGGGCTGTACTGCCTCCTTGAGTACACTTGGTCACCTTGTTTGTCTGTCCTCTGCTAAAGCTCCTTTCACAGGCCAATCTAGACAGCCTTATATCATCCCTCTTGCCTCTCTTTTCTTTGGGGTGGAAGAACAGCTTGTACAAGAAGCTGTCTTTGCCATGTCTCCTTGCAGAGAACAGCGGTAGAACAGCAGCTGCCAGCTGGAGGATTGCAAGATTGCTGACTCTAAAGCTATGAAAGGTGCTCCATCTGTAAAAGTATTTCCTGGATAAATTTTTAATAATTCTTGTTGAAGTGTGGGAACTGCTGCTTCCTTTTACCTAGAGTGCAAAATTGAAAGCAGGGATTCAAAAATTAATCTCCCACAGCTGAAGTATACATTTTGTGTCCCACTTTGAGATTTTCTCTGTGATTTACATTTTGAAAAATTATTTTTGTCGTTGTTCCAGATCTTCTCTTCACGTTATAATAGGAGCACCTGTGCATTTGCTTGGACAGCCTTAGTGCTTTTCCACCTTAATCCTTAGCAGATACAGTCCAGACACAGTAACAAAAAAATCGTAAGAGAAACAGCAGCTCCTTCCCTTCTGCTCGTAACCCATGACTGCTGAGCTCTGTGACATTGGTTTGTTGTGTCACGACTGCACTGCATGTGCCAGCATGCACCAGTGTGGTACTGTGTGCCATACGTGCCATAAATCTCTTCTATATGGTACCATATTATACACACACAAATTACTGTACAGAGGCAACCTGGAAGGGGTTAGGCTGGCACAGGGGTTGCTGTGTCCTCTGGGTGATATGCATAAAAGGCAATAGATGATGGCCAAGGCTGGCAGGTTCTCAGTGTGGTATCCAGCCACACTCCCAACCGGGTTCTTCATGATAAACTGGTAGAACTGGTGACATCTCTACATGTGAAATAATGCTGGGGCTGCTGCTCCCTGAGGCCCTCTGACCACAAGGTAAGTCCTGTTTTCAGGTGAGCTGGGGTGTCAGCTGTTCCTGCTGTTGAGCAAACTCTAGTCTAATCCATAATTATTTGCTGCCTCTGAATATGAATATCAACGGACTTGAATTATCATATGGTTCCCTGGAGAACCCAAACCTAACTTTTTCCCTGTGGACACTGTGCTATCCTACAGATAGTTTGCTTCATAGAAGATTAAAATAAATGTCACCTTTTGGAAGATTTGTTGGAAGAGGCAAGTATTATCTGAAATAATCTTGTAATAGTCTGAGTGCATCTTTATTTGTCACTTTAAACTTGAGGCCCACTGCTGGGTTTTCTGAAGGCAGCTGTTGGGAATGCTTTCTCATTTGTTACAAGAAATGAGTGTTTATTTCTTGGGCTGTGATTGCCCTTCCCTTTGGAGAAGGAGGGAGAATTAAGTGGGGAGGATGCCTTTGCTTCATTACATTTTTCATCACAGCAAGCAGGAGTCAGAGTTCCCATTGATTAATTCAGGTTATAGCTTGTGCTGTTATCTTTCCCATCAGATTTAATGCCAGAGCTCAACACTGTGATTGTAAAATGCGATCTCGACAAAATAAGGAACCAAACTGAAAATTGTACCTTCATGTAGTACTTCCAACTAGTTTAGTGGGACAAAAAATAATTTCAAAAAATACTCAGTGAGACTTGTATGACCTATGAGCTGTTCTTTATGTTTTTTCTGTGTTTGTAGAGAGGACACTTGCACAGCAGTTTTATTTATATCCAGGCTACCAGCTCAAGGAAGGAAGGCTTCAGCAGAAGCTGACAGAGACTTGGTAACAGATAAGGGGCCTATTACTGCCTCACTTGCTTAGCAGTAAATTCTCTTTTGAAGCCCTCTCGCTCTTTTGTGGGCACTCATTCTTCCCTTTTGCAAAAGTGGGTGTCTCATATTTGTGTGTCTAGGCTGTGTTAGTGTAGGAATTTCTTCTGTGGTCACCAGCACCTGTATTCCTTAATCACCCCTACTCTTCTTTATGATTAAGTTAATTAATTTTATTCCCAAATGAGGAAGATGATCAGCTAAATGCCTTTGCGTGCTTGGCCTCTGGGGGGAGCAGACAAATAAAAAAACAAACAGACCTTGACAGGAGCAAGCAGAGTGCCTCAGCCTCTTGGTGGGAAGAGGTTCTAGAAGCTGGCTTTCAGGGACTCTGAAATGCCCGGTGTCTGCAGTAAGTATTGCCAGTAATGGAAATATTTGAGGGAATTTTTTAAGATTTTCAAAGTACGTCACCCTCTTCCTAAATCAGCAGCTGATTGAAGCATGTACGTATGGGCTGAGGTGCAAGTCTGGCACTGGCAGAAACACAAGCTGGATGCTGCTGTTACCAGCTGGAGTAAATACAGCAAAGAGCAGCAGAAACACAGGAGGATCCCCGTGGGACACCCAGAACTGTATGGGTTATATATGTTCCACTATCAGTGGTGCCAGCTCTTCGGGAGGATTCAGTTTTGTGGCAATCCTCAAGACAGTGACAGGATGCTCTGCAGGGACTGTGTTCAGCCTCTGTGCTTAGAGAGGAAAGCCAAGGGCTGCACAGGTCTTGAGGAAACAGCTTCTGACTTACAAGACTTTGAAACTAACTGTTGTAGACAGTGGTGGAGGGTGGGGAAGGTACATTAATGAGGTTTCTGAGAAGAGTTTTACTCTTGTGCTGCCTGACCCAGTGGAAAGATTTTCCCTGCTCACTGCTGGAACTGGAGATGTATGGAGAAGCTACAGTGGTTGAAGCTGTAGTCCTGGAGGTTTGTCAAGAAGCCCAAAACCCTGAAAAGGTGTGGAAGACCTTGTGCCTTTTTACCCAATGGCCAGCAACTATCCCACCTTACCTTGCCAGGTTGCTCTGGAATGTCTGGGATGTTAAGAATAAGCTGTTGCCGCAGGCGGCTGACGGGAGAGGGTCTTGCAGCAGCTCACTCACAGGGCCCCTTGTGTCTTGAGCCAGTAACAATATGCAGCCTAGCCCTAGGCTTTGCTAAAAATGGCACAAGTAGCCAGTGCTAAGTAACTGTGTAGGGTGTGAGGGAATATACAGAGATGGATCCTCAGATCTGCTTTTGGCAGCCCTGTTAGTTGACAACATCTTATAAGATGTCCTAAGACACACTGGTTTGTTGTCCATTCTTACTGTATTCCTCTTGAGTGACTCTGTCAGAAGGAATGGGCACCTGTATCTCACTGTGATTGTCAGCTCCATCCCCTTAATAGCAGCTTACACCACTTCCAGCCCAGTAATGTGTCTGGATTGCTACTGTTAAACAGAGTATGGGCAAGTGAGCAGAAGCCTTGTCCCAAAACAGGGCACCAGTTTCACAAAGGTGTTGGAAATGTGCAACAGCCTAGGCACTGTTTCATTAAAAATGTGAGTGTGCCACCTGTGAGTGGAACAAATACTGTTACTGGTGTATTGCTATCCTGCCACCAATGAAACAGTTGCTGAAAAGTGGAAAAAGCCAGTATTAGCAAGTGCTTCTCTGTATTAAATTATGCTGTAATCCTCAACAACTCACTACTCTGCCCCTCCCCAGTTTGAATTTTTGCTATCATATGGCCTGGTGTATGCTTTGTCCACAAATGTAGGCAGAGGGATCTCAGGCTGCATGAAATATTTTAAACTAAACTGATGTAAGGTTACTGTTTAGGACTACAAAAGTCTAGGTTAACTGTAGTATTTAGTATAGGATATTACAGAAAATAATGCATGGTTACAAAGAAAGAGAACATAATATAGCCAGTAGGTGATTATATAAGTTTATAGGCAGCTTAGGTTAACCTATCAGTAATTATATAGGCAGATGCTGGAGAATCAAAAAACATCAAAGATGTGTGTCTGATCTAGGACATGGAGAGGCATTCAGAAGAAACAGCTTGAGTGCCAAGCAGCCAATAACTTGTATTAAGAAGACAGCATGAGTGTTTCTGATTACTTGTGAGATTGACATCTAAATCAATTACAATAATAACAGGGGGAAGGAAGGAGAGTATGACACCTAATAGTTTCCTTCTTTAATAGCCAAGCCTTCCTTAAAACAGGTAATTTCCTTGTTAATGGTTTTCAAAATAATATTTACTCTTGATTGAACAGGTTTTGGAGGTTTTTTTGGATGCATGCATGCCTAAAGAGGACAAGTTGTAAACCACTGACCATTCCCCAGACAAGAATTCTGAGAAATTTAAACTTTCAAGACAAGTTGGGAGTGATCACTGATCCTAAGAACAAACTGAAGATGTGGTACGTGAGGTGAAAATGAGATCCAGTGGAGATCTATCAATCGAATTCAGATCAGGGGTTTCTGCCTGTTTACATATTTTTTAATATTTTTCACTGTAACAATAATTAATGCACCTAGTTTGAAGAGCTGAAGTACTACATTCATATGATCTCTTCAGCAGATATTATTGTATTGTACTGTTTATTACTCAGTAAGAAGAAATCAGAAGCTGCAGAAATTTTTTTCTCTCTTGGGCTAAGCTGAACCAGTGGTAGCCTGGGAATCTTTGAAACAAATTTCTCCACCATAATTCTTCTGTGAAATTAGTCCCTTAATGGTACTGAAGTTTGTTTTATGTTTATTAGTATAGAGTTGGGACTGACCACTTTAGGAAGTCACTATTTGGGTTACTCTATTTTTGTATGGTTGTGTTAGCAGAATAATGCTGCATTGGTATAAATGGCAGAGAAATAGATGAAACTAATATTTATTAAAACAGGAGAATATCTGAAACAGTAAAAATGTAAACACTGACCACTGGCAAGACAATATTTTTGGATAAATGATCTTTAGATCCTTCCCTGGTCAATGGTCATTTTGAATCTCTGCCACAGTGTGTACAATACAACAGTTTGGGGCAGCACAGCCTGAACCATCTCAGGGCAATTTAGTTACTTAAGAAAACTGTCTCTTTTTTTTTTTTTCAGACCTCGTTTTAATCTGGGTCACTTCACTGTTCCATTTGCATTAGTGCCGGCCAAGCTGAAGCAGAAATGCACTGCGAGGTGAGAAGAGTCACGGAGGTGCAGATACTGTTGTAAGCTGCTGTAGCTTTGAGGAAATCCTGGCCTCAAGCAGTTGTTTGACTCACAGAATTGCAGAGGTTGGAAGGGACCCCCAGGGTTTGCAAATCCAATGTTCTGTCAAAGCAGGTCCAGTTAGAGCACATTGTTCATGGCTTTGTCCTGTTGCTTTTTTAGTATTTTCAAGGTTGGAGGTTCCACAGCCTCTCTGGGAAATCTGTTCCAGAGTCTGAAAACAAATAACTTACTTGCATCTCACTAGAATGTCCAGTGGTCTGGTTGTATCCATTGCCTCTTGTTCACCCCCAATGCACAACGAAGAAGAGCCTGGCTCTCTTTCCCTTCACCTCAATTATGTAGTTGCAGACAAGAGCAAGATTTCCCCTCATTGTGCTTTTCTCCAGGCTGAGCAAATCCAGATGTAGGAGTCTCTGCCCAGTATAATGTGCTCCAGTCCCATCAGGAATCTTGTTAGTCATCTGCTGCTCATTTTTCTCATGCTGGGGAACCCCAAAACAGACACAGTCCTTCAGATGCAGTCTTGGCATAACAGTGTTTTCACTGCAGTCTGAAACAAGCACCTGGTGTATGATTTTTTGTCCACTGCTGAGCCGTTGGAACACTTGAGCTGAATCACAAGATTTGAACTTGACTCCAAGGATCTGAGAACTCCTGACTCACCTCCCTGTTAGAGAAGGTAACTGAGTGATTGACTGAGCAGAGGTTTTGTATGTAATTAAAAAATACCGTTGGGAAGTATTGCATAAAAAATGTAGAAGTTCCCTTCTTTCATTTTCTTTTTAAATTAGGTTTTATCTTGAGTGCAGTTAGAAGTGCCTGTATTTTTACTGAGAACTGCACCACAGACTATGGTACTGGTTACTGTCATAACCACAAGTATATAAATCTGAAAATGTTTGGGAATCTTAGAGCTAAGATTCAAAGGTGTGATTTACATCTACTGAATCCCAGCTGAGAAAAGTAAATTCTGGGACAGAGGGTAGGACATACTTCTCATACCAGAAGGACCTTCAAAGTTACACTTGCTTGAGCTGTGAGGTTCTGGAGTTATTTTTAAGGTCGTGTTTAAACAAAGTATTTTTCTTAAGTCTGTAAGCAGTCTGAGTGTTCATTCTGTAAGATCATTTGTTCATCCTTTTATTTAATTAGCTGGCAGCCTTTCTTCTAGGGAGGTGCCTTCTGAGGAAATAAGTGCAGCCACTGGAATAATTTAATTGTTATTCTGAGACTCTGTCCAAGCCCCATTTTAAACTCCCTTTCTGTGTCTATCTGGATTTGATGGGTGGACTGTTTGGTGGATGAGAAAATGGTTGGATGGTCACATCCAGAGGCTTGTGGTCAGTGTCTCAGTGCCCAGATTCCCGATGTCAAGTGGTGTCCCTCAGGATCCGTGCTGGGACCAGAGCTGTTTGATGTCTACACTGATGACATTGTGGGATCAGGGCACCTTCAGCAAGTCTGCAGGTGACACCAAGCTCAGTGGTGTGGTTGCCAGATCTGAGGGATGGGATTTTATCCAGGGAGACCTGGACAAGCTCGAGAAGTGGCCCATGGGAATCTCATGAGGTTTAACAAGACCAAGTGCAAAGGGCTGCACCTGGGTTGAAGCAACCCCCTGTACCACCACAGGCTGGGGGCTGAACAGATTGAGAGCAGCCTTCCCAGAAGGACTTGAGGATACTTGTGGATGGAAAGCTGAATGCAAACGAACAATGTGCACTCACAGCTCAGAAAAATAACCCACATCCTGGGCTGCATCCAAAGCACTGTGGGCAGAAGGGTGAGGGAGAGAATTTTGCCCCTCTACTCTGCTCTTGTAAGACCCCACCTGGAGCACTGCATCCAGCTCTGGGGTCCTCTGCACAGGAAAGACTTGGACCTGTCAGAATGGGTCCATGGGAGGGCCATGAAGACAATGCCAAGGCTGAAGCACCTCTCCCATGAAAAGAGGTTGAGAGAGTTGGGGCTGTTTGCCCTGGAGAAGAGAAAACCAGAAAGACCTTCTGGCAGATTTTTAGTACTTAAACAGGGCTTGAAAGAAAGATAAGGATGAACTTTTTAGCAGGGCCTGTTGCAATAAGACAAGGAATAATGGTTTTAAACTAAAAGAGGTTGGTTTTAAACTAGTTGAAAGGCAGAAGCTTTTTTAGAATGGGAATGGTGAAACACTGGAACAGTTTGCCCAGGGAGGTGGTGGATGCTTCATCCCTGGAATCATCCAAGGTCAGGCTGGACAGGGCTCTGAACAACCTAGCCTAGTTGAAGATGTCCCTGCTTATTGTAGGGGGGTTGGACTAGATTATCTTAAAGCTCCCTTCTAATCCAACCTATTCTATGATATATTCAAAAGTCCTATTTTTTGTCACTGCCTTGTTGTCAGCAACCCGTAAGTCACAGTTTTCTATCTGCAATATTTAAGATAAAGAGTCTTCAGCTCAATCTTTTAAGTGTCAGAAGTGTAAGAGCCCTTTCATGGCCAAGCACCAATTGCCACGGACAGACGAATGGGAACAACAGTCACAGGGTTCAAACGGCACCAGCTTTTGCTGTACTAATGGATCAGGTAGTGCATGAAACAAGGGCAGGTAAAAGGAGATTTCTACTGCTTGAACCTCAACAAAAGGAGATCAGACACAATCTTTCAGTCTATCCTCAGGTACTTCACTTTTTCTTCCCAGGTGCAGGACTTGGCATTTTCCTGTTTTGAACTTCATAAAGATTCTGTTGACTCACTTCTCCAGACCATCAGGGTCCCTTTGAATGGCAGCACACCCATCTGATGTATCACCTACTCCTCCCAGTTTTGTGTCATCTGTAAAGCTGCTGAGGGTGCAGTCTGTCTCACCAGCCAGGCCATCATCATTAATGAAGATGTTATGTAGTATTAACTCCAGGGTTACCCACTAGTGACTGACCTGCAGCTTGAGCTCATGCCACTGATCACAACCCTCTAGGTCTTGCAGTTCAGTGTGTTTTCAGTCCACCCCACTGTCCATTTATTTAGTATGTATTTTACCAGTTTCTCTGTAAGGATGTTATGAGAGACAGTGTTCAAAACCAACATAGGTAACACCCACTGCTCTCCCTTCCTCCTCCAAGTCACTTGTATGACCTCATCATAGGGGAGGCACAACCTCCACTTTGTAAATCAACCTGACTACTCCCCAACATCATCTTCTACTTTACATGTTTGGAAACCATTCACAACCTCACTTTCCCAGGGTCTGAGGTGAGACTGCCTGCCCTGATGTTCTTGGATCCTCCTTTTTGCCATTCTCAGAGAGAGCAGTGACATTTGCTTTTTTTCTAGTCCCCAGGAACCTCCCCTGATCACTGTCACCTTTCAGAGATTAGTGAGGGCAGCCTTAGAGTGACATCAGCCAGCTCCATGATGTTATAGCTTACATAATTCAAATCTAGGGGAAGCAGCACAATCCATGAATTGCAGGGTTTGCAGGGAGGAAAAACCTGGTCCTTAATTGTACATGACAGTGAACTTTACCCGTTGCAATTAAGGTGAGTTAATGTTTGATTAATATCATATGTTTACTCAAGTTTTGACATGTATGACAAATATCTAAATGCATCTCTGTGAAACTTCCATAAAGTTACACTATTTCATCTTCCATGTGGGAGCATTAGGTGTATTCCATCAGATACCTTCTAGTATTAGTTTCTCCAAGTATGGCTGCTCTCCTCCTCTCTTTAGATACATCGTGTCCTTCCATTTCTCCACTGAAACTTAGAATATTGGACCCAAGGTCAAATACACAATACAAGAAAGAATTCAGATGTATGGAATATATGGATATATACTACCCTCTGAGAGTAGGGGTGGAAAATCCACAGTTCTAAACAGGAGACAAGCAGATTACTGTTCCCAAAAAACAAGTAAAAGCAAGCCCTACTGGTGGTGTGATCAGTGTGGGAATCTACTGGGCTGAAATGTCATGGAATTGATATAGGTCACAGCAGAATATGTCTCTTTATATCAAATCATTTCCTACAGAACAAAGTAGGATACTGCTTTGATAACAGAAGGCCAGAGAAAGGCTAATTACTATTTGTCTCAGACATGCTGGAAGGAGCACCTGAGTCTAGATTCAGCTTTTAATGTGGTAGAGGTCTAAGTCAACTCAGTTGGAAAGGTGACTGGGTGCCAGGGCAAGGGAAAGAGGGATGTAGAGCAGAAGTGTAACTTGAATGCCTCTCCTTACCTGAAGTCTCTTGCTACATTTCAAACTCTGTAAACTAGGTTGGTGAGAGGTGTTGTCCCAGTTAGGTAACTCACCAAGGTGTTTCCCATCTGTGGAGTCTTCTCTATTCAAACAGGCTAGGTGACAATCTTTTACCACCACTCATAAAACCAAACAAGTTAATAAATCGATTATTTTAATAATAGGTCTTTATTAATAAGATGTGAAGGCCTGAGACTTGCTGCAAGATCATAAAAATGTTGGTTGAAAGGTACCTCTGAAGGTTGTTTTTTTAATTGGACCAGGTCAGCATTAGACTGTGTCAGACTTGGCTTTGTCTGAGTCTTGAAAACCTCAGTGACACAGATTCCTCCACTCCTCTGGACAACCTGTTCTAGTGCTCAGCTACTCACTTGTTGATTTTATTTTCTGATGCCCAGTCTGAACCTCCCAAACTGTTGCAATTGCTCTGTTATACCAGCTGGCAGTGATAAGAAGAGTTTGGCTCTGACATTTTTCTGATGATCCTTCAAACAGTTGTAGGCTGATGTTATTTGTTAGCTTCCTCTCCATGAGACCAAGTCCAGCTCTTTCAGCTTTGCCTCAACAGCTGTCTTATCAACCCTCCACTGGACAGGTTCCAATCTTGCCCTGTCTCTCTTGACCAGAGGTATCCAAAACTATTTCAGGCATGGCTTCACCAGTACCCAGCAGAGATTATCAGCAAATTCCCTTTGATGTGTTGGCCATGCCTGCAATGTAACCCAGTGAGTGCCTCCTTCCAGAATTGCTGTGGGTTCCCACTCACTCCAGTGTGTGCTGTAACCCACAGGATTGTGATCTGACCAGCCACTTCCCACTCTGTACCCATACATGGGCCTGTTCCAGCTGTGCCAGGGGCAGAACTTCATACTTCTTAAAGGGTCATCATGTCTCTGTCTAGTCCTTAAGCTTTCCAGGGTCCTTCTGGGTTGAACCAGCAGCTGCTTCCCCAAATTTAGTGTTACCTGCTCAGAACAAGCTCTGCATTGCAGCCAGGTTGTTGATGAAGGCACTGGATATAGGCCAGTATTGAGCCCAGCCTGCTTTGCTGATTGCCAACCAAATACTGAGTCATTGATTGACACCCTGACAGCTTCCAATTCATCCAAACAGGCTGTTTGTTCAGACCATCCTTCTGCTGTTTCCAGAAGGGAAAGGTGGGGAAGGTGGTGTCAAAAGCCATATTCAAATCAAGGTATGATGTAGCCACCAGTCTGCCCTTGCCCACAGGGCCAGACATTTCATCATAGCAGGCACTCAGCAGGTCAGATATGGTTTGCCGTCCTGAGCTGCCTACTGCTCCCTGATCTTTCCATTGACTGGCCCAGCCAGAGGACAACCCTTCAATCCTCAGCCCCTTCCAACCCAAACCATCCTATCATTCTGTGATTCCCAAGTCCTCCTTCTTGCCCTTTTTAAAGGATGAGGATTGATAGTGGCCTCAGACTCGGGCCCACCAGGTGTCCCAGTAAATTTGAGGTGATTCCCATCCAGCCCATGGGATCTGAATCCATACAGTCTCCCTAACCTGTTGCTCCTCCATTGCTGGCTGCCCAATTCCCTCCCCACTTGTGCCTGTACAGGCAGCAGTCGAGGAGCTGGCTTTGGCTGTGAAGACAGAGGTAGAAAAAAGGCACCGAGTTCATCAGCTTTTTTGTCAACACCTGTTGTCACAAGGGGCCTCTGTCAGCAGAAGCCCATTTTCCTTCAACTTGCTTTTCCAGTTAGCAGTCTCCAGAATTTGCTTTGTTCCAACCAGTGCCTCTCAGCAACCTCAGCTCTGGCTGGGCTTTGGCCTTCCTGGGTTTGACACTAAGTGCCTAATGCCAGGGGTGGCTTTCTGTCTGTCCAGTGGTAGACTTCAGACATTAAAATACTTTTATTTAGTTTGGCTAATCTAAACCACATAGGAGAGATGGTCTTTCTGACTCTTGCACACTTTTGTTCCAGTAGGTCAAGACTCATAAATTGATATGGAAAAATTGCTCCAACTGCAGAAGCAACTGTCTGCTAGCTTGAAGACATGGAAAAGATGTCTGAAACTAGAACCCAGTTAAATGTGATTAATACAAATACCAATAAAAATGATTAGAATTCTTCTGGTTTTTAAAGATTTCGAGGGAAGCTGCAACTAGACAGTGAAGACCAACAGATGACCCTATAGGAGGGCTTAGAGTTGTTCTGCAATTGGGAAACATTCTTGGAAGAGGATCATACACACACACACACAGAGCAGTTTGAGGTCTGGACTGGGATCAAGGCTAATTTGATTGATAAAAGCTTAAATTTTAAAGCAGGGAACAAAGCTGGGAAAAGTTCATTTAATCTGCATGATGATAATATAGTGAGAAAGAAATATCAGAAAGTCAGATGAATGAAAGTGCCAATACTGATATACAGAGTGGGAAACTGCTGGCTAAAAATTTACCTCTTGTGGTGGCCAGCATGAAGTTATTGGAGTGGTACAACGAAACAGAGCATCCAAAACAAATGAGTCAGAATTTTTTGTTAAAATGCTCAGTGTAATATTTTATACTAATTGATTTCTGTCTCAGGTCAACCATTTCTCAAATATTGCTTGCTTCAAAATTATTGATCTCATTTTAATAACCAGGAGACCTTCAGACAGTAAGATCTACAGGCATAGCCTGATTTATCATGCTTTGAAGCAGCCACAGAATCACTGTGAGCAGTGTTGCTTCCTCTGTGTTTGACTGTGCCAAGTCACATGGCACTCCTTGTGTGTGGAAGTTAAGGAAGAATGAAAAATTGATTATAAGAGTAAATGAAATCCTCATCTTTTACAATGTTCTTTCCCCCTCTTTCAATAAAAGCAATCAGAATTTGACTTCTACTTCCCTATGCTGAGCAGGCATTAAGAATATTCTTAAATTACATCTGGGTCTGTCATATATTCCTAAAAGGTAAAAATTCATGAATGACTATTTATGATTTTTAAAAATAATTTAAAAATAGTTATAAAAGCAGACCTAAACACACTGACTTCCATCCTAGAATTATCACATCTCTCCCAGAGTTATCTTATGGATAGTGCTCAGAAAGGCTGGGGCACTGGACTTACCAGCATTTAGGATGTGGTGAGCATGGAGCATGTAAATGGTCTCACTGTGAGTGTGAGGCAGAGCCTTGCTGTGCAGATGCAGTTCTACTCATAAAATTACGTAGTCAGAAGACCACATGACTTCTTGGACTACCTGGTCTATATGTTTGCAGAAATTTTGCATCCCTAGGGTAGTCATGACTTCCCTTCTCTTCAAATGAATTTATTATATTCAGGATAATAGTTTAACCAAAAAAATAAAAAACAATTCTCTACTAACTGCCTGACATGTGATGCAGTATAATTATTATTCAATTATAACTAAACTTAATTAGTTTAATGTTATTTTAGGCATTCAATCAGAGTACAAATAACTTAGGATTTGATATTCAATAAACCTGAGAACAGCTCATTATCAGTCTGAGGTAGGGACGTTCCTGTCCATGCTTCTCTCCTGCATGAATGAATACAAGATAATCTTCTCCTGTATGTTTAGATGAGGTACCACTGGGGGAAGAACAGTCCACTTCCTGGCAAGGTGTGCTGATGCAGTTAAACAAAAATACTACACATAACTGCAAATCCTGCAGGCAAATATCAATCACTTCAGCAGGTGGTGAAGAGAAACGGAAAAATGTTTCTGTGGCTGCAGGGCAGACATTCTTCCCTTCCCAAGCAAGACTTTTCTTCTCCCGCCTCTCCCAGCAAAGGCTAAGGCTGTGTCACATCCTCTTAAAGCATGAAAAGCTGGTGGAGCTTTTGCCTTTTCCTTGCCTAATATGGCAGTAAATAACCTTTAGTTGCATCCCAGAATCAAAAGCAATCCTAAACTCATCAAAAGCTAACTTGCACATATTCCCCAATGATACCTGCCCACAAATCTGCAAAGCAGTTAATGAGACAGCTCTTAAGATTCATGGCTCACAAGGTTTTGAATCTGGATGAGATTAGCAGGTGTTTGGTGGCAAATAATGAAGGACTTAGTTACAGGAGAACTGGAGAAATAATAGATATAATTCTTTCAATTAAATACTGATGAAAAAGTGTTCAGTTTAAATCAGTGTGAAATAGGTTTGTGCTGCATTCCACTACCGTGTATTGCATTACTGTGCTCAGCAGAGCAGGGTGTGTATACAGGGCTGTGTTTGTACATGACTTAAAATGCCTCTGCTGTCAGTAAATAACAAAGGACAAGGTGATGAGAGAGTTCCTCTCTTGCTCTATTTTCACTTACTTTTGTGAAGATCAACCCTGTTAATGTCAACCTTTTCCAAATCAAATAGCTATGACTGAACTTCTAAAGAAAGAAGTGTGAGGCAAGGGAAAATATGCCCATAGTTTAAGACATTTGGGGAGTATAAAAAATCATATCTGGTGTACGGTGCTGGGGTAGAAGGTGTGTGATTTAACAATGTAGGGGTTTTTTAACATCTATTTTCACATGAAGGAGGAATAATACACTTTTTGCATGCCAAATAATGAATACAAAAGCAATCTATTGTGATTCATCCTAAGAATTATTTTAACATTAGGCTGATATTACTCACTGAATGATAATTCTTAAATATGTAAATGCACAAAAATAAAGCAGACAGATGTAGTTCAAGTTTTGCCAGACTGAGTTGCACATTGTTGCTGCTCTTTAATCAAGGAAACCTAAAAAGACAGCTTAATCTTGTTAATAACTGTGGCTTCTTAAACAGTGGGAGGCAAACAGAAATTGAAGCAATTTCATCAGGGCAAATTCAACTTTTTCTTATAAAAATATATTTTACAGAAAGGTAGAAGTCCTTCAGAAACATCACCTTGAGTTCTGATTTCAAAACTGTGATTTTGCAACAGAGCACCATTTTGCTGTTGGCTTCAAGACTGACACCACCAACACATTTTATAGAAAGATTTCACGTGACTGGAGAAAAAGATTTTCTCTGTTATCATAACGTGCCTCAGTTTATTGACTCAGTGCCCATGATTTTTTTAATGTGAATTTGATCCCTCATGAGGAAGATTTCTTATCAGTACTCCATATGTGTTTCTGTCACTTGATAGAATCACAGAATAATTTGATTTGGAAGGGACCTTTCAGAGCTCATTTCTTTCAACCTCCCAGTGATGAGCAGGGACATCTTCCACTAGCCCAGGTTGTTCAGAGGTCTATCCAACCTGGCCTTGAACATTTCCAGAGATGGGGCATCCACAGCTTCTCTGGGCAACCTGTTCACATACCTCACCACCCTCACAGTAAAGAATTTCTTCCTAATATCTAATCTAAACCTGCCCTCTTTCAGTTTAAAGCCATACCCCTTGTCCTAGCCCTACATGCCCTGGTACTCTATTTTAGGGGAATGCTTAAAATGCTGAGTTAATATTTCGACAGTCAGGAATAACTATATTTAGTTATACCTTTCTTCAGTTTCTGATACACATGTTAAAATACTCTTTCTAACTTCTGAATCATGTTCTGTGTTTCTCAGAGAACACGAACTCACCCAATAGAGAGGAATACTTCTCTTCAGATGAATTTGCCCTGCTTGTAAAAATACTTTGATGTGAGCACTTAATTTCATTCAGAAGTTATGAGGCACTGGACTGCCAGGAGTTTCAGAAAAGGAAGGCTGATTTTGAAGTTATAGCAGACACTGCCTAGGAGAAGTGGATTTACCATCTCTAAAGCAGTGTTTGTGTGACACTGGGACAATTGCTCCAATTAAAATACCACAGGCTGCCATTCTGCTTGCCTTAATTTTTATGGGCTCTCAAATTGTCGGTTATTGATTCAAAATGGCAAAGTAAAGCAAATACTATGGAACAACATAAATTTATAACATTGTAAATTTGGCCAGTTTGCTCAGGACTCACTGTTCTGTTTTCCCTCAGAAGCATTCCTAGGGAGAGATGGCTTTGGTTGCATAGATACAACCATCTCAAAAACACTGAGAAAAGAAGCCAAGATTTTCAAAATTAGTTTACACTTTTGAGAGCTTTTATTTGAATGTCTGTTAGGGTGGTAAAATTAGCAGTCCCTCCAGCTTTTTTCTATCTGCATCCTGAGCAGACTTTAGGACTTTACTTCCCTGCAGATTTACCTCTGAGGTTTTCACAGACTTAGGTTGACCAACAACTATTGTGGCTCATGTATGTGTCACACTTGGACATGAAAGAAAGACACAGACGCATTGGAGAGACAGAGCCAAAACCTCTGGGGAGCACTGGGAGCACTGGCCCTCCCAGACCCCAGACTTTACTTATATATCCTCTTAGAAACCACAGTGGATTGGAGGGAGAACTTGCTGCCCCTCGATCACACTGGTTAAAGGAAATATCCATCAAACATCTCCACTCAGGAGAAAGGAATGCAAACAATAGAACACAGTTAGAAAAACATGGCTATGTTTACAGAGAATGCATGAGAAACTGTTACGGAAAAATGAAAACATCCAAGAACTGCAAAACTCAGGGCAACATGTATGAGTATTTGCATTGACCTGTTTAAATGCAGCACCTGCTGAAAATGTGTGCTAAGAGGGGTACAATGTGTTCCACAAAAGAAACCCAAACCGGTGCTGATTTTAACAGTGCACAACACACCATAAAAGAAAGAAAAATGCTTTAAAACACAACAATGTGGAACAAATATCACCAGAGCTTCATTTACAGCAGAACAAACTGGGCATCAGATGAAGAAAGCAGAATAACCAAAGTGCCTGCAATAAACACTTTCCCAATCATAGCGCTCAGTGTGATGTGCCTGACAGAGATTAAGTTTTGTGTTGGGAAAATTTCTGCACTGCTTTATAATTCATGCCAGAGAGCTGTTGATAAGAGACTGGCAATGCTCCAGCAAGCACACAGTTTCTCCCTGTTGTCTCCTTGCCCCTGCAGGCAGTGCTGTGATAGTTCACACTTCTGGCCCTGGAGGTGAGGAGAAACTTTCCAATCCCATCCCTCAGCTCCCAAAGGCTATAGGACTGTCAGGTTACAATCCTTCCCCTATCACTCAAGCGTGGACACTCACATCCACTGGTGCTCCTGGTGATGTGCAGCATCCAGGATGTTTTCCTTCCACTGATAGGAAGAGACATTAAAGAAAGGTGGGGTGTGGAGAGTTAGGGAAGAAGATGGTGACATCTTCAACTCTGAGCACACAGGCCCTGGCTGTAGTCCCACCACAGCTGGGATAACCCCTTTTGCTGCTATAGTCAAGAAAATAATCTTATTCTGTGAAGTATGGGCAAAAATAAACTGTTCATAACTTCCTTTCTAAAGGTTGAATATTAAAAAATTTCCCAGAGTTCCTCTATCTGTCCTAAAGAAGGATACACAGATGTGTCTGAAACTAGCTCCTGACTCCCAGGCGTAAGTGCATACCAAAGCTTTGCAGATTGTAAGTAACACACTACATGAAGTCCTTAAAGGTCCATAAAGTATTTAAAGTCAAACCTGAGCAAGAACATATTGGTCTTGTTTCTGAGGTGCTGGTGGATGCACACTGTACTAAATCCACTATTCCCTGCTTGAAAACAACCTGCCAGCCTCCACAACATAAAAGAATTAACAAACCACTACAGACAACTCCAGACACATTACCTTCCACTAGTTCTTCCCTGTGTGTAAAATATGATAACAGTACTACTTCAACTTAGAAGGCTGTTACAAAGTTAAATTTATTAATGTTTGAAGGAGTAATGAGACTACCACAGGAAAGTCATCATGGAAATTAATTAACCTGCCTTCAAGGCAGGGTTTGAAGAATGTACAGTGACTATGACATGAAAGATTCCACTTTACATGATGAAAATGAAGAGAAACATTGAAGAACTATACATTAATTAATCACATCATTTGTACTGAATGAGGCAGGAGTCTTGTGGGAAAAAACACGCTGCAAAGGTAATTTAAAAACTGACGTGTATCACATACTACCTACAATACTATAGGGGAGGTTTTTGTCTTTGGGCCTTTAATGTTTTCTGTATAGTTTCCTTAATTTTTCTTTAAAATATCTTTTTTTTTCTTCCCCATTGTGTGACTCCAAGTCTGAATTCTGCGAGCCAGCTATCAGAGGAAATGACAGTTGTAGGAGAACCCTTATTTCTCCATGTGACAAACTGTGCTTATGGGCTCCACGACCACTTGAGAGCCAGCACTGGTAGGCTCACATCCCTCGGGGCAGATTCTCCAGTGGTCCCATCCATCCTGCTCCACAGGAGGCACAGCTACAGTAAGACAGGTGCATCTTTTCTTCTGTAACATGACCAAAAGTGTACAATTTAATCTTTAGACAGGTAGAATAATAAGTGGAGCCCCTTGATGGAAGGTTAGCATGAGAAACAGTTGGCATGAAAATGTCTTCTGACACTTGTTTTTTTTTTACAATTATAAACAATGGAAATTAAGTATTTCATTGATAAGGCAACATTAGGAATAATTATCACTATACACACCAGAAAATCTAAATCTGTGTAGTTAACTTTTTACTGAGGTGTGTGAATCCATACACAAGGACACCACTTCAATGTGTAGATGGAGGAATTGTTGCCCAGCGCTCCAACAGAAAAATTTGCGATTAAGAAATAGCAATTTACTGGGAGACACATCAGGAATACCAAAGCAAATGCTTTCCAAAGAAACAAACAGCAAATACTTTCCTTCACCATCCTCTTATATTGACCATGGTCTGTATTTCAGGTAATGAATAGAAAAGGAATATAATTGCTTGGCAAAAAGTAAAAAAAAAAAGGAGCAAGAATGGAAAAAGAAGTAAGAATGGAAAGTGGAAGGACTAAGTATGTCTTACATTTACATTTTGGTAAATTGGCAGTGAAGATGAGTCACTAAGGTGTTTGGCATCTAACACCAGTTTGGCAATGTTTTGGGGCAGCGGCGCAGGAGCTGCCCCAAGGCCAGAAGCCCCGGGGCCGTGTGTGCTCCCGTAGCGCTGCTGTGTCCCGGCACGGTCCAGAAGCAGCAAGAACAGGAAGATGGGATTAAATAAATATGCAAGGTGTGTGTTAAACTTTCGCGGGTGCGGTTCGACCATGTAAGTGATGAGGAGAATCAAAGCTGATGTTTCTTTATTCCTCCTTTGCTAAAAACGAGTACAAAGTGGTCCTGTCGCTGCAGGGCCAGCCCGACCCGAAGGGTCGCCGTGGGAAAAACCGCGACCGCGGCTGTGAATGTGGAGGGTGTGAAGGACACGCTTTTGCCTTTCCCCGGTGCCATCGATTCATTCGAGGCCGCACGAGGCTGCAACCAGCGCACGCAAACACCTGGATGGAAAAATCTGGGCAAATGGCAGGATCCGCCCGGACGGGGGGAGAGCGCGCGTTGTTTGGCTCTCGGGGATAACCCGACCGAACGTGCCCGGCCACCAAAGCACCGGCTCGGCCGGAGCGCACACACCCGCTCTCGGAGCGCAGACCCACTCTCCGAGCGCACACCGCACACCCGCTCTGGAGCACACACCGCACACCCGCTCTGGAGCACACACCGCACACCCGCTCTGGAGC
>VZRZ01007593.1:223045-305514 GCA_013398175.1 Climacteris rufus
TCTGAGTTTTTTGTAATCTCTGTTCTTATAACAGTCACTGCCTTTATCCAGTCTTAAGTCTCATACTGCCAAAGGATGTCATAGAACAAGTAAGTAGCCTATCCTTGAATTTTAATGTATTTAATCTGTGATGAAGTTGTCCAAGTCATGTGTGAATGGAAGTGAAAATCATGTTACACAGTACAAGCACATCCACTTTCAAATCCAATTTTTGTCGTGACTGGTGTGTTTGAAAGGCTGAAGATGAGCTGAATAGTGTAAGGGAAGTCTTCATGCAACCAGAGTTCCTTGTAATGAGTGCTCCCTAAAGCATAGTGACAAGCTTACAGGCCATGTAGCAACTGAAAAGGTGTTTAAAATAGCACAGTGTTATTCCTGGAAGACCACTAAATTCTCTGCTGATGAAAATCCCTGCACTGCATAGATCTTCTGGTGCCTGCTTGCTGATAATGGTGCATCTGTGCTATTGATAAACTGATATCCTACTAGGATAACTCTTAAGATTTTACAAGTTAGCCCTTCATTTTTCTCTCTAATAGTGTTTTCCTTTTTCCCTATTCTCACCTGCCTACAAACTCATAAGGATGGCCACCTTAGTGACAGAAACAGTGTCTTCTTCACTGCTGCCTTCCCTGGTGCCTAGAAAAAGGCATTAAGGGTAGGGTTAGGGTGTAAAGATCACAGAAAGCATACATTGTGCTTCTTAGAGTCCCACAAATTACAGTTACAGGATTTAGAGGTGTATCCAGAAGACTGGATATATCTTCTATATACACATATTCCCATGCTGTAGTCTGCTTCTTGCTCCAGCTTCATAATTACATTCTTGATGCTCCAGCAGAACTCACCCCACTCTATTCAGCCTAGGGAGTGGAAGGAGAGAAAAGGGAAGAGCCTGGGACCATCAGATGGGCTCCAGCAGGAACTGACCTCTCACCAGCCCTCCTGCAGTGGGAGCCCAGAGGGCTAAAGTAGCTCTGAATCTTTCTTGTGGCAGCTGCAAGGGAGGCAAGGAGACCAAGAAGAGGAAAAAAGGTGGAAAGGAAAAATGCATTCCATGCTTTTTAACCTCTGCTTCAGGCATTACTGTTCAGAAATAGAGAATCACCATATCAAAGAGCTCTTTGAAAATCAAAGGTAACAAAAACAAATAGGCTGAGGAGTGTTTTCCTAGTCTTCACAGCAGCTCTTGGTTAACAGTGTTGCAGTGTGGTGTACTTCCTTAAGTTATAGACTCAGAAAAGTAGACGGGCAAAAGTCCTCAGGATGCTTTTCTAATGCATTTTTGCACTGAAATGAATCCAGATATCTCCTGGTGATGCACACCTTGAGAAATTCTGGACCAAACTTCCATGATATAAGGTAGCACTTGGAAGATGTAATTCTCCTATTCTGACCTTCGGTCCCAATGGCCAAGAACTGTTGGGTCTGATTCTGAGGAGCAATTTCAGGCTGCTTGTATTACACAGTTCTTCATAAAATCATGCAACTGAAAAGTCCCAAGACAGAAAACTCTTAAAGGAATATGCAATAACTGTTCAGCAGCTAAAAGCTGGCTTTAATTCCAATTAGATCTGAATGCATTCAGCCATACCATCTGTTTTCAGCTGTGTAATCCACTCTATTGCTTCAAACTTTGCCAGAATAAAACAAATTTGTTCTTCTTGGGTGTCATTTGGTAAAAAACGTGGTTTCACCATTGTCTGACAGATGCTAAGTGCTGTTATTAGGGAACAGTGAAATAAATATTCATATTTATTTGTAGGTAGAGCTTGAGTGACAGTCATTGATTACACAGATTGGGATCTTTGGGAATTTCTTGTGATGTAGTTTACACAAACTGGTAAGGTGACACTGCTGGTGTCAGGTTTGCAGAACTGAAAGCTTTTCAGTGTGCATCAGCTAGCACTGCTGTGATAAGGTGGTACAGGATTTGGCCCCTGGTTCAGGATTTAACGAAGCATGTTACACTGATGTAATCTGCCCCTGAGTCTTCAAATGTTTCATCAGGCACAGGAATCTCTTCATCTTCTGGTGCTAGCTGACTGTCTCCTTTTGGTTCAGAAATGTCCAGTGTATCAATAAAAAGGTACTAAAAGCAAAGACATTTTTTTTTCCTATAGTTAGGTGGTCCTTTTGCCTATGCACAGAAGTAATACCAACAGGTTTGCTTTTTTGTTTGTTTGGGAGAACTTAATTTCAAATTGCACTTGTATTCTCAGGTAAGAAGTTTGGATGCTGGTCTACTGAAGAAGAAAAAGGTTTTGTTGTTGTTGTTTTCTGTTTTTTGTTTATAACCTTGAGGTAGAGAAGGTGGGTGTAGTTGACTGTTTGTCATACTATACCTGTAATTTTGTCTCATTGACTGTTAGCCCAGATGAATCCATTCTTCCTTCTGCTGTCAGCTGAGGCTTAGAGTAAGTCCAGCCTTCTTGTGTGTGTATGTAGACCTGCTTTTCCTTCTTCCAAAGTTTCTTCTTACATGCACAAGACAGATGTGGCTTTTGCTGCATCTCTGACACCTCCTCTCCTCTTCCAAAATATTTCCTGGCTTCTGTTACTTAAGCGAACTCAACCTACTCATCCCTCTTCTCTTTTCTTTTGCTTTGGGTAGGCAGGTTTTTCAAGCCCTGACTGTATCTACACGTGAAACAAAATTCTGGAAGAGTGTAGGCTGCCTTTCAGCCTGGGTGCTTGGTGATATGGGGCTCCACATTCAGCAGAGCTACTTGCTGTTGCCACTATCAAACAAAAGCCTTTCCCTGTTCAGGTGTGTCCTGAACTTTGTTCTGCCCACAGTTAATCTGTGTCTAGTCAACCCTGGCAAGGAGCTCCACAGTCAGCTGCCTTCTGCTAAGAATCCTATGATGAATGTATCTTTCCAGTGAGGCAAGGTTTGTGGACCAGCCAATTACAGTCCAAACAAACAAGGTTCCTTGCCCATCACTCTGAAGAAGGAGCAGCTTGGTTCATGATATGTGGAAGTGGAGAGAAGAAAAGAACAAGAAAAGTGGATGTGGTCTTTGAAGAAAAGCACCTGTGGTCTTTGCTGTAGGTGTGCTGCAGTGTGGCAACCTCTGCTCAGGGTGCTTCTGTTCAACTCAGTGCAGGGTCTAGAGAAACAGTAGCCAAGAGGGAGGGAATAAAAGTTCAGATGCCTGATTTACTTTGAAAAATGTTCTAATATGGCTCCTGGATTTGCAGGGTGAAGATTATTTTAAAAACTGACTAGGTGAAGTTAAGACAAATCTCTTGGTGTTTAGAACAGAGTGTGGAACCCATTGATGGGTTTTGGTTTTTCTGTGCTTGTATCCAAAACTACTGCAGTTCTTGTTCACTTTCACCTGATGAAGCAATCCTGGTGAGTCAGTTTATTAACTAAAGTTGTAATGGTGGAATTCCAGATTAGCAAAGGAAAACAAAACTGTTGTAAAAAATAAGTAAATAATTTAAAAAAACTAACCCAAACAAAACCTATTTGACATATCTTTCGTGTCAGTATGTTTTGGATGTGTACTTGATGGTTTTTAAAAGTAACTATAAAACAAGAGGGGGTTACTGATGTTTATCATCATTGTATGCAGTTTTCAGATTTCTTGTAAATGCTGCAGCTAGCAATTTTTTGAATGCACTCTTCCAATAACTGCTAAATATTAATCAATTTGTAGGTCTAGTAAGTGCATTTAAGTAGGCAGGCAAGGCTCTTGTTTCATGTACTGCTGTTAATTTGTTCCCTAGGCTTTTCACCTAGGCTTCCACTGTATAGTGAAGATAAATGGCTCTACTGGTTAGCTTCCAATGAAAAATGTGATGCAATGTTCACTTCCCTTGTTTCAAACCTTTTGTCAAGGAAAAATGTCAGCTGGAAGCTTGCTGGCTTTCTGGAAGAAGTAAAAATGCCAGCAATAACACTTAGCAAGCCTGAATTTTTATTCTCAGTGTGGTGGGATTTATGGCACCAGACTGAGGGCACATCTGGAGCAGACAGGCATGTTGCTGTGACTCATTTTGCATGGACTCTGCTCATGGAGACTCTGCTGTTAGAGGTTTCTACCATTTCTTGAGTAAAAAGGCATTTAACAGTGTCAGGTGTATTGCATCACTAAAGGAGTAGCAGCTTTGCTGTTTTTGTCTAAGATTTTAATGGAGGATGCCAGGGTTAGGAGAGAGTAAAAGAGATCCTGCTGCCACCTACAGCATCAGCAAATACCAGATCTGTTCCAAGAACATACATGCTGTCCTTCAGTGTTTCAGCATTAAAGTTACTAAGATAGTTAGGGATATGCAGCAGTTATCTGAAAAATCCCCTTTTCTCTTACTTAGCAGATCTGTGCTTCTCATTGGGAGCCGTATCTGGAACCCACTGTCAGAGCCTTACATGCTCAAGGGCAGATTTTTGTTTTTTCAGTGAATTTGAAGGGAAGGGAGTTTATGAGGCCAAGTACAAGGGCTTAGTTTCAGATTTAAGAGCTTTCAAACTCATTATAAAAATTTTCTTGATATTTAGCTTTGTTTTATTCGACTTGACAAAATGTTCAGTGCAATGCAAATAAAGGGGGGGGGAATAAGGTCCTGTTTTGAGTGTTATGTAAAATATCCTTAAGTATTTTTGCCTTTGAAAATAGGAAATATTTTAATCTCCTATGTAGACTGCCTGCTAAGTATAGAGAACTAGCAGCTCTTTTAACACTTTGCTTTGTGGTATGAGGGTGTGTGCTTTCTAAAATGGCTGGCAGAACAAACTGCAGACAGAAGGAGTGAAGGGTTTTTTGCGTACAGCAAAGACATGTAGGAGATGGAAGGTTAAACTTTGGAATAGTAAACTATTGAGAAAAGTGGAGGTTTCCCTTACTATTCTCATGTCTCAGCTTTTAAAATATAGCGAGATGAAAGGTGTAGTTTCATTTGACTGACAGAATGAGAGTATGTGTGAATGTGTGTCAGGAGAGGAGATTTTTTGAACTGTGTCTTCATACATGTCTGTTGAGAGGGGGTGGACTACAGAGAAGTATATGTTGGCAGGGGTAGTACGAACAGTCTGCTTTATTTTAGGGAGAGTTGGAAGGCATAGGAATGAAACTACACTTTTTTTCTGAGAAGCTGTAGAAGGAAGGTAAAGCTGAAAGTAGCTGCCGCCCTCGGGAGTCCTGAGTGCTTAGGGAAGGTGATAAGGGAAGAAATCTCAACAAAGGCAAATCTTGGGCTTGATTTCAGGGAGGTAAGGAAGTGTGGGATGTCTGCAGTTCAAAGCAAAGACACTGAGCATGCACGTCTTGGGGATGGACCTTGTGTTGGTGTATAAGCAGCTGCAAGGCAGCATGGGGTTAACCTCAACTTGTTGCAGTCAGGAAAAGCTTTCCGTTTCTGAAACTTGTGTTTGAAATATGTCATTAAAATATTAGTAATCTGATTTTTATGCCAGTGTTAACACGACTCTAGCTAAAGTCTTAAATGATGACCAACATGAACTACAGTTGAGGTACCATGCACAGGACTGGCAGCTCTGATGTCAGTAATAAGGAAGGAATCAATTTTTTCTTCATTTTTTCCTATAGAAGCTTCTACGTTCTTCTGAAAACAAACAGAATCTCTGCTTTAGATATACTCGGATAAGTTCTCACAGATTATTCGGTGGTTTTTCTGTGCAGCTGCCTGTTCTCTGAAGAACACTGCCAATGAGGGGAAAATGGCAGGAAGCTCTACTGATGTCTGGTGGGGGAACTACAGAAAAGGGTGTAGCATGTTCCCATGTAGTGTGTTCCTTTGTTAGCTGATGCTAACAAGGTATTGTTTTCCTTAAGCCTTCTCATGATGCATTGATTTTTTTTCTCTTGAGTACTTTATTAGTACTTTATTGAGTATCTTTATTAGTTGAAGTCACTAACTCATAACATTTGTTCTGGTGTTTGCCTTTCTACTTATTGAGGTTTCAGTTTTGCAAGGAAGACACGTTTACTAATTGGTGACTGTGACTTGATGTCCTAGAAGGGTATAGAGCTCTTCAATCACTTGAATTTTAAAATTGAAAAAAAAAGGGAGAGGGAATGGAGACAAGACATTGGAAAGCAGGTGGGTATATTGTTTTGTTTTAGAGATGCTGACTTTAAAGTGAGAGTGAAGCTCATCATTTTAGTGTTGAAGCTCTGAAAAATTATGGGGGAATGAATAATAAGACAAGCTAAAATTGAGCAGAACCATGCTTAATAAAGAACGACATACATTAATTAGGCAATAAACAGGGTCCATATACATTCTTATTCTGTGAAGAAATATTACGTTAGAAAGCAAATCATCAATTTTCTTCATAGTCCCGTTATATATTTATTTACACATGTAAAAATGTAAGGGGCTTGCATATTGATTTTTTTTTTCCTTAAGTCAAATCTCTGCTTTTATGAAAGAATCTTCTAAGAGGAGCATCCTGCTTCTGTTAAATGATCCTGGAAAAGAAAATCAATGTATGAGGTTGTATACCGGAATATCTACTGGATGCATTGACTTAGAAATCTTTAATCCTGCATGTAAGCAGAAAGAAAAACACAGTTCAGTAAGATTATTTCTTTCTTGCTTGCTGTTTGTTGTTTTTCATCCTCTCGTAATAGATTTAACTACTGCAGGTTTTATGTGCATATATATGCAACAGAGTTCTTCTGCAGTGTCCTGTATTTATACTTTCCATAGAATTCTTCTGCACAGAGTCACAGGAAGCAAATAGCGTGCATCCTTTTGGTTCAGGGGGATTTATTGTCACGATGGGAAAAAAATAATGGGATTAAGATTAAATAAAGGTCGAGCATTTTATGTTAGCATTACTGCACTGCTGTTGTTTCCTAGTGACCTTCTGCAAGCATCACTCTTGCTGTGCTTTCATTAAACTATGAGAACTGAACCCTCCTCGGGTTTGTTCCTTATCTCTGAGGTTAACAGGGCATGAGTGCTGTCTATTTCACGCTGCTCTGAGCATCCAGCTTGAGCGAGGGCTGGGCCTGGAAGTATATATTGGAAAGCTGGTGTTATTACTGTGTTGATTTGTCCAAAACAGACTCTCTGTTAAACATTACCTGCTAATGAACATTTACAGGCTTGTCACAGGTGAAGAAGATATTGTCAAGTGCAGATTTGTCAGTGTTACAAACTGAGTTCTCTTCATCTGTTTCAGGCATTCTGCTTAAATGTTTAGGTTCTGATGAAGTAGGTTTTGAGGCTATGTTTTAGCTCTTCAGCAGTCCAAGGAGGTAATTCTGAAATTAAGTACCTAATATTTCAGGTCTTAGCTGGTGTTTCTTCTGTTCTTCTCAGTCCTGCTGTTCTGTCCTTTCACTTCTTCAAGGTCTGTTCATCTGACAATGTAGGAGTTCTGCCTTCATTCAGGAACCCAAAGGCTCATGATGCACTGTAGAGTAATATGTAATGGAATTAAAAAATATGAGCTTTAGATGGTCTCATTCTTAGAAACCCTGATTTTAGTGTGTTCTTTTAGAAGCCTTTGATCCTTAGCTGAAAACTCTTCATTAAATGTCCCTTCCCTGAAGGGTTCTATGTTCTGCTGCTTAATGATCGTCATTTGTCTTGAATAAAAATGTAGAGTTTTGAGATTTCTCCCCCAACCCCTCCCCTCAAAAAAAGTCAAGATAAAAAGTGCCTCCTTTACTATCGTATGTGCTGTGTCACTTTTCAACTGTTAATAAGCAGGCAAGTGAAGACAGTTGGTATTTTGAAAATGCCTGTAGAAAATCCTGCCATTCCCTGTATGTGCCCTAATGCCTCACTGGCGGGAGAGTGCACAAATTGCATTACTGTGCACAATTAGGTTCCCTGCAGGAATTCGTCTGACATCTGTCTGCCCTGGTTGTCTTGGGCTCCCTTTGGGTAGAGTCGAATAGGCACTTCTAAATTCCTCCCTGAGGAGGAGGTGGCAGGTCTGAGAAGTACTCCTGCTCTTGTAAAGTGAGTGAGAGGGAGCTGAGAGCTACTGGCTCTCAGGTGAGCGTCTGTTTACTCGGGCGGCTGAAATGAGGCTAAATCTCACCCTCCCTGGTACAGCAGAGGTGCTGTAGCTGTCCTGATGTAGTGTTCTGGAACTGAGAAGACAATTTGTGAGCTGCCATCCTCTCTCCATGCTGTGCTGAGGGCCGTAGCAGCTGCTTCACTCCAGGCTGCTCAGGCTTTCAGGGGTGCCCAGGAGGGCTGGCTGTGGCCCCTCTGTACGCTTGAACCTGCTGCCTGCGTGCCCAGAGGCAGGAAGGTGGGTGCTGTTTACAACTTGGGTTTATTATTCTTGTTGCAAAGGTTAAGTGCCAGTCTGCTCTGACATTTTGCCCTCCGTAGCAGTGTGTTGCTGCTGGTTAACAATTCATGGAGCCACTGCCTTTCTCAGAAACCTTTCACTGAGTCACAAAGATGTAGTCACCGGGATTTTTCCAGTGGCAGCAGTTTGTTCCAAGCTGGTTTTTTCCTCGATGGCCTTCCCTGAGTGACTTGAAATGCCCCACCTAGGCAAGGGAAAGCTGCTCGTGATCTGCTTGCATGGTGGGCAGCATGTGGCCAGGAGGCTGTTGGTTTGGAACTACTGAGTTCATTGTATGTAATCACTTCATTCAAACCACTTATCGCTTCATTTAAATCCCTTCTTCATTTAAGAAGGCAGGCAAATTTCCTAGGATTGTCTATTTTTATTATAGATAAGGTGATGTGAAAATATTTATGTCATGCTGTTGTTTCTCTGGCTCTGAGATCTTATTTTCATCATTAAAGAATTACTGTTCCATATATACTGTGTGTCTCTATAACCTTTGACCACTGTGGTTACAACACGTGCTACTTAAGCAAACACTGCTGGTGGTGGTTCAGCTTTTTGCAATGCAGTCATTAGAAGTGTGGGATAGATGTTATGAGAATTGACAATCCTTGTTTTAGAAAGGTCTGTGTAAGGTAAACACATCTATATATATATAGATGTCTGTGAAGTCTGTTTTTCAGCAAAGCATTTGAGATGAGATTTGAAAATATCAAAAAACAATATAAAAATCATCAAGATTCAGGCTTTTGATTTAAGTTTTGTTTTGATTATACAAATTGTTGATCCATGTAGGTGTTTTTTTGTTGCTAAACTGAGGATAGTCATGAAGACTAAGACTTAACATACTGTGTTTATTCTGTTTATTGGACCTTGATATTGGGTACATGTTTTGCTTATGATGTGCTTACTGGTGAATGTAAGTTTTCTTTCCGGATACAACTAGGAGGCCACAGATTTAGCAGGCTGTGTAGCCCCCTGCTTTGGAGATGAAGCCATTGCTGATACTCCAAAACTCCAGATAAATGAAACCTCTTTTTCTGCATCATTTGCTAAATACAGGTAGTATTTAATCTTTGACTAATTTTTCTGCCAGAGCTGCCTTATGTAATTTTTAATGCCTTATTACTATTATAGCTATAATCACTGGGGGATAGGGACTGCCTTTTATCTTGTGCTTCTGATGCACAGTGCAACTCTGAGCCAAATATTAAACACTTTGTGCAATTTTTCCTGCAATAGAAAAGGGTATTCTTTTTTCTCCCAAAGGAAAAACAATCTAAGAAAATCGTATTTTGTTTGAACCCTTAAAGCATGGTTAAACAGCAGAGTAAAGGAGGATATTGAAAATAAAGGAGCAAGGGAGAAATATATCCAAGTAAGAACATGGAAGAGAGCATAATGTTAAAATTGCAAAACAAATATTTTTGAGGAGCAAACTGGCAAAGGCATAAAAAGAACAGTGAACATGCCACCCCTCACACAGACCCTGCCAGACTTTGTGGTAGGTTGCTAAATGGTCCATGTGTGAAAGGAACAGTCAAGAAACATAAGGCTGTATCACTGAAGTTTAGCTACTTGCTTTAGTGTTCTGTGAGGAGAAGCTTAGGGGTGTTTCTTGTCCAAGTATTTCTTAAAATGGAATATACCTTAACCTATTGCTTAAATTATATTTGATGCAGGAGGAAATTAGCCTTAATACAAAGGCTTAAAAAGACTGGAGAGAGAGAGAATGTAAGAATGGCAAATGAAACTTTTCAAGCATAAAACTGAGTAGGCAAAATGTGATATAATGGGAAGAGCCTGTGTGCTTCCTATTAGGGAATGTATTTTGTAAATGAATTCGGCTTCTCACAAGAGGTCAGCAAATAGGCAAGGTGGAGTGATCCAGAAGAAGGACTATGCTTGGGTTTTCTAAAAGACATTTGTGGAAACCTTCATCAAAGGCACATCTTAAAAGCTTTTTACTGTCTGGTGAATTCATGATTGATGTGAAATGTGTGAATGCTTTGACAGGGTTTTCTGTGGATGAGGTTTTAAGAATACTCATGTAAAGAGTAGCTGCTTACTAAACTTTATTAGAAAAATTAGTGCCAAATGACTGACTGAGCAGTAAATGGCAGATAAAATTCAGTGTCTGTTGGTACAGGTATATGTTGGGAGTAGTGCCCATGGGAGACAATATATAAACAATGAGGTGTTTTGAATGATCCAGTAACACTGGGGAGGGCAGTCTTGGAGGAGGGCAAGTTTGTGAAGGATGGAGCAAACAGTGGGGGTGACAGTATAGCAAACATTGGGGTGACAGCCTTCCCTCCAGAAAGTCCCTAAGCTTTTGAGGGTGGGCTTGGCTGGGATCCCTGCATGTGCCTGTGTCTTCATGTTTAGTGAAGTTGCCTGTAGCTGTGAGCAGTCTTTTGTTCTGAATGGCATTAATGATCATTCATAGGCTGCTTTTCTGTGCAATACACATGAGTGAAACCTTTTTTAAAACCAGTAATTAAGGGGTTTGTAATAAAACTATTTCCTAAATATGATGTATGATTTATTTTTAGAGAGAAACTCTATTAGTCATGTTAGAATTATTGATGATAATTTCAACTAATTTTTAAAACTTGGTCTCTCCCCGAAATTTGGCATATGAAAAGATTGCTTGTTATAAATGCCTTTAGCCATTGTTTGCACTGTGAAGTCTCAAATCTATTTGAAAGTTAACTTTCTGCAAAATATATGCAACAAGAAAAACTGTCGAACCTACTCTGTTTTGTAAAATCTACAGTCTATTCTGTATTTTGTGCTTTTTTTTCTTGTACAGATTAAGCATCCAATTTCATAAATATGTAACCGTACTGTAGACTTGCAGAGACTTTCAATTATCTGTTAAAGCTAGGAGTAATTTTGAGAATGAGAATTTAATTATATAGTGTTCTCTTTTTTCCTTGTTCACTATTTTCTGTTTTAATCAGATATAAATGTAATCCTCCATACCAAAATGAATTATTTCTTATTGGTTTATGTTCAAAGGACTTTTAAAGTTGTCCTTGAAAATCCTAGGGTGGTTTTAATCAATATTAAACAATTTTCCTTTTTCCAGAAGCCAGGAATTTTCTTGGTTTTTTTAAGATAATGGTGATGTTCTTCTTAGTAGTTTGTCTCAAAACATCTACAGTAATGCTGTTTCTAGAACATACATTGTCTGGTGTTTCTGAGCAGAAAAGGATGTCATTTGTCCTGTAGATAGTCAGATAATCTTGTAATTGTGTAGTGGTATTAACACAACAAAACTCTTCTCCCAAAGACAAGTCCTTGTTCTTGGCACCAGTTTTTGCTTTAAAAGGCTGTTTATTCTCCGTTGATGTTTTATGTAAGTGTTTCTGATGGAGTTCAAATATCATGGCTTTTACTGTAAATGGGCCAGTTCTTAATGAAGTTCCAAGATCAGCGGAGCCAGCGTATTGAAGATTTAACACCATCAAACATTTTCAATTTCCATTCTTGATTTCCCACCCCACCATCAGTTTCCTGCATGTAAATTTGCACACACGGCCTTTTTCTCCATCTGTGTCTCACCTTCAGGAATGCAGTTGTAGTATTGTCTCTGCTTGTTTTTCATCCTTGTCAAAATGCCCACATTTTTCTCCTCTCTATACTGCTGTAGTATGTCCTAGTTGTCCAGAACTGGTCTCTGCAAAGGAAAGCAGTCCATGCGTGCCATTTCCATGCTTGACTCTATTGGTTTCAAGCTCAAATCAAGAACATTGCTGTGCTGCAAATCTGCTTGTTCCCTTTAAATTTTCAACTGTGTTTGATGAAGCAGTATCTTAGTGAAATCTCATTCTTATGTGTCTGTCAGATGGACATCTTGGTTTTCCTTCAAATATTCCTGTAGGGTACAGAAGTTGTTACATCAATTGGACAGGATTGGAAAACAGTCTAAAATGCTGACATCCCTGCCTGCACTTGTGCTTGTTTTGTGAATGGCTGTTCAGTCAAGACAAGGAGAAAAGGGGATCCCTTCCCTGCTTTGCCACATTCCAGGCAACAGCACTTTGCACCCTTCTGCTGGTGCATCCCATTTGTCTCCCTATGCAGCCCTGAGACAATATTCTGCCTTGAGCTTGGCTATTGTGTCTGTTTTGACCAACCTCAGCCTAAAGCTGTACAGTCTGCTCTAAGTTTGGCTCATTTCACGATGATGCAGACTATTTCTCATGCTTTTCTTTTTTTGACCCACTGAAGAATTACTGTTAACAGCATGCAAAAATACAGTGATATCAAAGAACTGAAGTTTTGACCCTTGAAAAGGGGCACAGTGCTCTGAACCCCTCTAGGCCTCTGGGATGTGCACATTAAGGGAATTTTCACTGGATTGCTCTAGAAGATTGACTGGCTTTTTAAAGTATTTTGAACTAGGGCTTGAGTGACCGCAGAGAACAAAAACTAGAATTTTAAGAGCATGTAGTTAAATCCTTGTAATACCTTAACTTCGTCTTCCCATATACACTATTTGCTTCTGTTTTTCTTTTTGAAAGCTTTTTCTGCCTCTGGAAGCTTTCAGAGTGATGCTCTTTCTTCCCTGTGTTCCATATGCCAAAATAGTTAGCTTGGTCTGGGGTTTTTTTTGTGTACAGATGACAGAGGATGCTGTTGCATGCTTTATTATCGTGTTCCTCAGTGTTCTCAACACCATCATTATCTTTACAAATAAGATAAACAAGTAAAACAAATGGATCTCAGTTGCCCTGAGTAAAAGCCCTTCCTCCCTGCCTTGCAGAGCCATCTGTGCTCTTGATTTTGATTTACCCAATAATGTTTTTAAGCAAAGACCAGGGCAGTGATTTTTCCCTTGTACTTGACACTGGGGAGGCTGCACCTCGAGTCTGCGTCCATTTCTGGGCCACTCACTACAAGAAGGACACGGAAGTGCTGGAGTGTCCAGAGAAGGACAAGGGAGCTGGGGAAGGGTGTGGAGAGTGACACATCCAAGGAGGGCTGAGGGAGCTGGGGGTGTTTAGCCTGCAGAAAAGGAAGCTCAGGGGAGACCTTATCACTCTAAAACTCCCTGAAAGGAGGTTGTAACCAGGTGGGGGTGGGGGGGTCGGTCTCTTCTCCCAGGCAACCAGTGACAGGACTAGAGCAAATTACTTCAGGCTGTGTCAGAGGACATTCAGGGTGGACATCAGGAAGAATTTCTTCACTGAAAGGGTTGCCAAGCATTAGAACAGGCTCCCTGTGAAAATAGTGGATTCATCACCCCCAGAAGTGTTCAAGAAGTGACTGGATGTGGCACATAGTGCTGTGGTGGTGGTTGTGCAAAGATTGGACTCAATGGAGTCTTTTCCAACTTTAATGATTTTGTGATTCAGTGAAAGGGGCATACATTTGGATGGATAAAGACGAGGTCCCACAACAGATCTAATAGTCTGAAAGAAACTAGCTGTCATACTCATGCATAATATTGTGTTTAAATGTACGGGTAATTAAATAAATCCAAGCATTAAACAAAATCCTAAATCAGGCACGTCAGGTTGTGTGGCTTAGGTGTAAACCTCTGTAATTTAGGCAGGCCAGCACTCAGCTCTTCGCTTTAAAGAGCTGGTGTCACGTCCCTCCCACGTGTCAGACAGCTGCCTGCTCCATCTGTAACCTGCCAAACCACTCCACTGGATTTGCTGGTCATGGCAAGGCAGAGGTGATGGTGCAGAAGTGCTGTGGGGCTGGGTGTGCTGCTCGGGGCGTCCTTCACTTCCCTTCCACTACCAGTGCACAGGGTGGCCCTCCCACACCCCTCTGCCTTGCCCAGTCAGGGCACAGTCACCTTTCCAGGGCAGGCAGAGGTGAGGGATCTGCTTTGCCTGTGTGCAAATGTACAACAGAAATCCTCCAACAGAAATCTGCTGCTTGTAGGCCTGAGTTATTTTGGTTAGACATATTCTGGATTGCATGTACCTACATACACACGCAATTTAGTAATTCTTTTTCCGAGGCCAAATATTTCTACTTCAGGCTATTTTGGTACAGTGAGTAGGATGAATATTTTCTTGCTAAGGTTTCAAAAGTAGTCAGAAAACAACCTAGTATTTTCAAATACCACGCTTGAGTGTGTGACAGACTTGCTGGGTGAGTAATCTGCATGAGTTATCTATAGAATACTCATCACCTCGGTATTGGAATACTAAATTGTGCGTGGTGTAAATTCATAGTCTGTAGGGACTCTGATGGCTCGTTCTGTTCTTTGCTCCTTGGGTGCCAAGCAGCCCTGCAGCACAGCTGCACACTGCTGATACATTCTATTGAACAGGTAATTCTTCTGAATCCGTTTCAGAGGGGCAATAGTAACGTGAGCATTGCTGCAGCAGTGTGGAGGTATTCCCAGCTGTCACAGACAGCAAGCCAGTCCTCTTTGTGACACAGCCTTGCATGAGGCCATTAATGGGTTTCTGCACCTGCAGAGAGCCTTCCTGATTGTGTTTGGGGGAATCTAACAGTATGGATCCATTGCAGGATGGAGACATATAGCTATGTGATACTACAGACCACCCTTGCTTCTGGAGCACATCTGATACAGTCTACAGTGTAATGGTTAAGAAGTCTTTTTTTGCTATAGAAGTCTAAAAGCAGAGCTGTGATACTTTGGGTTGCAACTACTTACAAAATCCTATAATTATGTCTTGGTATGGTAATGTCTTAATTTCTTCTAAGTAAATTGACTCCCCAGGAAAAGCTGTTACGCTGAGAATGAGCTTCATTTGTCATTTACAAATAAGTGAATTTCATAACAGCTTGAATGCCTTATGTTGAACTGCTTATTTCAGATTTAATGAATAATGGAAGAACTGGAGGACACTCCATGATGGGTTTTTTTGGTTTTTTAATTGCATAATTTGATAAACCTAATAAATTTTAATAATTATGAAGCCAGAGACAAGCTCCTATTGCCCAAATCAGTATCCCACAAATAGGTGTGATCCACACTTCCCCAAGCCTGTTGACTGAAGCATATATATAAAATTATGAAGATCCATTCACTCGCAAAAAATTGGGGATTTTTGTACAGAAATGAGATTTTGAGCACCAGAAGGCAGTTATCAAAAATACCATTTGCTCAGCTGCTGTAAGCTGGCCCAGTTCCTCTCTTGTGGCTTGGATCTTCTTGAAATGAAAGCAATACAGTTACTTCTCACACTGCTATGGTTCTAACCAGATATGTAGCTATGCTGATTGCCACTTCTTAAATGTGCCTGCTTTTGATTGCCCTATTGCCCTAGGAAGATAATGCCCTGAGTATGTTGGTTATTTTTTGTTACTGAATTTGAAGCTGCATAGAAGCAATAGCATCCAAATGATCTCCTCTGTTATAATTATGTATAGTAGATGAGAGCCTACTATTACTCACTGCAAAAGGGAATTTGTTCAAAAATTGACTGTCCAGTGCTATAAAAACATTCCTTTAGCAGAGGCAATTTTCTTTTTAAAGGACTGCGTGCAAACTCACTCCAAATTAGATACATTAAGGTAATCACAATATTCACCAGGTAAAACAGTGTATGTTGTGTGTACAGATGCTCAAGGGCATCCTTTTGTGTTGAAATGACGGCTGCAGGACTAGTGACTGAAAGAGGTCTTGTTGTGGGTGGGGTTTTTTTGGTGAGGGGGAGGGTTGTTGCCTTTTTTTTTTTTTAATTATATTTACTCTGATCTTACTTATAAAGAAGGAGCAACTCTGCGAAGTTGACTGTGTTCCCTCATCTTGCTTTCAGTGATGTAGTGCAATAATGTGAAGCTTTTAATTGGCCTGTAACTGGCTCTGCTCTGTGTTAGCTCCTTTTGCTCGCTGAAGCAGCAAGAAGCCCCCTGAATTGTTCTGCTCTCTCCGTTGTCACAAGTGACAAGAAGAGCCTGCAGTGCCTGCAGCCTGGCCGTGAGCACCCTGAGCCCTTCCCATCTCCTGAGCCCATTTATCAGGGGCAAGTTTTTTTACATCTTTGCAAAGCTTTTGTACTCAAGCAAGCCTCTCACCCTCAGTTTCTGAGCATTGCATTGAAATGGCTGTGGTACCCAAAGACTTACTTTGAAAAGTGGTGTATGAAATACAAATTATGGTTGTTTTGTCTGTGTAGCATGACAAGATGTTGTTTAGAGGGTGGCAAATAAGGCTTTACAGCTTTAAAGCAGGGAAATTTGAGGGCTCAGAAATGGTATCTTTACAGAATTAAATGTCTTTGCAGATGAGTATAGGTGGAGTAATAAAGGGAAGAAATATTGGTTAAAGGGGGTTCAGACTGACAAAACCTAACAGCTTTAGCAAAGGATGAAAAAGTGAGATGATATCCCAGTATATCTTAATTACAAACTTACTGTTTTGTTGTTTCTGAATGGTGTAATAGTTTCCATTTATACTAGAAATTGTTATCAGTGATTTTTCTTTTAAAAGCAATTCACTGAATGCTTCAGAGAGAAATACATATTGGACTTGCTGATCATATAAATAGAAACAAACTGAGAATTATTCTGTCCAAGGAAGCAATAAGCAAACTTGGGAGGATCCATTTGATTTTAAAGTTATAGTTCTTGTACTAAAATAAAAAAGAAATAGTCATCTGTGCCTTTCCACCTATCATGGAAAACGAAAAAGCAGATAGAGTTAAAATTCTGAGTAATGCCACAAGATAAAGCCAACTTCAGTCATAATAAAAAGGATGTCCAGTACATTATCTGTGTATCCTTGAATCCTTTTAGATAAAACCATACTGATGTTGTTCTGTTTGGGTCAGGTCATTGCAAGGATACTCACATATGCAAAGTACTTATTCAGATAACTTCTATATCATGTTGGGGCATATGTTAAGTTTTAAGAACTAATCAAAAGTACTTTGTAAAAAGTAGCATTCAGTCTTTGGTTTAAGGTAGTTCTGATGTAGTGACATTGCTTTTACATTTTTTAGACTTAATTTTTACACTTTTCTTGTGCCTTAATCAGTCAGATATCAATGCTTAAATACATCTAAAGTGTAAGTCAAGGCTTGCAGGGAACACCAAGTTAAATTTCACTTTTTCTGATTGCCACATTCCCTTTTGACAAACTGTTTCAATTGATCTTGCTGAGGTGGTATCAATATTCAATAACTATTCCAGTTACAAGAGAATTCTTTATTGAATAATAATCAACTTGCTATAGCAAATTAATGTTCTATTGAGGATCCTCCTATATGCATTTGGATTAAGATATGACTTGAAAGTTTAAAAATAGAGGCATGTTTCTTTTAGAATCAAAGAGAACTTGATTTTAAGGAGGTGTGAAATTGAAATATTGGTGTGTACTTTTTATGTAGGAAATAATGTAATCTGGAATTTTGAGGCATAAAATTCAACAGATGGCTTCTAAAATCCCTGTGTGATCAGGATTTGGGTTTTAATTTAGGATCAGTTTGGGTTTTAATTTTGTGTCTGAATAATAATCCTTCAGTGAAGTTTGAATGATGAGGAGGGATCATAAGGAGTAATTCTTCAACTTAGAGTGAGAACAGGTTTTCACTTGAGTATGTATATCCCATCTCTAAGTGCAGGCTATTTTAATTGAATATTTTATTATTAAGATACTATTGAAAGCTGTATATTGACATCTGGATACTGATTAATAATTGACATTTTTTCATCAAATATTTCTGGACTAAATTGGTTCAAAAAGAAAAATAGATCTACTTTCACAGTCAGTTGAGTAAAGAACATATTTCTGATTCTTGTCAGGGAGCATCTAGATAAAGTTCTATAAAACATAAGCTTTGAAATATTTACATTTTAATACTGTGTAATTCATTTGTTTGCATTGATTCTCTGTTTTCTTCTATTGGGAAGGGACTCTTAGTGTAAGGTATATTGGAGAAAATTATGCTTGTACCTCTCTTAAATAAAATTGACAATACTACCTAATCTAGCCAGCTACTGTAAGGAAATAAGTGCTCTTTTCTGCTGTCATTTTAAGTCTGTCCTGCCGTAATACTGATGAAAAAAAGAACAGTGAGCTTTTGTGTTGTTTTACAACAATGCAGAAATATGATACTTTTTTTTACTTATAATTAGCAGAATTGCCTCAGATAATTTTGATGCTCTTGATTAGGCTGCTGACCTGCTTACAAAGCTCCAGGACCCTGCTGCAGGTCTATTCCTGGAGTTTTAGTAGAAGAGTATCCACCTCTCATTTCTGCCCCTTTCATCTGTGCTGCAGCCTGGCCCTTTGCTCACAGCTTTCTTCTGCCCCACTGGGTAGCAGAAAATATTTGGGTTTATCTTCCTGTTCTTCCTTTTGGAGACCAGGCATTTACCCTGGAGAAGAGAAGGCTCAGGAGGACCTCGTCACCATATTCCAGTACTTAAAGGACGGCTGCAAAGAGGATGGAAGCTCTGTCTTCACACGGAGAAGGCAAAAGGCAGTGGGTGCCAGGAGAGATTTTATCTTGACAGAAAAAATGAAATTTTTTACAGTGACAATAATAATCACTGGAACAACCACCTGAGGGACATGGTGAAGGCCCTGTCACTGGATGTTTTCCAGATGGGGTTGGACAGGATGTTTGATAATCTCATCTGGGCTTTATCTCCCATGGAAGATTGGACCAGATGATTGTTCAAGGTCCTTTCCATCCTGAGCTGTGCTGTGGTTGTATGAAACTGCCACGCTGCCCTCACCTTCAGAGCACAGACTCTAGGAAGCAAATTACATTTTTGCAGTACCAAAACTGAAGTTTTGGAGTAAGACCTAATGTGTGATTTTTGTGAGGAAAACCCATGTGAGGCCTGGAGCCGCTCTGGGTTAGGAGCACCGGCCTTATGGCTGGCAGGGGTTGGTGTGGCTGGCAAAGCCCATGGAGCTGTCCAGACCACCTTCCCCTGTGATGGAGTGCCTGGCTGCCAGGGAGAGACTTTATGGTCCTAAAAAATATCTGTGTTTTCTGCCTGCGAGCTTCTCAAGCTCTCAAAACAGCGAGCACGTGTGGGGGGTGTGGGTTTGCTTGCAGCTGGTGAGCTGGAGCGTGCCAGCCACCTTGAGAGCAGAGTGCTGGTGGCCTTGCCCTGCCAGGGATGTCAGGTCAGCCCCTGCTATTCCTTGGGAGCTTCCTGGGGCACTTTGCAGAGCAGGAGAGATGTATGTGATGGTGGGGTGCAGGACAGTTGTGCTGAAAGCCACAGGGCTGCAGGAACAGTGTGTTGGATGTGGCAGAAGGCATTTTGTTTGGTGTAAGGTTTTGAGGGGAAGCAAGAGCTCATGCTGAGAATTGGGAAGGTATGGGGCATGCCAGAGAAGGGGCATATCTGCATGGGCAGGGAGCAGGTTTTGGTGTACCTTGAATTATTTCAGAAAGAAGGGGAAGGGTAGGGAGAGGACACCTTTATCTATTTCTTGTTCTCTTTTTAATCATAAGAGAGAAAAGCTGCTTATAGTGAGGAGAAATAGCAGAACTCAGCATAGTGGTATTTTCTACAACCAAATTCCACAAAGGTGGAAACAGGTGATGATCCTAATAACATTGAAGTATCTTTTCGGGAGAGTTGTATACATGCTTATATTTCTCAGATGTATATAAATACAACTTGTTTTCTTTGCTAAATAAAGTCTGAAAACAAACACGGGGTAACACACCACCACTGAAGCTTAATGTGGGTATTGTTCTTTACACATCAGAATTCTTAACATGGCTCTAACATGCTCAATGCTGACCATTTGGGCAAATCCCAGTCTGCCTTGCACATGGATCTTGTGGCAATGGTTTTTCCACTGGTATTTCAGATAACTTTACTGCCCTTAACGCTAATTCCAAGCCAGGATGCTCATCAATTTTCAAGGTTAAATAAGCCTGCCATGAGATCTCCAGTGAATAAACAAACACAAGAGGTGTTTGAAAAGATAGATGTTCATGCAGCACTACTATTTATCACTCTGCTTGTAGAAAATTGTTCCAGTTTTCATGGTTTTTGTTTTTCAACTTCTGTCCTTCCCCCTCAACCATATATATATATGTGGGGGGGAATCTTATCTACTCACGCATCAATATTTTTCTAAATCTTACTGTTTACTCTTCATGCTTTAAATCAATCTAAAATGGCTGAGAAAAATGAATATAAGAGCTGATCCAGTCCTTGCTCTTCATCTAACAGACAATACTTCAAACAGAACTCTGCCATCAAGAAAAGTAATCTTTCACTATATAAAGTATATATATTTGCCTAGAGATTCAGTATTTACAGAGTGCTACTCACTGATTCTTCTGTAGAAGTTAACTTTGTATAAATCATAGTAATCGACCTATTAATTTTTCACAGGGTTAAAGTATGGAAAGTGCTTAGAAAAAACCTTCATCCACTTTCAGTGAGAGGAAGGAAGCTCATTTGCCAATATCAGTAGCTGGAGATGTCTTTGTCCAAAGTAATTTTGAGTGCAACTGCATAGTCTCCATTCATATACTTTTTATGTTCCTGAGAGGAGGGAAACATATATGATCTCTTCAAATAGTGTTTAGGAATGTTGTCTCTGAGATTATCATGGTATCTGCTTAAGTGGTTGTCAGAAACATCCATGAGAGCTCCTCTACAACACAGAGAAGGAAATCATTGTGGCTTGGCTGCTGCAGTGGCAGCTAGAGGCAAGACTCATGAGAGGCTGTACTTCACTTTACATTCAAAATGAACCCTGCAGAGTGTTTTCTGAAAACAACTTAATGTTGGCTGAGGTAGTACAGTTGAAAAGGAGAATTATTTTATTTCCCTGCTGTTGTTTTTCTCAGCTGCACTGTGCAGGATATTGTCTCCCATCTGGGTAGATCTCTGTGATATTAATAATGAGAGTTGTTTGCAAAGCAGGCTGATTTCATTTTCACCTTGAATGCTTCCTATTTTCAAACTGAAACTTTTCAGATTTCCTCCTGGGTCTACCTTTATCAATTTCAGAACTTGCTGTGCATGTTTTTATGGGGCTGTCTTAGTTTTTTTTTTGTTGTTGTTTGTTTTGTTTTTTGTTTGTTTTACTGTGTGGATCTTTAACTGGGCTTTGATAGACATATCACCTTGGACTTTTAGAGCTGCAGATTTTATTAGACAAGTAGTCCTGATGTTTTAGCTGAACTGTCATGATAGATTACATAGGGTAGGAACCTGCCCTTCAGCAAATGTGTGTTCAAGACACCCTTCATTCTAAGGCTTGCTTTTTAAGGTGACAAAATAAAAATACCTCTGTTTCATCACTCAAAACCTGATGACTCTCATTGACATTTCAGCTTTTAGTTTGGGGAAATGCTGATGAGCAGTATGTCCAAATGCTTAGGAAGAAGGAGAGAGGTTAATACAAAGCAAGGTGGGGGGGATCCAAAACACAGCTGTGTAGATTTAACATTTTCTTTTCCCTGAAATTGTTTTTACCTGATCACTTCTCACTCATTAAGCAGGAGTGGCTGCTGTTTTCTTGGGATGTGCATTATGGAGCAGAATACCTTTTCCTTCCCTTCTGTTAGCAGCTGGTGGCCCCTCTGCTGTGAGCAAGTGAATGGTTTGCTGGCTTCTGGGTACTTGTGCACCAGCAGCCATTTCTGTGTGTTAAAATCATTTATTTATGAACATCTTTTATTTACAAAGTATGTGGCCCAGCATGACCATAAAGTTGGGTACTGGGCATGTGTGGCTTAATAAGACAGAAATAGAATAATGTAAAAATACCAGTTTTAAACACTTTTATTTTCTGTCAAAAGTACTTCACACTTCATAATCCTCTGTTTAAAAAAAAGAGAGAGAGAAGTAAGTATCACTATACAAAGCTTGGTTAGTTTTGTTTTAAACTGATTCACATGAAAGTTGGACTTGATGGGACATTTGTGTTTGAAAGTACCTGAAGCCTGGTGCACTACTTGCTATCAACATAGCTGTTGTTTTACTCGGTTGTTATCTAGTGGACAGACTAGTAGGATATCACCCTATTGCTTTTCTTTTTTATTGTTGTTTTATGTGATGGAAATTCATCCTGCTTTATGTCAGTGATTCCTGGAAGCCAGAAGTGGAAAAGAGCATGCAGGTTTCTGTTGCAGTAAAAGGGAAGAGCAAGAAAAGGAGCCTGGGAGAAAGACAGTGGTTACTGGTGCTGTGCCTTCATGGGGCTGTTCAGTGGTGCTGTGCTCTCTGTGCACAATGAAGTAGCTCCTGGGCTGTAACAGAGATGTGGAGTTCAGCACTTCAGTGGTTCTCTCACGTGAAACCAAGCAGTAATTCAGGGTTTTGTGTGTCAAGTAGTGCAGTTTCTGTGCCCTCTCCCCCAGCACTGCAGGGTGGGCACAGCAGTCCCATGCCACTGGGGTGGTCAGCGGGCTCCAGGGATCCAGCTGGGATGGGCAGGAGCTGGGCTGGAGTTGGGGCTGCCTGTGACTTAGCCCAGAGCCTGGCACAAAGGTGCAGCCAATGTGTAACCTCAGTTTGGATCTGTTTGTGTGGCATTGGCCCCTTCTCTGTGCCAGAGGTGTCTTTAAGGGAGTAGTGTCCTGTAAAACCCATCTTCATAGGAGTTAATGTGGAGGGCAGGCAGCTGCAAGGTAATTTCAGTGTTTACCAGAAACCCTGTTGCTGTCCAGTAGACCTGTTACTGTGTGGGTGATCAGAGAGCTTGGATCTTGGCTTTTGTAGGGACTGCTGAGGTCTTGGCGCATTTTGGTTTTTGTTTTGCATGAAAATTCCTTTGGATGAACCCCTTCTGCTGTCCAGGGTCTGTGCAGTTTGTAAACAGCATAAATTTTTAATTAAGGGGGTTCCAAGTAATTTCTAATACCTTTAGCAACTATTTATCACTTGTAATTTAGTGTGGATTGTATAATTAATGGGAAATTATTTCAGTCACTCATACAAAACTTATCTGCCACAACCCAGTCATTTTTGAGGTAGAACATAGCAATGGAGTGTGTTTATATGTGGTAAATCCTAAAGAACTATATTGTAAACAGCAAGAAAAAGGTGATGAAAAGACTAACTTGAATAAAACTGTAGAGTGCTGGAAGATGAAAAAGTTAATCCATTGATAATGTTATGGTATTTCTAAAATGGTGTTACATACTTGCACCAGTTTATGCCCGAGGTATAGCTGAGAAGATATTTTTTAAATAAAAGCTTCTTTATTTTTGTAGGATCCAGAATTGTTTTAAATAATTGAAGATGTTCTTGGTATGAATAAAGTTTTATATGTGTCTCTACTCCGTCAGTTCTGGCAGACTGGACAGTCTCACTGTCTCAATTAGAAACCACAGTGAGACATTAAGGGCAAAGATGAGGAGTAAATTTAAATAGATACTCAGGCACTGAATAACTGTACAGCAAGATTTAATGGTGCAAATGTCAAAAACTGAAGTACTACATAAAACTAGAACTTTCTTGCTGGTTTTGTGACATGAGAAGAAAAAAAATCAAGTAGGAATGAACATAGTTTGGAATCTAGTGTTGACATTGGTGCAAGGAAAGACAGGTTGTTACAAGAAATAAACCAGGATTATTTGGGGTTTTTTTTTTGCGAAGTGGATGCTCAGTTTTAAGCTTTTGACTGTGGATTCCTATATTTTGGGGCTAGATAAAGCTACATTTGTTTTTATTTGCAAGATCAGTCAGGTTAAATTATCTGCCAATAATTGTTTTATTACAACCACAATTGTAACACATCAGAAAAGGGGGAGAGGGAGGAACAAAGAATAAGAACAAATTAAAAATTATTTTAAATAGAAAATACCAGCTAACTCATGTACAGGCTAATTGTAGATTTACGAAGTCTAAACACACATTAGAAGGAATTAAGCTAACTGGCCTCTATCTTCAAAAATGTATAATTACATTGTATTACAAGTAGATAATTTAATTGCAAAATCATCATTCAAGTGTTTTCAAAATGAATTAGAACAAAGCATTGCCTGCCAAGCGAATGCGACCTCCAATTCCTCGCATTCATCAGGCATTTATCTCTATTGAAGAGCTTTCTTTTTATCCCCACGTACTCAGCCACACCACGTGCTACTAGACTGTGTCACAGCTTTAAACAAATCTGCGTGCCAAAAAAGAGTCTGGCTGCAGGATTAGATTTGGTGTATTCAGTGTGGCATCTCCCACAGGAGAAAGTTGAGTGGCAATTCAGCAATCATCAAACTTAATACATTTATGCTACTGTTCACTTGTGCAAATAATTATCTTTGTTTCCTTTTAGAGCTCAGTGTGTTCCATGCAAATATTTTTTTCAAACTTATCTGTTACCATCCACTTTTTAGCTAAACAGTGAGGTTTGGATAAACTGCAAGCACTCAGTTTCTCATTCTGCTTTTCATAAGTGATCCAAAAGACATTACCACTGAAAATTATTCTGCCATAATTGTTGGTCAGTTTATCTTGTCAGTTTAACATTGTGGTACTGGACTTAAGCTTCTTTTATGGTTTTCATCTTATATGTTGTTGCTGCCTTTCTTTCAGCCTGTCAGTTTAAATGTCAGGAGTTCATTGGATGCTCTGAAAATCAATATAGCATAACATCATAATGTCTTTTTCTGGAAATATTTAAACTGTGTGTTTGAATGTGCTTTTTGACTAATCTATGTCCTCTCATTTTTTTTATTGCCTTGATTCTAAGTAAGTTATTCAGAAAATGTGCAGAAGATGGCAATTTTTCTCTGAACTATTAGGTTATTAAAAAACATAATATGCAGATTTCTGTATTTGTTGTTTTTAGAAACTTCCATGATTTTTGATAGATTTTCTTTAGTCCTCGTGAGTTTTCTTTTTACCCCAGGCCATCCTGTTGTGAGTAGCTGGGGCCTTGAAGATAGAAAGTGTTTATTGATGTAGAGCATCATACACTAAATAAGCCGTATTTCTAGAGGCATGCAAGTGAATAAGGATTTTGATACAAGTTTTAAGTCTCTTGCTACAATTTCAAGAACTCAGTTTTCTGTATTTCTTCAAAAAGGTTGTGTAGAGGATCACACCTGTTTGTCTGTCCATCCTTTCTTCTCACCAATAATTAGCTGTTCAAGCCATCAGTCAGCTTCAACCAAATGAGACAGAAGTGACAATCTAAAGGGTGCTGTGTTCCTGCAAAGATGATAGAAACAGGTGATGCCACAGAACACAGTAAAAGCTCACCCCTATATTACCTGTCCTAAAATTCACCACTCTTAGGAGGGAGTTGTTTATGACTGACCCTGACCCCTGAGAACACTCCAGTAGAGAATCTGGTGTCAAGGCACAGCCCCATAAGAAATGAGGCTTTTCAGTGCCCTGTAGAGGTTTTTTTGAAGTCGCTTATGTGAAGAATTTAAATAATCAGAAAAATGATTCTTTGGGCCGGGTTTCTAGCTCTGCTTTTATATATGAATGAGAACAGAAATTTGCTTGGCAAAGTGCTACAAAATCATGTGCAGGAGTATACGGAGGCAGAAGGAATAAAGTAATAAAAAAATTTTGCCTTTGAACCAAAGAGCTTTTCTTATACTGTGGTGGAAGGACCTATAGAAACCTCTTCATAGAAGGCTGTCATTTTGGACAAATATAAACTTTTTTTTTTTGGTTAAAATATTTAAAATTATTTTCTGCTTATTTGGTGCCCGGAGAGCATCTGGATGCCAGTGTTGAATTACTGACTCTAGCACTGACATGGCAGGGTTGGACTTTGTTCTGAATCAAGTCAGTCTTCTCCAGGTGGCTGAAGGATCAACAGAAATCCTCCAAGAAATGTAATTCGATAAGTACCTGTATTTTCTTTAAAAATAATGTCCTGGGCCGGTGTCTCTGGCCTCTGAAATGAATTCAGGTAAGAGTGAAAAGAAAACACTGTGCCTGTGGAGTGCACTGGATGTGCAAGGGCTTGTTTGTGTCTAAAGGCCCAAATGCTCGTGCCGTGGGAATACCAGCTGAGTCCGTAGTCCTCCCTGGGTGCCTGCAGTGCCCGCTGCTGCTCCTGGACTTCCCTGAGCGAGGGCAGAGGCAGACTGCTCATGGCAGTGAAAACTGCACTTTGTAATATTAACTCTGTCTCTCCACTTGTTCCACTGTGGGCCATGAAGGTCACAAGAGAGGGTAGGAGACACCGGTGCAAACTGGAGTTTCCCTTCATCCTCTGTAGTTTTGCCACACGTCACTGTGAAAGTTTAGATGAACTTTGACAGCAAATACTGAATACAGGAGCTGATCTCTGTGCTAAGCACTCCTTACTGCAAAGCTTAGTGACCCACTATGTTTTAATTGGCCTCTTTGTGTTGGCCTAAGTGTGCTGTCAGTCCTGGATTCAGTGTATATTTTCATCTTAGCATATCATTTAAGCAATTTGCATACAGCTTAGTCACTTTATATACTGATTTATCCTTCAATTTTTTAGATTTTTGTAAATCTTTGTAAAAGCTCCTAATTCTTATTCTGAAAAAACCCAATCTTCTTCTTTTTGAGACTTGATCAGTGGATGCATAATCCACTCATCTCTCTTGTGTAGAAAAGTTTGGGTTTGGTAAAATATCTTTATTATCCTGCAGGTTAAGAACTCCATCTATAATGTGATTTGTATTCGGAGTTTGCATAAACAACTAATACAATTTATAGCTGGAATTCAGTGAATAATCCTCTGAGAAATTACAGATTAAACAAAGATTTATCTTTTCTAGTGGTAAAAAGGCAGACTTAATGTTTTTAGCATTTGTTCAGACGTTGAAACGCCATATAAATTCCACTTAACATTGGTTCACATAACTCTTTCAAGAGTTTCAAGGGATGCAGAAATGATCAGCCTTATTTGTGTATCACTACATCTCCATACTGTCCCTTGCCCTTGAAAAATAATCTTCCAAGTACTAACCTAATAGAGCCAAGGCCTTCTGTTTCCTTAAAATGCAAACACTGTCAGAATGGAGCAGGATACAGGCAAGGGGGGTGGGACCCAAAATGTCTCAGTTCTCACTTTTCCCTCACTGACCTGGGCTCCTTCAACAGGCTGCACCAGCCCCATACATAAATGAGGTTCCCTGGATCAGTGTTAAGGTAATTTCCACTTTGGGATATTTCCTAGACTTTTAGAAGCTCTCAGTAATTCAGACCGTTAAATATAGTTCAAGGGTAAGAGTAGAATGAGTTTCTTGCTCTTGGAGCCTTGTCCTTTGTGGGGCTTGATTTGGTTTCTAACAGAGACAATTAACATTTTCTGTGCACAGTAGCTAATATAAAATAGTTGGATCAAGAGCAATCATTGTCAATGATCACACAGAGATGCATACATTACGTTCAAAAGGATTTATGTGAATGTAATATTTTTGTTCTCTGTCAGGGCCAGTGAGAGTGCCAGCACTCAGTCAGGTCTCAGCAGTGCAGTTGCCCTTGCATGCACGGAAAGCTTAGTGCTTGGAATTCCTTGAGAGTCAGAAGCTCACAGCTAAAGGATAGGTAGAAAACTAGGCAGAAGTCCCAACAAGGACATGTCAGGCTCTTGATGGAAGATCTAGAATGATTAGATTCTCAGATGCGATTGACTGCATAAATTCCAGAGGGACAAGTTCATATTCTGGATTTAAAAGGGTGTTTGGATCCCACCACTAAATTATGTGCTTTAATAAGAATTATAAATAGGGGCCAAAACTGGGGGATGCAAAGGCAGGAGCTGTGTGGAATACGCTTTGATGAACTGACCAGAAACACAGTTAAAAATCTATCTGTGCATAACGTTATAAATATGAACTATGTTGGTGTAGTACATCTACTAAAATGCAAGAAAAAACGTTGAAGACAAACATTAAATTGTTAAAGCTTTTCTTTCCTATGAGGACTTACTGTGCATATTCCTAGAAGAAATTATTTTGATAATCAGTGGATGTTGTCCCTGAAATAAATAACTGGGCAGTATAATTAGTGTGAAGCACAGCAAAAGCAACATTTTAGCTGTTGTTCCTAAACATAGCCAAGTCCACAGAGGATGAAGTTCGCTTGATCATGTCTGCTGTGGATTAATCAGCTTTGCTTCATCTTTTTTTGGAAGCTTTTGCCAAATCACAGGGAAAATGTGCTTTCTACATCTGATATCTGGTAGCTGCTTCTGTTTGGAAGAATACACTGCTTCAGCAATGTATGAGGTAGGTGCAGAGCAAAGTGGAGGTTATTTAGGTTAGTCTTTGATGGGTGTATGTCATGTTAGTAAGTCATCAACACTTCATTTTTGAAAAATAGATATATAAATGGAAAGTTGTAATGCTCTATGTTCACTTTGCTCACCACAGAGAACAGAAGAGAAACATCCTAGAACTTTCTCCAAATCTTCAGTCTTGATGGAGGACAGAGTAATAGATGAGTTAATGTTAAAAACCTAACTACTATCTAGGGAAAAAATTGAGACTTATGGTGGTAATAAAGGACATGCTGGTAACACCTCACACCTCCATAAGCATTGTTAGAAGCCAAGTGTGTTTTCTTGGTTTTCTAACAGTGCCTTTGCTGCAACTCAGAGCAAATCCCAAAACTGCTATCTCTTTTGCTGTTTCTAATAAATTAGACTTGAAATTAAAAAAAAAGAAGCCAGTAAAAGGAATCTGCAGAACCATCCCTGTACATACACATGCAATGGAATGTTAAAGATAAGGTCTATGCTGCACTGTACAAATTGCCACCTCTGAAATGTTCATTCACCAAACCTGTGTCTCCCAAGTGTGAGCTCTTTATTTGTAGATTTTTCTTTTTGTTTTATCATTTCTTCTGTGATTAGTCTTAAAATTTTTTAATTATAGTTTATGAGAACACACTGACAAATCCTCAGGCTCCAACGGAAAACTTTCTGACTGAGGTTGTTTTAGAAGCTGTAGTTTTTTGTAATGATTTTGTTTGTGTATTTAAACATAGAGGTTAATTAAGAGTGTGATTATAAGGCTTTTTTTTATGTTTACCAGCTGGCCCATCTGCAGGCAGTCACTCTGCTGCAGAGGTCCATGGCCTGCAGAAAGGCCAGAGTGGAAGGCAGGGTGTACAGAGACTGCTGAGGCTTCCTCCAAAACGTTGTCCTGTGACCCTGGTGTTAGCTGGGATTAGAGACTTGCAGCTTCCCTGGACTGGTGCTGTGAGAAGGAGCCCTGACAGCACAATAATGGCCTTCAGCAGTGCACCTTCGGGCCTTCAGCTGGGCAGCCTGACACGCTCCAGGCAACTGCCACAGTGGGAAAATCATTCCAGCTTTCCTCTTTGCCATGAAGCAAAGTTTTGACGCTGGGTGCTGGTGTGTGACACTGGGGCTGTGGGTGGAGGCTGAGGGGAAGATGACTCAGGTTGCATGGCCTGTGACCCCAAAGTGCCTGAGGATGAAGACAGGAGCTCATCCCAGCGTGCTCCACCTTACCTGGGTGCTCGCATTGGGAAAACTCTCTATTTTCTTCGGATAATATTTGCAAATACTGGCTCCTGCACCCCTTGGGTTTAAATGACAGCACAGGGTGTTGCTGTGAAGGTTTGATCAAGTGCTGAGCAGGCAAACAGGCGGCAGTGAAATGAACTGTGGTGCACCTGAGTGCAGGTCAGCTCCTCGCCCCGCTGAGGGCTGTGCAAGGCTTCCGCTCAAGCTCTGCCGACCTGGAGATGGGAAAGCAGCTCCGGGCTCCCTTTGCATTTGCCTTTGCACTGGAGCTGTCACTTGAGAGTGCAGCACAGCAGTGACAACTGTAAAGCCACCAAAGCATAAGATTGCTATTTAGTGCCATACACCAGCAAAGCCAATTAACTTGGACAGGAAGTGGGGTTTAACTGCGTTTGGGGATTACAAGCTGGCTGGAGGTGGGAGAAATGGATACTTGTTGTTCCCATCTGGTCTGCTCATGCTAAAAATATCAGAATTTCTCAGTGCAATTCTAGTTTTTCACCGAGCTCTGGTTACCTAATACCTAATAATAAATATATAACATCAGCAGATGTTGATACATGCATGTGCACAGTCAGTCCAGAAAGACTTCTAATTAGGAATTGAATTATGCTAGACTACACTATACACAGAAATACAGCTATAAATGTTCATGTGTGTTAAATTTGGGAGAAAGACACTGTCAAGCACTGGTTAAGCCTCTGGACTCCTTTCTGCCTGAGAGATTACAGAAGCACATAAATAAAACATCAGTGTGTAAGACACGTTGTCACAGTGCTGCAGACTACATCTGTACACTATAGAAGCAAAACTTCTTTTCGAGTTCATTTTGATAACAAAAAATGTTGGCAATCAGTGGAATTTTTCATTTTGCTTTGTATGTTCCTGAAATGAGGTTGTTCAGGTTGAATTTGCTGTGTTGGAGAAACAAATATAAATGCTCCTGAAAAGTTTCCTTTAAAAAATTTGGGCAAAACAACTGTGACTTGAGGGTTATTGTATTACAGTGACGCTTTTTTTTTTGCATAAGTCAAAGAGAAGTGAACCAGGCAAGCAGTGTTTACAGTGTTTATAGCTACTCTCTTTCCAAAAAATGCATTTTACATTTAATATGATAGTACATGAGTGATAGGACTTTTTGTGGGACTTGGGTGGGCTTCCTGATCCTGACAAGGTATTACCATATTTTCTGTTTTAACAGAGTAGTTCTGCTGAAGTCAGTGAAACTAGTCTGTGCAAGTTAGTTCAATGCATAAATCATAAATACAAGTTGGGACTATTGCTAATTCAGAAGATATGCAATGAGTGAACGAAAGAAGAAAAACATTTCAGTCATGGAGAAAAAATTGTTTGATTTGTAATGTTTATAGCTTTGGGGTTTGGGGTCTTGCTTGTTGTTTTAGTATAAAATTTGCAGCTAGTGCCACCAATTACTCCTTGGCAAACCCAGAAATTTCAAAATACTAATTGTGAATGAGAAACAATAGGGTTTTTTTTGTTTGGTTTGTTGTTGTTGTTGTTGGGGTTTTTTTGTTTTTTGTTTGGTTGGTTGGTTTGGTTGGTTTGTTTTTTTGTTTTGTTTTGTTTTGTTTTGTTTTTTGTTTTTTTAAATCCATTCCAGAATGTATAGTGTTTCTTTCCAGAAAGTTGCAGGACAGGCTAGAAGGAAAGATCCTACCTACAGCTTCCAAATGTGTCTGGAGTCTAGTGGTGTTTGAAAAAATACAGCTATAAATGTTCAGGTGTGTTAAATCTGGGAGAAAGACACTGCCTAGTGCTGGTTAAGCTTCTGGACTCCTGCCTGAGAGCTTACAGAAGCACATAAATGAAACATCAGTGCAGAACACAGGTTGACACAGTGCTGCTGCTTTGTGTGGGCTCCCTATGTGGTGGGCTGTCTAGTTCAGTAAACTAAATAAATAATAGCACTAGATTAATTATCTAGTGTTTTCATAAGTAAAAACATTCTGCTAATTTATCTTACCATTCTCTCAGTGCTCCTGAGGTGCATCTGCTGTGTCTGCCTGATACTGGAATCTCCTTGGGGCACTGTTAGGGCTGCACACACATTTGTACACAATCCCATGGAGCTGATTAGGTGTCTGTGGGTTCATGCAGAACTGAGATGATTTGCCGTTTATGTTTTAGCAATTTTTTCCTCCCTATGCAGTAATTAAGATATTTTTGTTAACATATTTATCACAAAACTACTTGTATATACTCTGTATTATTTCAAGGCTATCTGGCCAGCATTTTGGAGCAATTTCACCCTAAACTTAAATAAACATACCAGTAGTATATATTTTGCTACTGCAGTCTTTGTGTAAGTATGCTTTACAGCTGAAGTTCTTGAGTCAAATGGAGAATTTGAAAATCCAGACTGTGGACCAGGAGCATAAGGCAGGTGTCCTAGTTGTTTAACCAGAGTGTGCAGTCCCTGACAGCTTCTCTGTTGTATCTGCCAGGCCACCTCTCAGACAATTAGCCTGGGGTGTCTGAAATGTCACTGTGTTTGGCAACTGTTTGCCTTTAATGATTTTATCCACTTAACATCTTTATAACAACAGGTAGCCATCTTGGTATTTTAATTAGACATAATGGAAAACGGTCTTTTTTCTTTTCTGGTTATATTTGAAATCCAGCCTGGCAAACATAAAAATAAAATTAAGTGGCTGAAACTGGAAAAATTTCTGAATCCTCATACAAAGATTTTTGAATACAATAGAATAAAGAGTTTTTTTAGTTAAAGAAAATTTAGAAAAAGACACTTACCAAAAAGGACAGCTATTCTCTAAATCTTACTGAATCTACCTGCAAAGCCCTTGTGGTGTTGCATGTTGCTTCTACCTGAAAGCCTCTTAGCTATATAATAATGAAAATTTAGGAAAAGTGCCTTTTGCCAGTAGAGGGTGTCATCCAGGTACAGTCAAATGCAGTTTAATAACTTTTCTCCCTTCAAAGTATAGTTAATAGCTGAAAACTTGAACATTTCCTTCATTCAGTAGCACCCAGAGGGAAGCGGTGGCAGGTGGGAAAGGTCCATTTGTTATTGTTTCAAAGAACAATCCCAATGGAGACAAAGCAGGTTTTTAGGGAGCAAAACCTGGATTATACAGATGAAGATTATATTACTTGAAACAACAGAGTTTGACAGCAGAACAGTGGGTGTAAGTGTAGTGGTGTCTTGGGCGTGTCTGCTCCCAGGCAAGGCCACCCATCAGCAGAACTGCATCCTAACTGGGAATTTCACTACTGCAGCAACAGCAATGTGGATGACACATACTGTGGCAAAGGCTTAACAATGTTGGACAACATTATGTAGGATGGACAAAAGTCTCAGTGTGTGGAACGCTGTTGTGTAGAGCTGGTCTCAGCTGACTTTTCTTCTGTCAGGATGCCCCACAAGGGCTTTGATATCTGCTATGTATAAATATTGTGAAACCAAATACCACGGGGTGTTATAGACCACAGAAGGGGGTGTGGGTTCAACAACAAAGTAGAAAAAACTAAAAATGACTAGAGACCTTACCTGCTGACAATTACTCAGGTGTGAATTTCAGGCAGGAGATGTCCAAGCAGCCTGTGGATCCTTTTGAAATATAGTCTTAGCTTCCAGTAACCTGATTGTCCTGCTGGAGTACTTGTTTTCTCACCAGAAACAGGATATGGATTTCAAAAGACAGAACTTGTCTTGTGCCTTAACAGGATAGGACAACCTTCCTCTGTCTTGAGCAACTCCCAAGAGGCTTTCACAAGCACTGTGTGGAGCAGAGCAGTGTGTGTGGACATATTCTGGCACTGTTTCATCAGTCTGAATAGCTTTACCTTGCCTATGAAAAAGGGTTGAAGCAGTGATTAACTTGTTGGTTTTTTCTTCTGTGAATATTAATTTCAAAGTAATATTAAACTATTGAAGGAATCCTGCAGCATTAGCTGGGATATTACTGCTGCAGGTCTGCCGCTGACACTTGAACTGGTTTTAATTTATGGTCCTTTTCTTTAGAAATGCTCATTGAAACAAAGTCCCAGAGGAACAGCTGGCCCTCCTCAATCAGAAAATGAGGTACAGCCTCAAGGAATTAGCCCAGTGCCTAAGTGAATGCCTTTGAGAGCAGGGTCTCTTTGGAAAGGAGGCTTTTGGGGAGGGCTGGGAGATAGACTAAAAAGTAGCAGCAATTTGTGTGTGTGCACTTCCTAAGAGTAAAATCTCTGATGCTGTTATTTGAGCACTTTTTTATTCGTCTGCAAGTCTGGGAATAAAGGTTTATTAGAGAATTTTCTGCCAGGTCTCCTTGTATTCATTACTCTGCTTGGCAGAAGAACAACCAGGCTGCATTAACGTGCTGACTCTTACACATGTTCTTAGCTGCTACGTGCCTCTCTAACTGAGGGATCAGAGGCTTAAGCTGTAAATATGAGGAAGGCTCAGGATAAAGCTGCGTACACAGACTTAACCTGAGGTCACTTAGCACAGTGAGAGCGATTTTGCTGCGGGGCCTTGTTGTACATTCAGACCTTGTCCTGCCCTCTGCTGGCAGTTCCCTGTTACGGGACAGGGATGCCCTCACGCCGTTCCCGGGGTGGGTTACCTGGGCCAGCTTGCTGCTTGCAGTCTGCTTTGCCAGATGGAATTTGAATTCCTGTCATTAATGACGTTTCTCGCTACGGGTAACTGCTGTGCCCGTGGCATATATACTATATGAAGATGCATAGTAAATATGGTAATTTTGGCCTTTGAAAATCATGCCAAGGTGCAAGCTATCACCCAGGGAATAGTTATTCTGTCCTTCAAAGCTATATTTACTTTTTGAAGGCAAGCAGATTTCTGATATTTGGCAGGCATGCTGTTTCGCAAAGTCAAGTGCTTGAGTTAAGAAATGCCAATGTTGAGGATGCCTGTGCTATTTTAATGCTACTCTTGCCATCTTGTGTTTGATGCCTGTATGTATTAGACTGCATACAGTTTCTTTCCACTGTGACTTTTTTGCATGTTGGTGATTGCTTATGTAATGAGCAGTAATTCCGTATATTTGTAGTTTCACCTATGACATAGCCAAGTCTGGAGTAGTGTTCTCCAAAAAGACTTCAGGTATGGTTCTGTCTACTTTTCAGTTTCAGAAAGAAATGAAGCAAGAAGTGATGATAATTTTGAACTTGGTTCAACTCTTATGCACTGAATGAATAAGCAAAGGGACCTAGAAGGGAAAAATGTAATATATATGTAAGACCAGGCAAAATAAAGATTGCACAGACTGTTTCAGTTCAGATACATTCTCATTTCTTAAGTACCTGACAGCCTGGATCATCTTTTAATATTTTCTGAATTGGGTTGAGATATTCAAATGTTTGAGGAAGTCTGGAAACTTGTGCATCGACTTTGGATAGCAATGGCAGTTGTGAGCAAGGCTTTTAGATCCACATCTAACAGTTCATGAAACAATCAAAGCAGAGATGATTTAGCTGTAATTTTATTGATAGGCATAATGAGATGTATTTTTGCTGATGGGTTTCAGAGATAGTTGCTGTAAACAGGAGAGCGATGAGAATCCGTGCAGGATTTTGTGAATATAGTCCATGTACATGAACTCTCTTGCTGTTCCTCTCCTATCCCTCCTGCTTATCCCCATCCTGGTTTCCATACTTTAGGTTCTACTTCTCCATCTGAGTTACATCCTTTGCCACAGAAGACCTTAACTTGTGCCTCTGCTTGTTCCTTTCCCTTTCTCCAGCCTCCTTGTTTCCAAGCTCAGTTTTCTGTCTCTGGGCTCTTGATCCCCTCTTAATTTCATATCCTTCCGCTGCTTCTAAGCTGAGTTGTAGGTTTCATGTTGGTCTGACTTTGAGATAACTGAAAAACCTTCCATTGGAGCTGTAATATAATTGTGCTGACAACAAGATTCACCTTCTTGGCTGCTTATTGCAGGCCCCTTCAAAGTAGTTACAAACCTTCACCATGGATGTTTTACTGAGCTGCCAACTCATCTCCTTCTCCCTTGTCACATCTGACAATAAACGGCAGCCAAGTGAACAAACAAACGGACTAGTGTGGAAGTCGGTTGAGTCTTTGGAAATAAATAAATATGTATTTGACCCACAAATTTAGTTGTAATTAACCAGCTGGGAGCTATAATCACCATTTTCCAGGGGCCTGGCTGCTTTCAGGTAATCACAGTCTATGTGTGCTGAGAAGGATTAGAGATGGCCTTTGAAGGTGCTGCTTGGGGAAAGCAAGCTGTGGCTGTCATGGGGGACAGCTGAGGCCTGCATTTCTCACCAGTCAGCGGGGACCACTGAGCCTGGCTTCAGCCTTCCTGCAGAACAGTGCATTTTATAGAAAGGTACTTGCTATGCAAAATCCTTGCTCCCACAGAGAGGATGCCTTTGGAAAAGAATCTATAAGTGTGACTTTTCAGGAAACGAGTTGGGATTACAGTCTAAGTAATTTTTCCATTCGTATTTATCTGATAAAATTAACAACTGCAGTTCTCAGAGCAAAAAGGAAGGGGTCTTAATTATAATTCAGTAACTCAGTAGGGAGCCCAGATAATGATTGCAAAGGATGTAAACTGTGTTGTGAGACACCATGCCTGCTTGCACTGCAGCCTGCTCAGACCTCAGGAGAGCCTGAGAACAGAGGGAAAGGCCCTGGAGGTCCTGTCAGCTGATTTTAAAGGATACTGTCCTCTGGATGGTCTGTCAGGGCACCAGCTGATGGTCTTACCCCTGCTGTTGCAGAAGGTCTGTCCATCTAAGGTCTGTCTGGTGCTTGTTCCAGGGCATGGAGGCAGGTGACCCCAAGGCACCTGGTGTGTCACAACTCTGCCTTCCTACCTCCTTAAACTGGGCTTTTCAGCTGCTCGTGCTGTGCAAAGAACAACTGGATCCAGGTACAAAACATCCTTAGGTAACCTCCTCCCAAACAAGTATCCTACTTTTAGATACCAACTCAAGGAGGAAATGAAGTGGTTCCTGCCTGGAAAAGAGGGCAGGAGGGCTCCATAGCCTCATCCAGAAATGATTGCTGGTTGCTGAAATGAGCTGGTTCTGAGTGAGCAAGGAAACTGGGGGTTGTGGTAAGCCATAAATATGAAGGCTGGAACTTCACATAGCTGCTTACTGCTTTTCTGAGCTACTTTTTTCTTTCTAGCCAAAAACATTAAAACAAGCTTATTAAAAAGATAAATGCATATTAATTGCATTCTTATGTTTTTTTTTCCCAAGGAAGTTTCAAGTTTTGAAACACACACTAACAGCATGCTTGTTTGCTCTGAGGAACTGTACTTGGAGTTCAGCAGTAGGTGGGAAGCTGTGCTCAAGATGTACCCAACTCCAGCTCATTACCCACCTGCATACAAGTGCAACATTGTTTTTGTTATTGGAGCTGTTAATTGCAGTGGTTATGATTTCTTTTTGATGCATTTTTAAAATTTCTTTTGGATGCTTCTTTAGTTTACTAACACCTTTTTAAGACTTTTTTTTTTTCCTCCTCCCTCTGTCTTCAGCTATTGATGGATTTCTGAAAACTGACGAAAGACAAAGACTGGCAAAGGAAAGAAGAGAAGAAAGGGAGAAATACCTTGGTAAGTTGGCAGGAGGCGTATGTGCTATTTATAGGTGTGTATTGATAGGTTTAGCTAACTAACATAACATTTTTTCTGTTCTGAATTTTAAAGTTGTAGTTCAGTTTGTTCCTAGTCTTTATAACTTCTTTTAAATTAAATTAAAAAAAAATAAACTGTCTTTCTGGATTTTCAGTCAAGTATTTTATATTCTATATTTACAAGTTCACTTTCTTCTTTGATTTATGTGCTTTTGAATATAAGTTTATGTTCAAGATACTGCTGTTGTGATTCTGGTTTGTAAAAACACCAAATAAACCTTGAATAATACTCAGAATAATATGTAGGATGATATGGTAAAGCAACTTCAATTTTAATCTTTTCAGTTTTAGTAATATTGAAATACATAATAAAGTTGTTAAGTGCAGCATAAAGTATGTATTTTTCTGTAAGTTTTAAAATGGTTAATCTTTCAAGACAGTGATAAAGAATATTATTCAGTTCCTGAATAACAGAAGCATTGATTTCAGATATTTTAAAAAACAATCAGTTATTTTAAATCTGTTAATATGACCAGGGAAATGTTGAGGGAATTATAAAATATATATGTAAAAGGTACAAATATATATTTAAGGGGAGTGTGTGTAAAGGCATTTTATATATATGTATACACACATACGTGAATAAAATTAACTGTTTGACCTTGGTTTGGACTTCCTGTAGTCTCTCTATGTACATGAAAAGATGATGAACAGTTGACTTCACTTTTCCTCATTGTAATGACAAGAAAGGTCAGTAGCTTTGTTCCTAGAGATTACCTGACAATACCTATCAGAAGGAATTGTCAGTGTTTTATGATTTTTGTAAAATTTAAGATAAGCATATATTTTGAGGAAATGTCAACTAAACCAATATGGGCACCTGCCAAAAGCATCATAGGAAAATACTGATTTTCTTGCATTAAATAAATGAACTATTGACCATTTCTTGGCAAAGCCTGGGGCTTTGAGACCAGTGGCTTGACATTCTGTAGTACCATGGGCTTGATCAGCAAGATTCCTTTTGGTAGTTCTGGTGAAAATCTGCTGCTGTTTAGTGCTTAATCTTGCCCGAGGTTCTGTCTGTCTGGGGCTTGCTTCTCTTCCAGGTGTGCTCAGTGTAGGCTCTCTCTTCTTTCCTCCTGATTATGCCTTCTTTTCTGGTTCCCAAGAAAGTGACAGGATGATTGGAATTGGAAAGGACTTAGAGCAGAAGAGGAGATGAGAGTGAAACTGAAACCTGGAGAATTTGGGAGTGATTAGCCCAGGGGATTTGGAAGGTGGTGTCTGCATTTTTTTCCTGGACATCATATGTGTCTCCTGGAAACATATTTCTTTAGGGTTAACATCGTTTCTGTAGTGAGGAGCTTTGGATTTTGGTGGCAGTTTGACTGTGACAAGTTTCTTTTAGAAGTTAAGAAAACAGCAGCGTGTTCTCCAGAAGGTCATATCTTTAAGCAGTCAGCAGGTACTGTGTAGCAATATGGAGTAACTTTTTCACCTAAGCCAAAACTCATTAATCACTGGTTTAGCATCCCTAAATTAAGTAACAAGAATGGTACGTGTGTCCACGATGACAGAATTGTTTGCTTCTCTGTCCAGAATCAGTCCCAGGTTTCACCTGCTTACTGAGAAGGTAATCTTAGCACAATCTCTGGACACCTCACCTTATTTTGGTTTTTATGAACTCCAGCATGCTTTTTTCACCTGCTCTACCTGACGTGGCTAGAAGTCAGGAACAATTATTGTCTGGTCACTTGTCATCCACTGTCTCTGAGGTACCACCTGCTGTTGACAAGTCTGACTCTTCATGTGTTCAATCCAGGCTCACCTGCAGCACTGACACCCCCTCATGCTGCCCTGTCCTGAGTGGGGAGGATGAAGGGATTTTCATAAGGGAAAAGGGAAGATGACAGTAACTGTATTTTGAACAAGAATAAGCTAGAAGGTGTTCCGCACAACAGGCTGGATTGGAGGAGGAAGTATTTTAGAAGGATTCTGTATTCAAGGGAAAGAAATGCAACTGTTGGAAAAGGATCTGTGTGTTGGAAGGACTCTCCGGCCTTCACCCAGGGGTGTGAGGATGGAGTGGGGCTAACAGGGACTGACAGTCACAGCTGTGGTTAAAGAGCCTGGGGGCAGGAACTGAGAGAAAAAGCCTCATCTGAGGAGAGAGAATTAAGATGGCTGGGCAAGAGCCTGGCAACGATGGGAAGATACTGCGGGAGAGTTAGAAGGGTGACAGTGTGCTGTACAAGGAATCAGGAACTGAAGAAGCACAGTGAGGCTGAATAAATGAGCAGGAAGAAGCTCTTGTGTAAACAGTGTTAATTCTGGCTCTTCCTGACTTTCAAATTCTTAGCCTGGCAACTGTGAGATTACTCCAGCTTCAGTTGTATGTGTGTGGTATGTGACACTACAGGCTTGTGTGTATGTAGGCATGCTTACTGAACTCCTCTTTCCTGCCTTTTTATGGAATACACTTGCATGGGAAATTAATTTTTCCTCATAATTTGCCACATCAACTCCTGCTACTTGTTCTCCTATGTACACCTGAAGCAACAGTCCTGTATGCATTGTTGCACTCTGAATTTCTGTAACATCAGGGTAATGTCTCAAGAAGATTATTGCTCCACTTGGAATAAGCAGATGGACAAATCCTCAATAACAAAAGTAATTTTTTTTTTCCATGGGAAGAGGTAGAAGTGGGTAGCAATGTAGCACCACATTATGAGCTGAATTATGTATTTTCAAAACGTCATAGAAAACTTCACATATGTTGTTTTCAAGTATGTCTTTTGAAGGCAGCTCCATAACAGGAAGCATGGTTCTGAAGAAATTCCAGAAGCTTTTGCTTCAACATATATGACTGATTCCCTTCAAAGGTTACTAGAAACATTTGCTATGTTGAAAAAATAATTTGGCCTTAAGCTTCAGAGGGATTTGAAACATAAACAAGAATAAATTGTTAAACTGTTCAATACACTGTTTTTACATAGGTAAGAGGTACAAACTGGCACCTTGTGTACAAGAGCTTCCCTATTTATTGAGCAAATCACTAAGATTTACTAATCACTTTAACAATTCCATGCACTGTATTTTTAATCTGAGTGGACTAAAACCCTGTGTACTTGTATGTGTTGTTTTACAATATTGTTTCATGTTATCAAATAATTTCAAAGCAGAAGAAAATTTGCATGAAGTGAAATGCACCTTTTTCTCTGCACAAGCTGCTAGGGAACAGCAGATACTGGAGAAGGAGAGAAGGGCAAAACTTCAGTATGAAAAGCAAATGGAAGAGCGATGGAGAAGACTGGAGGAACAGAGGCAGAGAGAGGAGCAGAAGAGAGCAGCTGTTGAAGAAAAACGGAGACAAAAGCTTAAAGAGGAGGAGGTAAGGTCCACTGGGAGATGTATGGCAGCTTTAACCATAGCTGGATATTGACATGCATTAAACAATTGGGGGTGGGGCAGGACTGGAGACATGTGAGCAATTACTTCAGGAACTGCAAATCACGTCACCACTGCTGTAAGTAGTCTACTGCTGTTTGTACATCAAAAACACTTTCCAAAACATTTTTTTTTTTCAGTTGATTTTTGTCTTATCTCACAGAGTAGTCCTCTACTATTGCTAACATATCTGGGACTCTGATAAAGCACCAGCTTTCTGGAAGGAAGTCTTTAAAGATGAGTGTTTCCAAAAAGGGAAAGATTTTTCTTACTGTTCTGTTTACTGTCCATGAAACAGAAATAATGTTCATAAAAATGTGTTGTTTCATTTTTCCTTAGTGACAAACACTCAGAAATTTGTACTTAAAGCAGTGAAGAATCTAGGCTGTTTTAAGATTCTAGCACAGAACAGAATTAATCACATATCTTTTTAAGCATCTTCATACCCTTCCTCTCTCCTACACTCCCTGCTGAGATCGTTTAAGGTTCTTTTTTTTGCTCCAGTGAGTCCAATTTCTGGTACAGCTCTCTGAATGCAGTGTGTGTGTGTATATCTCTGCATGACATTATGTAGAGAACACTAGCACTGCTACCGCAGCTGATAAAGAATTAATGATTTTTGGAAAAGGGGGCAGTGGTTTAAAAAAAAAAACCAAAAGAAAATATCTCCTCAATTCCTAGATAAAAAAAAAAGCTCTAGAAATCTGCAGTTCTTAAACTCCTTTTTTTCCTGTCCCCCTGCTGTTCATTGAATTTTTTGTTTGAATTTTCACTTTAACTTGAAGAGAAGATTATATCCTGTCATTCGTGATTCAACTTTAACATCTCATTGTGGCTTCTATGTAATGGCTGAGAATTGATTTTAAAATATTTTGTCATGTGGTTTGTTTCAAATTCTTTTAAGAAAAAGGGCAAAAAGCAGAAACAAAGGGTAGGAGGTCTCTCTCCTTTGGTAACATCATTGAACTGATGTGCTTCTTCCCCAGCATTTCCTGTAATAACCTTTTGTAGCGAAACAAAATCGATTCCGTTTATGAGGATTGTAAGGAGAAGGGGCAAATACAAAGACTTCCAAAACCCTGTCCTCAAAATTTGCAGCAGAGCAGAGCAGAGAGGTGAAGAGGTGCAGGAAGAGCGAGTATCTGCCCGCTTTCCCTGCCTGCATGGTTTGCCCTGCTGGAGAAATGGGAGCAGAGTTGTAGGACATGAGAGGCTGTGACAGGTCAGACCCAAAGCATCTGTTCAGTGGGGACTGACCCCATGTCCTGTAGTGGCCTCCTGCACTTCCCAGAGATGGGCATAAGAGGCTGAGCACATTGTGATGTTTTACCCAAGCATCAGCAAGCCTGGTGCAACTGCCCGAGACACTGCACGTGTGAGGGGAGACTTCTCTAATGGCAGGAGAAAGGTGACTTCCAGGTGTCTGGTCATAATGTCAGTACCACTCCTAGCTCTGCTCACTGCTGGTCCTTTATGTTTAAACTGTCCAAAGCTGGTTTTTGGAAGCTAACCAGGCCTGGGTCTGGATTTTTTCACTTTCCCTTCTCCTCTCTCTCTTCCCCCAGGCTGAGGAACCTGAGAGAATGCTATGTGGGCAGGAGGACAGGAGAGGATGTTTACTTGTTGGGAGGAAAAATCCAGGAGCCTCTGAAGGAGGAGAGGGTACATAGGGGAATAATTTGTAGAACGGGAGACAGTGAGAGAAGAAGGAATTACCTTCTGGTTTCCCTTCATGGTTTCTTGACTCTCATTTCTCAAATTACACTTGAATTCTACTAAAGGATCTGGGAGTTTACAACCCACACCACCTCCCTGCTCTTGTGATGAGCACCTCAAACTCTGCATAGTAACAGTGGAGGTCTGAGTAAAGATGGTGATGAACTTGCAGTTCCCTGGGCATTGCAAGTTACTCGCTGCTTGTGATTCATTCTGGCCATTTAAGGCCTCTACTGGAAGAGCTTTGTATCTCTATTTCCCACACATGGGGGGTGGGGGTGTGTGTACCTGGTCAGTGAGCCAGCATGTTCTCAGTGTTTCTCCTTCTAACACTGGCTTACTCTGGCTCTGAACTGGAGTACCCCTTTTACCTGCTCATGAGGTGTCTGAAATGACAAGTAGAGAGATGTTCTACCTTGCTCTCTGCCCTATTGGTTGTCCTTTATATTTTCCGTAAGTAATTTTTCCTTGCAGAAAGAAGTGCTTATTTCTGATAAGAACAGGTTATATAAATCTCTGTCTACAAAATATTGTTGCATCTGTAAGAGTTTGAGAGAGAGGAATGGCTCTTAAGAAACTGGTGGGGACTTGTTGGCTCCTATATCAGACCATCCTCTGCTTGATTGTTTTGCATGCAAAGGACTTGTTAAAGAGGTGGCTAAACTTCGATTTATTTTGCTTACTTTTTCCCTGCTACACTGCCAGATAAGAGATGGTAGTTTTAAAGTCTATATTGTAGAAATGGAGGTATTCTGTCAGACGTCTTTGGGGCAGCTGGAGCTTGTTGCAGAGCACAGTGGAAACGTATCTGATTCGTCAGACAGGAAACGGACAAATAATGTTTAGAAATTGTTCTGTTCAAATTAATTGGCTGCACCTTTCTTATCTGCAGAGGTCTTCATTAGCACTGCCCTTCCCTTCCTATCACTTTTAAAGCTGTCCATTTCTTTTAGTAAAAGCAGTCTTTAAGCCCTGAGGAAAGCAGCCTGTTGTTCTACAGAAGTGAATTAAAAGTTGCTTTTAACAGGGAACTGGATAAAAAGTAAAGCTAGTCTTTTTTCAGTAAAAATAATTTTTTCCTTTTCCCTATCTTGAACTTCCATGTCACTTGAAAATGCCTGGCAAATAGATGTCTAGCTGTACACAGGTTATTTGGAAGTCTCCATGGGAGATGTGTTCTACTGATCTTGTATCCCACAAGACAATATGAATATGACATGTACAGGCCACTCAAGCAAGTGCAGTAACATCCATTTAGTCAAAGACTTATTTTTAATAAAATCATCATATTTTGTTAAAAAGAAAATTGGTACAATTAGTACTGATCCTACTGGTATACTACTGTTTAAATGTACTTGTAGACAGCATCAAATATAAGCCAGCACTCAGACTTGTAAGACTGATATACCAGTTACTAAATGGAAAAGAATATCCTGCAGCATTGGAGAGATTGTTTTGGTGCATGTACACTTTTTATTACATTTATAAAAATATGCACTTAGACACAAGACAGTGAAAAGCTCTCAAGGTGTTATAGTTTTAATTACTCACTGTACTATAATTCAAACTTAATTACTTTTTGAATTATAATATAGGGAAATAATTGTTTTTCAAACATATTTTGTCAGTCCTTGTAATTAATGGAATTCAATTGCATCAGAAATATAAAAGTTTTGCTGCAAATTGAGATTGCATTGCATGCAGTCTCTCCCTGTGTTCTGGATGTGAGGAGAAGAGTTTAGTCCTCATTACTGCACTGTCCATCCTCTGTCCCCCCACTGCCATTGCCTGCTGCAGCAGCTCCCCTCTGAGCTTTGCTCTGTCCTTTGTTGTTCTTTGATGCACACACCCATAATTGTAATTGGTTCAGAGTAGAAATTAATTCTATTCAGAGTGGTAGTTGAATTTAAAAATACTATATTGCTTTTTAATGCATTCTTTAATTAGAAAATAACAGAGCTCTTTTGTTGCTATATGGAAGAGCCACTCCAAAGATGCAGCCAACTGATAATGTCAGGAACCAGTGAGCTGCTTATATAGTGCTATAAATAAAGTGAAGAGGCATAGATGGTTTGGGGCTCTTTTAGATGTTTGTGTGTAGGTACAAGGGGTTTGGTTTAGAATTATTTGCACAAATTAATTTAAGTCATAATACTTGTAAAATAGTTTTTTCCTTGTTGTCACATCTGTTATATTTTACACAGAGAAAAGGAAACTACTTAGTCAAATTACTTGTCTTCTCACGATTGAGTTTTATATGGGTTTTTCTTTGTTTTTAGTCCAGACAGTATGAATTTGTTCTGTTGCTCAGGGTGAGGGAAACCTGGATGAATAACTGGATTTTGGAAAGTAGCATGTATATTTTACATACTGGCAGTAGATGGCTCTCTTTTATGGTTTTATTCATTCTTAATTTAACCTACACGAAATGCTTGTGCATTATAGGGTTTTTTTTGTGGAAACTCATGGTATCCTGAGTGCAGACATTCTTTCCTCTATCTGTAGCTGTTAAAGTTCTCAGATAAGATCACATGGATAGTTTGATATGTTTTCAACAAGGTGCTTCATCTATAACATAGACTGGAAGGGTTTTCCACATTGTTTGCTGATGGAGTGCTTTGTCTTGTGGTTTAGTTTTCATCATGGAACAAATTATTAATGTATGAGTTGTTTATGCTATGCTTCCTTATTTTATTTTTTGTATTATTATTTTATTATTATTATAATTTTAATTATTTTATTTTAATTATTTTATTATTTTGTCTTATTATTTTTGTCTTATTATTTTCTTTAGCTTTTTAGTTTCATGCCAACTTAAAATGTTGTTTGATAACTGTCTTTTCTTTATGAAAAACAGCCTTCATATTGTTCTTTATCTAACCTATATCTGCAGGGGTTTGTGAGTTTTAATAATTATATTCTATAGGACTTTAATGAAAGGCTCTTTGCAAATGGAAATGAATGATCCTCTCCACATCATGTAACTGAAGATTTCAACCTCTGATTGTAGGTAGCATGGGCTTTCAAATGTGTGTGAAAAGCCATTTGATTTCTTTAATCTGTTTCACCATGCATCTTATTCTTAAAACAACACTTTGGTAGTAAGTGGTATAAGTGTATTCTGTAGTTTGCAAACTAGAGAATATTGCTCATCCTTACTTTGAGCATCATTAAAAAAAAAAACCCAAAGAAAACAACAAACATAAATATATCACCCAGATAATTGAAACTTGATTGCTTTAGTCTTATCCTTTTTTATTAATGTATAACAATATTAATTGGAAATCGGAAAAAAGAAAGGTTCTGCATAAGGGTATGCTTTAATGAGAAAGTAGTGAGAGGGTAATTTTCCTTGATAAAGAGTGTGGGTAGAAAGGTAGGTTAAGACAAGAGGCATAGTAGAAAAAAGTGGCGAAAAGATGCAGACTACAGAGAACTGGTGATGAAATAGGTGAGGTTTGGAAAGACTTAGTAACAGGAAAGGGACTCAACCAGAATTAAATTAGAGAGGTGGGAAGCTAAAAGTAAAAAGCACAAACTTGAAATGCAAAGCCAGCACAGACAGGTTTTAAATGTGAAAATTGCATCATCAAGTAGTAAGAGAAGAAAAAAGAAAGACTGTATAAAACTAAATCAGACAGGAGTGACTTCAGATTCCAGAGAGTGCAGATTGTTTCCTCTTCACACACAGGGTGTGTACAAGAAGTCAGTGGGGTATTCAGAGCTGTGGGGCTTTTCTGTGCTGTTGCAGGAGAGGCTGAGCTTGAGCTTTGTGGTGCTTCGTGCACTTGCTCTGTAGGGAGAAGGAAAGAGGCAGAGCTCTCATTTTCATGCCTGCCTGGACACTGATGGCACTGACTAGACAGAGGGGGAGAAAAAAGGGGGGAGGGAGGGCAGGAAAGCAGCTGCCTGCTTTCAGTGCTCTTTGAATGATGTTACCTGATAGACCGTGAGCTTGCAACATTGTCTTCAAGACTGCGAGATTGTCTTCATGGAGACAGCAGCAGAAATTGTAATAACAGGGTGGGTCACCTGGCCAAAAGGTAACAGGGACAGGAGAGCCAAGAATGATAGAGCATACAAGAAATTTCTTTTTTCACTCCTTATATAGAGGGTAATATAACAGACTACTTTATAGCACTAGGGATTTGTAATAAAATCAAGAGAGCTTAAAGACAAAAAAGTAGTGGCTTCTTGTTGATACTGATGGATAACTGGTAGCAGGGTTGGATGACTTGGGAAAAATTAGTTCAGAAACAATTTACTGCAAGTCATGGTAATACAAGAGATTCTTCAAAGAGGTGGAAGAGGCAAAAGTATGTTGCAGATAACCAGAAGATGATGAAAGGACATCTGGTAATGTAGAAAGCCAATGACCGTGTGCAGCATCCCAGGAAGGTAACACAAAGGTTATGCACAGGTACATGTGTAAAAGTATGGAAATTACTGGAGGTGCCTGGTGTTTAGGTCTGGTATGCTGAAGGAGCTTCATCAGAGAGAACTGGCTCAACATCGGTACAGAGCCTGAAGGAGGCATGCTTGAACAAAGACTGAAATTTTTTTGGTAAAATATCTCAGGAAAGGGCAATAGGAAAGCTAGACCAAAGGCATTAATCAGTGGGAGAAAGTAATCTGGGCGAGAGATGCATGAGAGGTGTTTCATGCAGTTGATATGAGCTGCCAAAAGATATTGGAGATAGAGGGATTGATAAAAATCGAAAGGGGTATGATGTAATCACAGAAGCCTGCAGGATCCAGTTTGAAGTGGATAAGAGTAGGAGTTTTATATTAGACCAGAAGGACTTAGCAAAAGTAATACATAATAGCACCAAAAATACTAATAGGATCAAAGGGCTAAAGCTCATTGGGGCAGGAGTTGGAGGCAGCAAGAGTGGACTTATCTTTCACAGCAGGGGTTGGGCTGCTGAAATGTGGGGGTGAGGAGGTTGCCAGATGCGAATGAGGTACTGGGAGGAGCAAAGGAAGAGGCTGTTAGATGATGGAACCGTGGGTGGGGAAGAACCACATTTTATCTGCTTGAAAGGAGAAAAAGAAAAGGTGCAGAGATCATTGCCACAACAATAAATCACTGAGAAACTAGCAGAGGGAGGAGGTGGGAATGAAACTCAGTGGAGGTCTTTGAGTGAGAGTCAGGAGGTGATAGAGAGGGAATAAAGTGACCATACTGAAGGTAGAGCAGGATTTGGGAGGGAAAAAAAATTAGTTTTATTCTTTCCCATCTGAAAATCCTAACTCATCAAGCTATGGAGAAGAATGTGGGGATAGCAGGGGGAAAAAAGTAAATCTTGGAACAGTATGATCTAGGCATACACTAAAAAAATGCACAGAGACGAAAAAAGGTCACAATCTCTTAAATGCCTAGATTTAAGGAACCTAGGGGAAGAAAGAAGGGAGATTTTGTAAAAATAAATAAATAAGTAGGGCATCCTGCAAAGTAACCTACTTTGGGTTTGAAGTGATCATTTATCTGAGTGACTAGGTGGAGCCACTGGCATTGCAGCAATTTAACTGTGCTCAGAAAGAGATGGGGGGAAAAAATCCTGATGTCTGCATAGACAAGAAGGAGTTAATGCTTGTCGAGCATTATTCTTATACAAATTAAGTCCAGAGCACAGCAGCAGCCTCACCAGCAGGAGCAGATGCTAGGCAGTGATGCAACCTGTGTTATTTACTTAGGCCTCTGTAGTGACCTCAGTGGCTTGCAGACAAAGGATACACATATCTGGAGGTAGGTAGCATGCTGATCCCTTCTTTATTCAGTTCTTTTTCTTTTATTGCGAGCAAGCTTCTGCAATCATCTGGTGTGAAGCAACAGGGGCACTGTGTATTTTTAGCATGCTTTCAGAGGGCGGGGGAAAAAGCCCCCAAAGAAGTGCCTGAGGTTTGTTTCTGGTTTTGTACCAATGTACCCAGGAACGTTTAGAAGCCATGATGCGTCGGTCCCTCGAACGCAGCCAGCAGCTGGAGCAGAAGCAGAAGCGCTGGTCGTGGGGAGGAGCACTGGCTGCAGGCTCAGGAGGCAGAGATGGTAAGTGAAACAGGCTGCCTGCATTGCAGATCTGGAAGTGCAAAATGCATGAGATTGTGGAGATAGTGAGTATGATGGGTTTATGGTTAGGGTGGTACTGTAGGGGCTACTGCCTTGGGGCATGAATAAGTGCTTTGTAATTGCTTGCCAGGCTTCCTCTCCCTAATACCTTCTGGAGAGAAAGATTCCTCCTAACTTTCGGAATGCAGATCATTTTAATAGAGTAACCAGAATCTGTTTGGAGGATGCTAAATGCTAAAATTAAAATTGATGCACTCTCTCCCTTATTATCTTCTTCCACATTGTCTTCCCACGCACACAGTTAGCGAATTTAATATTCACCAAAGGACTGAGTGCTGTCTAAGGCTTGCAAAAGATGATCTGGTTTTGTTTGGTACTTCTAAAATCCTGATGGGAATTTCTAGATGACTATGCAGCATGTGCAGTTTAAAATAGTTTGGTTTTTTTCCCCCACATACATTCAGTTACTACTAGTTTTGCTTGGCTTCAGAGGAAATTATTTTTATTACATAATCAGTCATGTGCTGCTTTTATATTTCAAAAAGATGCATGTTTTCTCTTTTAAATCCTACAATTTATTTAAATTTGTCATGTTTGATTAAACTGATGTTATAGGGAAAAATGTTCATGTTGGGGTGTTGATGAAATATAACAATTACTCTCTCTTAAGCAGCATGTAAGTATACCTAACTTTAAAAAAGTAAACTCTGTTTCACATTATAGTTTTCATGGTATGTCATTAAAAAAGCCAGGAAATTAAATATATATAATAATAGGAGTCTTTTATACTTGGAGAAAGAAACCAGTTTTTCTTTGTGATGCAGTTTATGCTTGATTCCAGCTCCCCCAACTTATTCAGTAATTTCTTTCACCTCTTTTTGCTCTGATTTCTTTGCCATGTAGGTGAATCAGAAAATACCCCACCCCCTGTTCTAGGTTTAGCTGCCAACACCCTTCCTCCAGACCCTGTGACCTCTACTGCTCCTGCTGATTCCTTCAATGGTATTTCAGAGAATCACAGTACCATCATGTCTTGTTTATAACTGTTCTGATCACTGTAATCCATCCACTGATCTTGTCCTTCCTAACCACTGTTTTCTTATAATTTCAGTCTGGTACTCTACAGCATTACCCTTAACAATGTAGACCAATGTTTTTCTTTATTTCCTTTTAATTTTGCCATGGTGGAGCAGTGCATGCCTCACATTCCAGCACAGTAGAGGCATTTCATGGCTTTCTCAGTAACTGTAGACTTCTACTGCCCAGATTCTCATCTTTCTTAATTCTGTGGGTGCTCTGTGTTTGTGTGTGTATAATTACACATATATTTGACAGTTCTACGGAATGTGCACAGGTGCTGTTGAAAAAATTTCAGTTGCACAGTAAGAAAATGTGTTATGAAGATCATGTTTCATCAAAACAGCCCTCTTTTTCCATCTCAAGGGCCCTTTTCTGCAATATTTTAAGAACAAGTGAATTTGGTATAAACAGCCATGCTATGTTTTCAGCCTCCAGAAATGAATTTTGGCCAAGCCGGTATTTGCAAAAAACTCAAGTGGTTGACTTTGTTTAAGCAATCATGTTTTATATTGTTCAGCTATCTTTTTTTGCAGGGTTTTGTTTCTGGTTTGTTTTTTTTTCTAAATTTTTCCCATAGCAGCACTCTGAAGTACATGAGTCCTCCAAAATTACAAATGGATTGCATATAGGATTTCTAATCTTGATTGCAAATGTATTTGGCATTTTGAAATGAAAACACAGCCTATGCTTTTGAGAAGTAGGTTCCTTCTCTCCTCCCAGAGGAGGAGTTAGCCTTGGCTATTACTCTTGCAGAATGCACAGTAAATGTTGTTCTGTCCATGATCTCACTGAACTATTATTTCTGTGCAAACGATTCAAATTTTTTTACTGATTGTTGTTCATGTGCAAAGGTATTTGCCTGTGCAACTGATGTTTTGCAGCATAGCAGCATTATATGTGTTTTTTTTAAATAAGCAAATGTAGCGAGTTGTATTGTTTACTGTAGTAGGTGGAGACAGATCTTGGAAACCCCACTAAGGCAATGAGTTGATAGGTGTAACAGGGAATTCAGTAACTTAGGAGGTGCAGAATTAGGGCCACATATATGTCTCTAGCTGAAAATATTCTTGGTTTTGAAGGAAATAAAATTCAAATTTAGGGGACAAAGCATCTGTGCTTTTAGCTTCTGAGTATCATACCATGATCATCACTAGTGCTAGTACTCTATAGTAATACTTGAGTAACATTTCTCTTTCATTCAGTTGAATAAATGCAAAGGTAGGAAATGGGTATTGTGCTCAAGCAGATCTTTTATTTTAAACTTTCTCAAGCACAAAAAGATAAAGTCAAATGGCTGGTGCCAGCTCATCATTACAACAGTGAAGTCTCATCATACAGATGCACAAATGTTGGTTATTTCATTTTCTTATTAGAGTAATACCTGATGTGAATCCCACCTCTTCCAGACTGAAAGTAGCGGGGAAGGGGGATGAAGATGAGTTCAGATTTGATATGGGTGCAGTTCGTTTTCTTTGGATAACTTTATGGTTGTGCTGGCATTGAGTATCTTGTATCAGAATAGCTTCACTCATTCAGACCGGATTTATAATTGTTTACCAGTGTCAGTATAAAAAATAGGCATTTGTAAAACTGGGATGTTAAATTCACAAGCACAAAAGTTGCATGCCAAAGCATGTGTCATAGGGTGCTGGTGCACAGCAGTCAGAAAGAGCTTATCTCATGCCTAATTCAGTGCTATGATCAGTGGCAAGGGCCACAGGTACAAATGCAAGGTTAATTCTGGGAGTTTATCAGCACTGTGGTGTGAATACCAATCTCTTCAATGCGTTTCTCTGCAGCATGTGACAAACTTTCAGCTTCTACAATGAACCTGCCAAAGCAAACGGAGTCACCAATCAGTAAACGCCTCTCCTCCTCCACCGCGGCCATAACGCATTCCCCCGACAGAGGCAAGTGACCGTGCTGGGCTCCTGCCAGCACTAACTCTCCTTCTGCTTCAAGCCCTTCTGGTCCATATAGCTTTGTAACTTGCTTATGTCTGTTATTCAAAAGAACTCAAACTTTTGAGGGATTCTGTGTTAATACAATAACACAGTTCTGCAGCCTGTCCCACATCTTGGCTGCCGTGCTGGAGATCATAGTCCAGCAACAAATGCTGTGGGTTTTTTACTGATTCTTTTCAGTTTTTGATACTCCTGCAAACAGGGTTGTAAGTATGGGCTGCAACTGCAGCACTTTCCTGTAACTGTATTGCTTGTGACCTTGTAGCAAAATAAGGAAAAACAAGCAAACAAACGTGTGGCTTGAGAGTAGATATGGCATGTACCAAGGGCAGGAGTATGTCCAGTGAGCCACCTGGGAGACTTCAATCTGGTGACCAGAGTTGTAGAGCCCTTTAATTTCTTATGAAACTCTGATTCATGAGAGACTCAGCAAAAGATGATCATCTTGTAGGATTAGTGGTTGCTAAATACTATAGAGAGGACTGGAGGGTTTATCAGAGTTCACTGTGAACTCTTTGGATTTTTTTTTGTTTGTTTTGTGTTTGGTTTTTCTTTCCTTTTATCCCATTTGTTTTAAAGTCTAATGGGAAAAAATATATTTCCTGAAATAATTGACTATGAAGGCTTGTTGCTAGAATGAAAAAGAGAAGGTAAATTTATTTTAATTTCTGAATTGCTTAAGGAAAACTCGTGAGTAGCTTTGAGGTTATTATGACAGATGGCTATATATACGTGTAACAGGAACATCTATAAATGTCTTATAAAGTTGACACTTATATTTATAGAGTAGGAAGTACTGCAGGCATATTGTATAAATAAGACTTGCATAACGTGGTGAGATGGCAAATTTTAAATGCAGTCCCAGTATGGTTGGCACATCAGTGAGCAGCTGCACTGCTATACCAAGTGCTTTACCTTTCCTACTGGGGAAGAAGACACACCTTTTTTGTGCTGAGTCATGAAAGCAACCATTTTGCAGAATGAAACGTGCCTCTGACTAAGAAAAAAATGCAACATGGTCTTAACCTTACTATATGTCTTGTACAGGTGGGAAACTTAAATCAGTGGAGAAACTAGAAGGGATTTTTTCCGAGGGAATGAAAATTATCTTCAAATATTTTAAATCTCAAACGTCAAGGTTTTTTTGTCATTTCATTTAATCATTTCATCATTTTGTTTTCGTTGTTTTAATGTAACATTGCTTTATTTCTTTGCATTTTAAATTTTATTTTATTTGCTCCCATCCTTCAGCTCACCGCATGCATCTTAGTCCAATGGAAAACTTTATTGTTTCTCGCCTGCTGACTCCCACACAGTCATCTTTAGCCAGAAGCAGAAGTACATTAATGCTTTCTGAGCAGTACAATACTCCAGGTAAAATGTGACTTCCTCACTTTCAAACCATTGAGGTATGTTTTTAGCTGCATTGGTGTGGCTGCTGAAAGAAATGGAGTACAATGAAGCAAATTACAATTTACAGGATAGTACAAAATAAATGACGAACGAAGTTGTTCCTTAGTAACAGCAGTTTATTTAAAATCTTGGAAAAGCACACCACCTTATCTGTGCTGTTCTGAATAGCTATTTTAGGGAAAAAAAAATTAAATAAAATCATTAAAACCAAAGCAAATTGAAAACCTGAATATATTTGTTTAAGGAACAGGTTTTTAGACAAGGGTGTGACAACTCTTGGAGGCTTTGATTGATTTATTAATGTCAGCCCTGTCATACCCAACTAATATGTAGAACATAAATCCCAGTGCACTATTTGAGCCTTAATTATTTTTACCAGGGTTCCATTTCCTAGCTGTTAAATACCTTTTTGCCTTTGACTGTGTGTATTTATATATATATAGGTATAAAATTATACATACTTAGAAAAACAGAGATATTGATAGGAAGGTGTCAGTTCCAGAAGTTATTGGTTTTTAAGGGATGATACTTACCATTCCTTTGTGTAAAGAGTAGTCTAATAAAACCATTGTTTTGCAAACATCTACAAAAATAATGTTTCCAGTCCTGCTAATACTTAGGCAAGTGCCTGACTTTCAGAGTTGTTTCTCCCTATGAAGCTATATCTGGTCATGGTGTTGACTGAAACAAGATAAAAATTTAACAGCCCTTTTCATAAAACAAAAAAAGCACTCCAAAGCACACACCCAAATGCCTGTCTGCAAAAGGAAACACTTTTTCAGGATTAAAGTATTTAGGTGATAAAAGACGGATGATCTTTATGATGTGTTTTCACACATCTTGGTTAGTATAGGCTGAAGTTCTGCGTCTGTGCTTTTAAAACAGAGCTATTTAAAAATGAATTGCCGAGTAAACCTACCTTCCCTTGTGCATTGCTTTTGTTCAGTGCATAGGGACATTGATATTGAATGCCTCTAAAATTGCTTTCGTTGTTTCTACATTAAAAGCAGCCTTTTCTGGAAGCAGAAATGTTGTCATATAGTGCTTGAGCAAGTTCCCAGTTTGCTTACTGCTCAGGGATCAACTACTGCCAAGAGTGAGCAAAACCCATCTCAAAATTAGATCAGTATATTCTGCTTAAGATCTTGAGCTGAATTGCTAGGGCCACCTACAGATGATGTTTTCTGTATTTGATATGAAAGAAATCAATAAGGATGACTTTTGTCCTTCCTCACTCATTTTGTTTGTAAACACTCAGGTTTATTGCTCTTCATGACAGGATCTTTAAAGTAGCACACTGGCATGTCTGACAATTTGCCCTGCAAACTGCTTTTTCACTCCTCTCAAACAGGGGAGCTGATTTTGGGAACAGCTTTTTGAACAAGCATCCTCTTGTCATTTCCGCACAAGGCAATCAGGCTGTAGCACACGTTGCAAACAACAATCTTAGAGTGGCCATTGACATTTTGTCAGTAATTGCCAGAAAAAGAGTTGAGGGGGATCTCCCATTTGTCATGTACTTCTCACCACAGAAGTAGCTTCCTGAACAGGGAAGAGGGTTCTTCCTTTCCTACAGCTCATACTGTGCCTCCTGTCATTTTGCTTTGGTCAAAACTGCTCTGCTACTGCATTTTTTGTAAGCTTAGAAATTAGGAGCCTCAATTTTAGACTCTACAGCAATACATTATTAATGTCACTCCGACTATTCAGGCAAACAGTTGTTACTGGACACGTAATTAATTCTTTTAAGAGTTGAAGTAAAAATATTTATCCTAACCAGCCTTTAAGTTTCTGAACATCCTTCTTAATATTCAGTGACCTTATGCCAACTTGCTGGAAAGTGTGTCAAAGAATACAAAGGTCCAGTTAAACTTTAAAGCATACAAAAAGGCTTCATAAAAAATTTATTAGGGCTGCCTCGAATAAAAAATTTGGGAATTTCTTTACATTAGGGCATAATTACTGTTTTTTCTAAGTCAATATCCTTCCTGACTTTAGTTGACTAAAATTGGAAACACATTATCATTTGATTGCAATTAGTGTCTGTCTTATTGATAAAACATACACTCTGTTGATTGTTCTATATGTATGTGAAAATTTAATCTTAAAAGGCAATATGAACAAAACCAACAGTAAAATATTCCATTAAAAAAATGCTGTTCATATTGCAAATAAAAAACGAGTTGCCCTCTAACCTCTAATGCATGTGTCACACTGAAATTGATGTCTCCCTCAAATATCAATAACTGAAATACCTGCAGCAGCATTTAGTTTAGGATTGGATGGTTTTCTTGATAGTTTTTTTAATTAATTATTCTTTTGGAAAATAATTAAGGTATTTAGGAGCCTTTGCAAGTTTAGGCTTTAAAAAAATGAAAGAAAACTCCCTATGCTTCTGTCACCTTTCCTGTTTTGCAGTATTTGTTCAAAAGTCACCAAACTAGATTTATCTGATTACTCTTTTTATCATATGCAGAGGAAGCTGGACTTCTTAGAAGAAAAAAGTGTCACACTATTAGTGGGGTGATTCAAAAGGTATATGAGTAAGAGAGCAATATTTTAGAGATAATTTAAAAAAATCCTATAAAATGTTTCAGTTGAGACATTTTTAATAAACATGGGACCATGCTGAATGTGATGTGATCTTTTGAATCACTTATTAAAAAAAAAAACCTTTAAAACTACTTTTGAGCATTATAACATAAAAGTATGCTGTTTTCTCCTTCCTTTACTTCCTCTGTCTGTGCTCCCTTTTGCTCTTGCTATTGTACTATAACTCTTTAGTATTCCATATCTGTCCTCGTGTAGCACCAGCTAGTCCTCTTAAATCTCCCTACAAGCCTTCCCCCACCCGAAGCACCGACAGGAAGAAGGCAACCTCACCTTCCACTGCCAATGCCATGAAAGGGGCACCTGCAGCTGAAGTCACTCAGGTGAGTTTGTGATGGTTTTGGTTTCACTGCTGGGTAAACTGATGCAGCTTCTGCTTGTTATCTTTCCCTTTACATGAATGCAAATGAAGTGCTACCCCTGCTGTAAGAAACAGCAGTAAGAAAGACAGCCCTGCCAACATCTGTTGCCTTTGTGCTCCTCTTAAGGAGCATTTTAATAGCTTCCTCCTCCTGGGAGTCGGTGTTGAGTGCTGTTATTTGGAACACCAACACCCTTCTTTTCAGAGAACTGAGGCATTAAAGTGTATGTTTTTGGACTTGCTTGTAACTTCTGGGAATGGGGATGACAAATAGGATCTACCCACTGAGTCTGACTGTCCAGTCTTGCTGGTTAATGAGCAAGCTTCATATAGTTCAGAAACCCCCCAAGTGTATTGATAATGCCTGTTTTACAGCAATTGCTTTAACTCTTTCTGTGGACTCTTTAAATGCTGTTTGCTTAAAAGATGCATTATTGATCCACTGCAGTTTCCAGAAAAGAAAAGGCAAGTGATTCACCTTCACTGAGTCTATACAGTTTAAGGCATGCTTTTAAAAAAAATAATCTGTGGGGGCTATAAAATTCACATAAGGTCCTGTATCTTGTAATAGTTTATAAAAGAGGAATTTATGCCATCTAAATTAGATGCCAGTGAGAGAACCAAAGCTGAAAGTAAAGATTTGTCAGTCTTAGGTCACATGCAGCAAGATTTCTGTGAGATGGCTGATTGCACTACTGATCATGTCTAAGCAGGGGCTTATGGATGATTTTGAAGATTGCACCCAGTGCCACCACCATTCCCAAGACCTGTTGTGGAGGCTCTGATGTGGTATTACTTATCTGCAATTTGTTTGCTCTGTCCATACAAGACAGGGGTGGGTGTGTGCTGTGTCTGTGTAAAATAAAAAACTATTAATAGCACCTCAGTTGTGATCTGCTGTTTGAAAAACTTTTACATGTATGCTACATAAATCTCTTTATATGCATCTTGCTAATACAACAGTCAAGTACATTTTTGATTTATTGGTCCTAATTATGGAAATTAAAATGAACTGTGCTTTTAGACTGAGAAGATAAAGAAGGAGAAGCGACCCACAACACCTGGTTCATCATCTGGTATGGGATCTCCTCTGAGAAGGTCTGATTCTCCTGCTGCCATGTCCAGAAGATCTGCATCGCCTGCAACACCTAAGTATGCCTTTCTTATTAGTGGGCTAATATGCTGTGAACTCCTCATTAAATAAGACATAGATTCATGAGGAACTTTCTTTGAAGTGTTGTATAAAATCTAGTTAATTTTACTTACATGCATACACACATACACAGATGGGGGAGAGGAGAGAGAGGTGTAGATGACAAATCTAATATATGTAAGATTGTATTGGTGCCCACTAGAGACACTACTCTCAACCTTTTCTCAGTCTTTTGAGATTATAGTGGATTTTATAATTAATGTGAAATTTTGACTATTTTTTATATATGCTTTTGTTTTATTTGATTTTGAAGAAACTGCTAATGTAAAGAAATGCACACAACATGAATGCTAACTAGAAATTCTAGCATTTAATATATGCATTTTCTATTGTTGGCATGACCATCTGGTGCCATAAATATACTTAACTATGTGTCATCTAAACCATTGGTTTTAATCTTTGTTCATTTGCAGACCTCTGTGGCTTTGTTGCTTTTTGTTCTTTTTTTTTTTTTTTTAATGCAGAGCTGTGGACCTATAGCATAGCTGGGCTAACTGGCAACTGACTTGCTTTTCTTGATTGTCTTTTGCTGAAAACTATTCTGTGCACCACAGCTTGCAATTCAAGTCTAAACAAATGGGTCTTTAGGTTTCTTAGAACAGAATACGAAGTCTGGCTCAAATGTAGAAGTATGCTAAAGCAGTCATGGTCTACAGCACTTGCCTGATTTTTTTGGCTGGTTGATTAGTTTGGGTTTTTTCCCTTAGATGCTGTTTATGGGTCCCACTTCTGACTTGAAAATTATATCCTTTTGTCTTATTAATTTATCTTTTTTAATCCAAAGCTGTCCATGTATTGAACCAGTCTTGATGATCCCCTTTCAGACAAATTTCTTCTGCCTGAAAAAACAGCTGATGTTCCTTTTCTGTTTCAGCTCTGATGGCAGAGCCCTTTAGTGGGGCATGATTTCATGTGTGAATCTGGTGTTAGACAAGATACAGGAAACCATCTGACTGGGCATTCTTTTTGGTTTAGACATCCCCTTGCATGCAACTGGGACACTGCAATTCTTGGTTCATATTGTAAGGCTACAAATTCTCAAACTTTCAATATTATATAATGTCATCAGATTCTGTGCTATGAACCACATAAATTTTGTGAAAAAATTGAAAGGAATGCAATGTTAGTGACAATCAGCTTTCTTACAACAGTTTTGAGCAGATCATTGTCTAGTGGCACTCTGCAATGTAGAGGAAAAAATCTGATCTCTAAAAATGTATATTATTCTGTAAGTACTGATACTCTCTGCTCAGAATGCAACTTTCAATCTGTTCAGTCAGTATAAGAGACAAACCAAGAGACACATTTAGTTAAGCAAAATGGTTGATGGGAAATGAATAGCTGAGAGTTGAGTGCTTCTTGATGGGCAGACAAAGGTTGATGTAGACCATCACAGTGACATCCAGGGGTAAAAAGTAAAAGCTTTTGTGAGGCATATGTTTAGTGCTTCATGAAAAAGTGTGCCCAGTCTTAATTTGTAGCACTAATTTCCATAAAAGGTTAGACAAAAATGGAGAGCTTTATGGCTCTGAGGTGTCGCAGTAACGACACAAAAGGAAGAGACAGAGACACCTGTTACCAGGAGGAGAGAGAAGGAAGGAAGGGGGGCAAGACCCGCCTTCTTTATTTTTTATATACATTTAGAAATCACTATTCATTGGAGGAAATCAGTTCTTCCTCTCTCAATCACAGTGGTCAAAGGAAATGTCCATCAAAGTTCTGTGTCCAGGAGAAAGGAATGCAAGTGATAAGATACAGTTACAATAACATGGCCATGTTTACAGAGAAAAGTGTGAGAAACTAGCTACAAAAGAATGACAACATCCAGAACTGCAAAAATCAGGGCAACACTGAGGTGCAAATTACAAGAACCTTTTTACAGCAGAATTTTTTCATGCCCATAAGGAATAGCAGGAATACTGTTATTAGAGGAAGAAACAGATGCTGCATGGAGGAATTAAGAAGCCTACTGGTGGGTTTCTCTGTGATTGTTAGCCACTGTGGTGATCCCATGGTTTTTTTCCCCTCCTTCTCTTTCTCAAGAGAATCTGATCCTGACCACAGCTAGAAATGTATTACCAAGCATTTAATCTTAACATGGCCCAATTAGAACACCCTCCTTGACCTTATGAGAGATACAGTAAAGAAGAGTTTAAATCCATGTTTATTACTGATTGCAGAAATACAGTTCTTCAGCACTTCCAAAACTTCCCCTCATAATTTTAAAATAAAAAAAATTCCCTGATCACCATATTGGATTATTATATAAATATAGATGATAATAATAATAACATAAAATGCATTTTTTCATACAACTCAAGTTTCACAGTTAATTTTCAATTAAAAGATAAGGTTATACGATCTAAAGGAAGGTTCCAAAAGCCTTGCTGCCTGCATTTAAATCCACTGACCAGCCAGAACATCATCTGACATTTAAATATAGTTTTAATCTGACTAAAGATGTATACAAATACTCATTCTCCTTGCAAACTTAAAAGTCTTTTACAAGTTTAATCTTTCCCCTTCTAGCACACTGTATGACAGAAAAAATACCCTGGAAGCAATAAGAATATGTATTGTACAGCAGTAGTAGTTAGTGATCCTGCATAGCACCTTAATTTCTAAAGCTGTTGAGGAAACAATCAAGTATGGCCAGTGATTTAGATGACAGTTTGCTGTATGCTTTTCTCTTCTCAAAAGTATGTGACTTGAAATTCAAAGACCAAGTTTTCTTGGTATTGTTCTAGTTACTGTTTCTTCACAGTTGTCATCTTGGTTTCTGAGTGGCAGTTACTTGTCTTCTTAATATGTTATTTCGTTATTTATTCATTAAAAAACTCTTTTTGTCATGGTAAAGTAACTGAAACAGGATCAAACAAGACAATAAAACTTCAGCCAAAAGGGGGGACAGTGATTTATGGCAGAACAGAGTTGCAGTAATTACATAAATAAAATACTGATATTTTGAATGTACAGATTTTACTGAGAAAGCTCAAAGGGTCAGCCCAACAACATAACATCCAAACAAAATGACTCAACAGATATGGATGTAAAAAGGAGCAAAGGGGAAAATAAATATGCTGAATAACAATTAAAAGCAGGGAAGGAGTTCAAAACTTGCAGCTATTTGGAAAAGTAAATATATCAAGAAATGTCAGACAAAAAAGAAATCCAAAACTATTATATTGAATCTAATGTGGATGAGTTGACAAAGATGGAAGTTAATGGGTTAGAGAGTTTGAATAATTGAGAAATTATCTTTAATTTTTTCAATTGCTATTGGATTCTAATTGTGTAAAGTGCTCCTATTCTTCAGATCTTTCACAAGATCAATAATACCAGGGCTTTTGGTAATTTTTTTTTTAATGCTTCATCTTCAAAGATCTATACATTAATCCGTTTATTCTTACAGAATCCCTCAGGGAATAGGTAAGTGTCTTTTCTTATAGATGGGGAAGGCAATAAAGCCTGTGTCCTTCACGTGTCTTTGGGTAAATAGTCCCTAAATAAATCAATGGCACCTGACTGAATCAAGGAAGTAGGATTTAGTTTTAAGTGTCTTCAGATGAACCATAGTATAAGCCAGTGAATAAAAATCAAAAGCTCTGACAAGCCTCTGTGTCACATTCTTTTGCCAAAGCATTACCTCATGTGAGAAGGAGAAAGGGGGAAGGGAAAAGTGACTGTGGCCCTGCTGGTGGCTCGTGGTTCTTCTCCAGATCCCAAACTGTGTCTGTGTGCTTTGCTTATGGTTTCTCTAACTGAACCCCTAACTTGGTGCTTCTTTTGGGCAACAGCCCACTGCAGCTGTCAGGACACACTTTTGACATCAGAAATGTGCATGCTCAGTTAAATGGCAGAATACTGATGGAATATGAATGTAGAGTAGTACAAAAAAAACCACCCCAAACTTGTAAAATTTTCAAAAAAGAGTTATTGAAAAGATGTCTGCCTGTGGTGAATTCCCTGCAGAAGTAGCTTCTATGTCCTGCAGTGACCTAGTTTTAGATTTTATTTCATATGTGCTACGTTTACTACTCTTGGTCTTTGTTTTGACTTAGAAAGATAAAAACAATGAGTAGAATGTTGGATCAAGACTATTTTGAGGGATTTTTCAGCAGCTAGCTAGATAATGGGCCTATTCAAGATTTTGAAACATCTGTAATAATGCAGCTATCAAAATAACTATTCTACAGACCTATGCTGAGTTTGTGCTCTTTTAAGAAATGCAGAAGAGAAATTAATGTGTCTTTGGTAGAAAAAGATCAAAACTGAGAGTGAAAGAAAACAGCTTTTGAGAAAATATCACAAACAGAGCAAAAATGTCAGAACCCAGAAACAGCTTGTGATCAGAGCAATGTCAGAACGCAGGCTTGAGAATGCGCAGGTCCTCAGTGTGGTTTCAGGAGAATTTTTGTTGAATTAATGGGGAGATGGAGAAAAAATAATGCAGCTCTGGCATTGCTGCAGAGTTCTGATTTACAGTCAGCCTTCTGAACAGCTGTAAGCAGTGACCTGTCACAGAGCTGGCTTTTAGGGAAGCATGGTGTTCTCTGCTGGGCTGTTTATGGCCAGAGTTGGACGTGACCTCTGATTCATGTGCTGCATGTACTTTATTTCCTCTGCTTAGCAAAAGTGTGCTTCCTGAGACATTGTTCTGCAGTATGGGCTGTTCTTTTCATAATTAAATGGGAGGCATTGTAATTAAGCATCAGTGGATCCTCATACCTGATGTTCTAGCAATGCTTGTAGGGATCAGCTTCTTACGTGCTGCTGCCCCCATGTCAGCATAGGGCAGTTAGGTGAGGAAATTAATGTCTTCTTGGAGGGAGGAAGGTGCTTCTGGTACTTCTGTATTGCCCTGTAAATTCTAGTCACTGAGAATGAGTGAGCTTCAGACACCTGACATGCTACCACTTCTTGGATCTTAGTGATTTGTCATCTTAATTTTCTGCTCCTTATGAGGCATAATTCTGTGTTTCCCACTTTCTTATCATGGTTTAAACCTAAACAGGCTCCTATATGTGTGTTTATAATTTTTTTTCTTGTTTCCATTCTTCTGTCTTCACAATCAAATTTGACCTTTTCTGGTGTAAAGCAGCATAACTTAGGTACTATTTAGAAGGAGTGTTTTTTTCCAGTAGCAATTCTGCCTGTATCAAGGAACGTTAAATATGCTAAATTTACAATATGTTTTAAATACATGGGGGAAAACAATGGTCATTTAATACTTTCTACTGACATCCAATAACTGATACAAAAACTGAAAAGATTCTTATTCCTGATGGACTTTCTCAGCTTTTCACTCCTCACACTGCTCTGTTCTATTCTTCTCACTTTTAGCTACTTTCTAAGAAGCAAATTCTACTTTTTTCATGTTCTTTTGGCCCAAGAGCTGTGAGAAAAAAACACTGTAGGTCTAAAAGTTCAAAGATGCAGTACTTAAGTAATACATTCAGCACATGTTTCTAATCCCCCAGCAAAGTTGTGCAGCCAGTCTGTTCTAATGCCGATGCAGTGCAAGATACGTGGCTCCTGTGACTAGACTCCTTCCTACCAACCTCTTTGATTGTCATGTCTTTATTACAGAACAATTACTTCTGTACTAATACTGAGAATGACTCAGCCTTAGTTATTAGCCAGTTTTCCTGCTGCTGTCACAGCAAGTTAAATAAAAAGCATTGCAAGGAACATGCGGTAAAGCTGGAAATGTAAACTGAAGACAGCAAGAAGGGACTCTGCTTTGAAGTGTCTAATTAGCAAGAAGCATCCTCTGTGCTGCAGACATACACAGCAAAAATGTTGTTTTCTTTTTATTTACCAATTATATTTTTATGAAATGCAGTTGGAAATGACTGCAATGATGAGGCACATGTGAGATGTACACGTGTAGGTGGAGGCCTTGAAATCTCTTCCTTTGCCTTCACAAGGACCTGGGAATCCATCTATATCCTAAAGGGGAATCTAAAGACAGTGCTAAAGCCAGATCGGGTCAACAGCAACCAATCTCACTGACTTCTTCCATTGTTGTTTTTTCCAAGTACTGGAAACAGACTTGCCTGTTCACATCTTCCCAAGCCTGTTTCTGTCATGGAGCAGCAGGAGTTGTGGGTGGCAGCAGGGCAGACAAGGACAGGGACCTCACCCATTGGACCCCATCCCATAGCAGACAAAAGAAGTGACTGGGGCAGGTCTGGTGATGCTGACCAGGGTCAACCAAGAGTCCAGTAACAGCCAACAAAGGCCTTACTGAGGCCAGGCCAAGGACAAGCCAGGGCATCCTGTCAGGATGAGCCGGTTAGGAGGCCAGGAAGAACAGGCTTCCCTACAGCTGAGCTCAGGCAAGGACCAAGGGCAAGGACCTGAGCTGACAGGGAGCTCCTGGGCCTGCGGGCAGAGGGTACCTCAGATGAACTTCTAATTTAGTTGGGTGCTACTGTTCCTGCACCCCGAGGGCTTTTGGAGTCTGTGGTGGCTCTTCAGTGGGAGTAAAAAAGTAGGGATGGTGCAATACTGTGCAGTGTTTTCCTCCCCACAAACCAGGCAGCTCTGAATGAACTCCCTGTGTTCTGGTGTCTCAACCTCTTTCAAATGCACTGTAATATGGTAGAAAAGAACCCTTTCTTCTACTGAATTCATGAGTTTGGGGAGGAGTTGAAAGATGGCTAATTTTTATTGTCTGCTCTGTAATGCAAATGGTGTTCTGGTTAAAATAGTCTCTGACCACACAATGCTATAGTTAGATCTATACAAAACTTGCCACTCCAGTCCATTAATTTTCAGCCATTGTTCATGTTTTTCATGCTTGTGCTCTGCCAGAATGAGTGTATAGTCCAGAAAACATGTTATAGTATACGAAACTCTATATTGTATAGATGAAAAAAGTGATAAGGGATAATACATTTATATAATAATTGCATATCCATGAAGAAGGTTAAAAATACATTTGTAATGTTCACTTTAATGTAAGATAATTTATTCTAATGGGAATCACATAAATCGTTATTTTAAGATTGTAATCTCTTTATTCTCATACCACTTAGTCACACATCCCAGCCTCTCTTAACATTACAAGTGCTAGCTACTGGTGTTGCATAAATAATGAATGGTGTTTGTGTGTAGTTTTATGTTTCCTGGTAATCTGTTCTCTTTATGTGCACCTATTTTCAGTGAGTATCAGGGATCTTTACCTTTCTACTTTTTCAGAACTGACTTCAGGGTTATCACTTCACCTGAAGTGTGCAACAGCCAGAGGAGCAGCGGGCTGCATTGCTGGTGTGCATTGCCATCCCCACAAGTGCAGTTTGTAAAAGACTGCAGGGGCTGAGTTTGGAGTCTGGAGTCTCTTGCATTGGTGCTGAAAAAAGGCACTAAATGAAACAGCATTGCTGATGGTGTAATGGTTTGATTAGTTCTGTCTCTTTCTCTAGTACCCAGGCTTACCTTTTTGTATACTAGTATTTGGGGCTTTTTTTGAAAATCGGATACTGTTAGGAAAAGACCATGTTTGGCAAGGTGGTATTCATTTGGAAGCAGCACACTTAACTCATTATAATTTCTACAGACAAAGCAGCCATAGCTTTGGTTTAAATGTTGAGAAGGACTGTAGAATACATAACATTGACAGAATTTTTATGAAATGGTCATTACTAAAATCATTGGTTTAGGTAGTCCACAATTTCCTGTCTCTTGCCTACAGCTCAAACAGTGGTATTGATCTATTTGAATGAAAATTTTCTGTAATTGTGTGCACTTGTATTTCAAGTTCTGATTACATCCAGGTGGTTCTTTTCAGTATTGTGCAAAACAGCTGATACTCCTATATAGCCAAAGACAAGAAAGGATGATAAATGTAAATATGAAGTTTGATTCCAAGCTGTGTAACATCTGGCCTATTTTGATTTTTGTTTTCCCTCATCAGGACAATTGCAAAGACTTATCCTCAGTCTCCTAAAAACACCAAACAGTATCCAGCTTCTCCTGTGAAGCATCGTGCCACTTCTAATCTCAACCAGGAAACTCCTAAAAAGAAAGCAGACAAGGAGAAAGAAAATGTCAGTCACCAGAAGTCCCCAGGAGCCCGCACTGAGGACTCAGGCCAGGTGCCTCCTGAGAAGCACGTGCCTTCTGCTGGAAAGACTGAGAGTACTGAAGGTGAGCCTTACTGCCAGAATGTACTGTAAGATATCATGGGTCTCTGAGACTGTTAAACAGTGATGAGCTGTTCTTTTCATGAAGCTGCTCTTTCATAGTCTTATAAAAATGTGTAAAGATACATACTGGAAACTGTAAATGCATAGTTTTCACTAATGTACCAAAAGCACTTGTTAATGAGGATGTGACAATGCTGACATCCAGGGATGCCCTTACCTATTCCATATTCCTGAAAATGCTCAAGTGTGCTTTTAAAAAGGTGTCTTACCAGTGTGAACCAGGCCCCTTTCAGCCTCTGTGTGAACCTGGAATTGCTGGGCACTCTCTCTGTTCCCTGCTTAACTTTCTACCCTTGGTTGTCTTCTCCTAGGGAAGATCACAGCAGGAACAAGTGATGCAGAAGAAGCTGCAAAAATTCTAGCTGAGAAGAGACGACAGGCCCGCCTGCAAAAAGAACAAGAGGAGAGGGAGAGACAGGAAAGAGAAGAACGAGAAAGGTCTCTCTATTGCTTTGTAAAAGTTATTACCTAATAATTTAACCTGTGTCATTGAAGATGCTCAAAACTGTGGTAGTTTTAGAAACAAGTGGGAGCTTACAGGTACCTGTTAATTTCTTTAAAGTCAGACTCATATTTCATTAGTGTCTTTTGCAGTCTCTATGACTGGTGAAGTTAGAAAATAATAATTTGGACTCTTTAAGAACCCTGAATAAACTATTACTTTCCCAAATACTTAATGTCTGTCCACACTGAAGTGTACTGCATGCTGCAGTCTGGGCATACCTGAAGTATATTACATTGTCAAAAATATTTGAGGTGGTTTTAAATGAGATCATGTAAAAGAAAAATCCTGCAGCAGTAGGATATACATTAAATGGCAAGGCTTGTATCATTCAACAAATTAACCTGAAGTTCATCTTCCTGTCCTACTCTGCTGTAGGCATTGAGGGCTTTGAGTGTGGGCATAATGAAGGTTGCTGTGTCTAAGCAGTGGAACTCTGTGCTGGGAGCAGGCTTTTAGGTTGGTCTCCACATGGGGCGCCAGTTGCAAGTGCCAGCAAATCGTGCACTTCCTTCAAACCCCTAATAGTAAATCATTAATTCTGCATATCTTTATTCAACTTTGTTTTTTTCTTATTAAAACCACAGTGGGTGGGGTGGGAGTGGAATCATCAGCTCCTGCCATTTTGGCCCTGATGGATCGATGAGAATGATCACTTGCAAAACAACTCTTAAGGAGCACAAGGTACCCCAGTGGGTCTGGGAACAACACAGGTGGAATTTAGACCCTTTCTTCCTACTGTTTCACAGTTTTGTGGACTTTGCTGCTGCTCATCCCATCTGTTTATCTTCAGCTGAAACAAAGGATAAAAGAACTTGCTTGTTTATACACATGAGCATTCTAGGTGTCAAGTACAGGGGAAGATGGACGTCTCTATTCTTGAAATGTAGTTTTATTATTGACACTGAAATTGAAATTAAAACAGAAATGTTTTATTTGATCATACCTGTTTTTCTCAATGGAAATTATAATTTCTATGAAGTATTTTAGGCACTGAAAGTAAGATTGGTGTAAAAGAGTGATAGCAGCCTGAATTCTGAGCACGTGCTCCACCTCCTTGCTGTATCCTGGCATCTTTCATGAAAATGGATGCTGATGCCTATGTTAGGTACTGATGTAACTAACATATGGATTCATACAACAGGATTCATGCTAACCGAGATGAAGCCTTTTCAGCCTACTGTTACAATTTTTGCAGGCTTGAAAGAGAAGAACAGAAAAGAAAGGCAGAAGAAGAAAGACTTCGTCTGGAAGAAGAAGCTCGTAAGAAGGAGGAGGAAAGAAAACGTGAAGAAGAAGCAGCTAGAAAAAGGGCAGAAGAGGAAGCCAGGAGAAGAGCTGAGGAAGAACAAATGCTAAAGGAAAAGCAAGAAAAGGAGCTCCAGGCCAAACTTGAGAAACAGGTATCTTCTCAAACAGAAATCTGAAAATTTATATACATATAAAAAAATACTTCATAGTATTTGGTAATCTGCTTGAAATAATTAATGACCCTAAATATATGTTGTGCATTTTGATTAGAGGGAAGAAGCAGAAATCAAAGCCCGTGAGGCAGCTGAACAACTTCGTCTTGAAAGGGAACAAATCATGCAGCAAATTGAGCAAGAAAGGCTGGAGCGGAAGAAGGTAGATATTTGCATCTCAGGATAATAATTTCATTTCTTGTCTGAATATATAACCCAGGAAGTACCCAGCAGTATATACTAACAGTAATCTGGAGGGATTACAGATGAATAGTTATGCCAAATTTAGTATTTGCTACTTGCCTGTTAGGGGAACATAGACATCAAAATTTGTAACAAAGTGGAATTGCCCAGGGCAAATGACGTCCAGCTAGGTACTGAGCAAACAGAGTCAGCCTCTACCTGGAAAGTTAAATGCCTGAGACACACAGGGAATGTTTGGCAAGGCCAATGTAGATTGCTGCCCAGCCCAGGACATCACCAACTACTAAGGAACATGAGTGGCTTTCCTTAAAACTTACTCAACAATAGCTCCGTCATTAATTGAGAAAGTTTATGTGATTAACAAACAGCTTTTCTCCCACCTGGCTGGTCTCTGGTTGCATTATGCAGAGGAGCAGGACTGTCTGGCCACTGCTGCACATGGAAATGGCTGGAGCTGCATAAATTAGCTTTGTTTACAGCTCTGTGGCAGGAAAGAGAGAACAGCTGCAGAACCCCTGTCTGGTTACAGGAGGTCATCTATCCATATATGTTATTCCAATATGTTTTATGTTGGAAAATGTTACCACTGAACTGGAGGCATGTTGCTGCTGCAGGTTAGAATACCAAACCAAAGTATCTTATATCTGACATGACTTCCTTTTATAATGAACTAAGAAGGAAATCAAAAGTATTTTAGGATTGCCTTACGCATTTCCAGCAAGAATAACTTCAGATATTTCTTTTTCTTCTTCTATTCCAAAAACGTGAACTATTTTTAAAGGAACTATTTGGAAATAGTTGGAAAAGCAACTAGATTAAAGTAATTGCTGTTGACTTTAAACAAACATCTTGTTCCAGTACTGAGCACAACTCATAACTGCAAGCACCTGGTATTAAAACTTGTTTCTAAAGTGCATCTACTGGGAAAGTCATGCTCTGTAAGATCTGATAAGTAAAAGTCAGCTCTAAGATGTTTTCTCTTTTTCATTTCCTTTACTTTTCTTATTTGTTCTCCCTTTTCCAAGACAGGCAGGGATGATGTCAGGACAGTAAGACAAGTTTCTGTCTTTTTTCTCTCCTCTCTGTCTCTTGTGTTAAATAGTCTGTCTGCCATCTCATCCTCAAATTTATTTTGATTTATAGAGAATAGATGAAATCATGAAGAGAACAAGGAAGAGTGAAACACCGGAAATAAAGGTATGGAACAGTATGTGGTTGCAGGATTTTTTTGCTTTATTACCATATGTGGAAATTAAATTCTCAGGTAGTTCCATGTTCGTGAGTTTACTTGGGTACACTTTAGAACCAAATTTTAGTTGCATTTCAGACTGAATGACTGTTGGTGTGTCACAGTCACTGCTACAGAGACACAGCTTTTATGCAACCACCCTTACTATCTAGTAAGGGGTAACAGCCCATTCCTGGATGCTGGAGCTGTAATGTTTGCTGATTTTGATGTGTCTTCCTGCTTTGTACCAGCCAGTGAATTAGTTACTGAGCTCTCCTTGTTAGCCTGTCAGGAATGTGGGATTGAAAACAAGGCAGTTCTGTCCAGCTAAGAAGTGACAGTCAGCTTTTCACTTCCAATCTACCAAGGAAACTGTTTCTTCAGTTACTGTAAGAGAAAGTTTTCTTTTTTAATTAAAAAAAAAATGCTATGCCTAATTAAAAAGGGGGGAAGAACATTCCTGTCTTGCTGTTGGTGGCCTTTGTCACCCTGTGGCCCTGGGCAGTGTCACAAGTTTTTGAGTCCAACCAGGTCCATGAAGACTACAGTCCTTCCCCTAATACTGTCGAGTCATTACTTGATTTCAGAAGGAAGAGCCAAAACTGGAGATACCATCAACTTTGAATGTGGAAAAGCAAGCAAAGCCCCTTGTTCTCAACCAGCCAGGTAAAAATTGCCATATTTTTCTGACCTATTTTCACAGTTGGTTTTCTTCAGAATTTTTTGATCTGTGGCAGAGCACTGTGTATTATCCTAAGTTCTTTGCTTTCATCTCAAAAAGAACAGCTACATTTGCATCAGTTAGAAACTGGAGTCAGCTTTGCTTTGTCAATTAAGCAAAGGCAAAAAAAGATTTCTCCTCAATTTTAGTTCCTGACATGGCATTTTTGTAAATGAAAAGTTCTAATCTGCCAGTATGTTTGGTTGCTGTAACCTACCTTCAAATTTTGTAGGTAGAAATTTTTTGCACACAACCAAGCTTGCAAGTTTTTTATAGAATGACTCTAAATCTTACATTTGATTTGACTCTATTAAAAATATTTATTTAAAGGATTATTAAGTAAAATATGTGTATCTCACATTTATCTGTATTTTGTTTACTTCCCCAGGCTAAGGTTTTTTGTACATGACATAAAAGATAAAACATTCTCTTCCTGTTTTCTCGAATTTAAAAGATTTAGCATAAAGAGCAGTTTTGGAGTAGAATAGAGGAATGACAGTATAGTATGATGAGTCGTGGATTAAACTGAGTCCTACTGCATTGTCAGTCTTCCTTTCTACTCAATCTATAACTTAAAACTTTAAATAATGAAGTTTCTCCTGTCATAATTTCTACCCTTCTTTTATAGAGATCAATGGATTGGCAACCTGCTTGAAACATACAAGCTTAGAAAGTGCTGCCTGTGTAATCCCTTCCCAAGATGTAGTTGCTAATGGACTGAAGTCAGTGTCAGGACTTATTCAGCTGGAAGCTGTTGATGGGAAATGTAACAGCATGGAAGATTCAACAGATGAGGTTCAGTCCATGGATGTGAGGTACAGGCTGGATCTATCAGTAGGGATTCTGGATTTCATAGGAGACACAGAATTTTCTGTTTCATTTGTTAATACTTTACTTCTCATGTACCCCCCACAGTGGCAGTTGGGTGTGTACTGGGGTGTGCTCTGCTCCTGGCAGGATACTCCTGGATGTTTGAGACAAGAGCCACAGAACCTCATCTCCCTCTCATATATTTGGCAGGGTGGTGTGGGTGGGTGGGGAGCTCTGAAATCCTTCCCCAGTCCTTAACTATGGATTCCGTACAAGTTTGCCCAAACCTTTCAAGTATTTTTGTGAAAGCAGCTACTGTAGATATTGTTCTGATGTCACAATTTTTTAATTTGGCTGTATAGCTGTGATGAGCATGAGCATTTCTGCCTCCATACAAACAGAATATAGAAAGTAATAGATTTAGAATTTTAAGTACTTAACAAGTAGAAGTATATGGAAATTAGTAAATAATTTGTAGTTTTAAAACCTATTGGATTTTGATGAAAGGACGTGCAGAAAAGAAGGATTTTTAATTTTAAGCATTTTGTTTGCATATTTTTATATATAGGCAGTTAAATTAAGGCTGCTAAATTAAAGCTAGGTCTGAATTTTAAACATGGAATATTTATACAGTTCTTCCTTAATCAATAAGCCAGCTGAACCCCTAATACTATTTCAGTATTTCCAGTAAATATGCATAAATATGTAGAAAATGCTCTACTGGGACAGACCAGAAGTCCATGTAGCCCATTATTTGGTCTTGGAGAGTATCAGTAAGAAAAACTAGTTAGGGAGAGCACCTGAGCCCACCACTTTCTGCAACCTAAGACCACACTGAAGTGTGATCTTAGATATATCTAAGGTCTTAGAATATCCTTAGGGATATTGTAGGGTGCAACTCTCTTGGCCTTTTAACTAGCCATTGGTTGATGTGTTGCCCATGAGTTTATCCACCTATTTTTTTTTTTTTTTACCTCCTGATAATGTTTCTGTCCAGGACCACACCTGGAAGCAAGTTGTACAGCAGAGTCTCACTGCACAGATTATGTCCTTTGATCCTTATTAAACCCAGTTTCTTATTGATGGCATTGGGCACCCCTTATATTTTGTATTGCAGGATTTCATGCATGATAGATTTGCCCTGAACTCATGCACCACCCCATCATGGTTTTAGAAATGTCTGTGAAATCCTTCCTCTGCCTTCTCTTCTCCAAACTAAAACGCACTGGCCTTACAGTCTCAGCAAAGCAGCTGGTTGCAGCATTTCTTAAATTTAATTATGGGATTTCTGTGTCTGAAGTATATCATAAGGTCTTAAGAAATAACTTTTTATTTAAGTTGTGAAATATGAGTGCTTTAAGTAAGTGTTTGCAGGGTCAGGACAGTAATGTGAAAGGTGCAATAAACATTCAGGTAAAGGAATGGTGCAGGGGCTGAAATAACAAATTATGAGTAAGCTCAGTTCCATAAACTATCAGAGATGTGGGTTTAGGAGACAAGTGCTCACATCACAGAGCTACCACAAACCTTAATCATTAAGGGACATAGATTAGATGTGACCTTCCATCCTGAACAGGGCAATGTCTTTGTCTTTGGATCAGGACATACTCTAGGTAAAGGCTTGCTGCAGCTGCCTTAAGTCATAGTTTCTGAACAGTCAGAGGTTTAATTTGATTGTTGCTTAATGAAAAGTTATACACCTCTTATTCTGTGTCTTTCTTTCCTTTATCTTTCGTATAGCCCAGTTTCAAAAGAAGAACTTATCTCTATCCCTGAATATTCACCCATGAATGAACTCATGCCAGGTGTTTCTTTGGACCAAAATGGGACAAGTAATGCCAAGGCTCTTGAAGACCTCTTGGATTTCACAGGCCAAGCTACCTACTCCAAGATGTCCAGTGATACCCTTAGCCTAGATGACTGTAACAAAAACTTGATTGAGGGATTCAACAGCCCAGGACAGGAAAATACACTTAATTCTATCTGTTGACATCCTCACTTTTCAGCAGAACAGATACAGGTATAGTATTGTGATAAACATCTTAGATATGATAAATTGCTGTGATTACTTACTAGCTTCCCAGAAAATTACAGCAGTTGTACACAGCAGTGTGAGAGAGGAATAAAGCTGTTCTCCCAGGTATTTAAATTCAATATAATCTTTCATATTTGCAGCTGTCTGTAAATTGGCATCATATGCAAACTGACTGTATCATAGCAACCACAAGTATCTGGTAAATTGAAACATTTCCTTTAGGCATCCAGAATATAGTGAGGAGAGTTGTTTTTTTTCTTCATTAATACAATACCCTTCCTCTATATCTTTGGAGACTATTTGCATGAAGAAAACAGTTAAAAGTGGGGCCAGTCTAGGAAATGGTAGTTATTGTTGCTGCTTACTCTTTTCTGCTGCTTCAAAATTGGCAGTGTAGAATCACACACCCTGAAAAGCCAGCATAGTAAAAAACCATAGTAGATTTCAGTGACAGTTTCAAAGTACAAAGCCACAGTCAGTTCTTTTGGAAGAGTATATTCTGAATTACAAAACTGAGGTCATCTAACTTGCATAGCTGACTTGATATTATTCTCTCTCTTTTTAATTGACAGAGGTAACAATTTGTGGAGGATATATATCCCTGTGATGCTACTGGCAGTAAAATATGAGCTTGTCACTTGAAAAAGCTTCTGCAGTACTTGAACACTGGATTTCAAATAATCAGAGCTGAATATAACTTGTCTTCCCAGGGAATATGTTGAATAACTGGCTGCTTTCGGTAGAAACCAATGATCCAGAGCCTTGATGGTTTCAGGGAAGACGGAGCGTGCATTAGAATTTGAGCTTTAGCTGCTAAAAAAGCACTTATTTCTTCTCCTAATTTAAAATTCATCTCAACACTTCACTGTGATTTTTACCTGTGCATTTTATTTTTAAATAATTCTTCCCTAAGCTTGATCATACATCCATTTAGACATCTTTTTCTTGTAAATAATGATGGGGTTTTCCCACAATGGATTGAAACAAAATAATATACTGTACTTTAGTTTTGTGCCTATCTTTTTTTGTCTTTAATAAGGAGTTATTGGCAACTTTTATGAGGTGTGTAATTCAAAACTGTAGCTGAAGAGGCTTGAAAAACATATAGCTGCTGGAATCAAAAGAGCCTTCTTATTGACTGTGGAGTGTGGGAACTGTCCCCTTATGATTATGTTGACACTTTTAGTCACTAGTGGCACTTACTGGTTAATATTAATTAGTCCAGGAGCAACTATCAATTGTGTGTTTAAAAACATATTTGTGTAACACCTGTAAGCAAAGTAGGCAAAATGCCAAGTGTAACCCCTTAACATATATGTAGTGTAGCTGTAGTAGATCTGAGTGAGTGATCAGAAGGGTGAGATAACACGTTAACCTTTGAAGATGAAGACACTTGATTGATACCAGCAAGCTTTCTATCACACAGAGAAGTATTTTGTCTTCCTGTAGGCTCAACAAAATGAGATTTAGTAAGCAGCAAAATAATATTTGAACATTGCAGCAGAAACACAAAGGCCAAGACGCATGTGGGGAACACTGGGGGCCCCTTAACGTTCTGTAAACATCTGTATGGAACAGTTCACACCAAGGTGTACAAGGTCTGGACGTCATGTTCCATACAGTGTTAACTTTATTTCTGTTGTTGAAGCTTCATGCTAGATCAGGTGCTGCTTTCAGGACATTTTGTCCAGTTCCTTATGAGAATAAATTACAAATACAACTCCCTTTGGACACTAACACAAAAGAAGTGAAAACTTGGCAGGGGGAGGCTGTTTTGCTTTTTTTGGTTTTATTTTTTTCTCCACGTGTAAGAGTTCACAGCGTAGATTGAGCTCAGTTGTAGCACCATTCTTATGCTCTTAAAAGTCAGCAATGGGAAAGTAACCAGTGATGTTATGTGCAATGCATAAAGAAAATCATACCTACAACAACCCAGCTCTATTTATGTTAGTGTACTTCAAATAAATACTTTCTTTTGACTGTGCAGTAAGCTGTAGCATGGTACTGTGTCTTCCAAATTAGTCCTTCATCTGTTTCCCAAATAATAAACAAACAAACAGTTTGTTTTGCTGTAATACATTGTGTTTGACAGATGTCATATTATATTTTATTATGGTGTCATTGTATAACCTGTAGATTTCTGTATTTGCATGACCTGTATAGCATGTATAAAGGTGAAATACATTTTCATTTATGAATCTGACTTGTTTCATAGTGCTTTTTATTGCCACAAAAATATGACTGATTTAAAAATACATGTATGTTAATTTATTCTGAGGTGTTTTCTGAAGGAGGGAATAATACTGAATGAAGGAGTGGCTGTCAAAACCTCAAAATATTTCACCATTGTTCCCGTTTCTTTCTGAGGTCTTGCCAATACAGTAAGGAAACAGAGGCTGGTGGCAGAAGATCCTTAAGGTGAGGGCTTCCAAATCGTGGCATCCAGGGCACTGGTGACAGTGGAGGGGCCACTTTGCAGCCCCAGCCTCTGCTCTCTGGGAAAAAAAAATAAGCAAAAGAAAACTTGGGAACTGTGGCCAGTAGACACTGTTCTGTTTAGTGTGCAAGAGTTGTTCTGTAAGGGCATCCATGGTACAAATGCTGAACTCCTCTTCAAGCTGCATGCACATACTGCTGCTTGAAAAGAGAACAGCTCTGTTGTTAGTGCTCTAGTGACATGCTGTGGGGAAATTTTTAAAATATATTTTTTGAAGTCATCACTTCAGTCAAAATTGCAAAGAATAGAGGATCTACTTTTATTATGAAATATGTTAATACTTTCCATGATGACAGTTTGTTTCATTCGTACTCTTTGAAACATTCATGTTATTTGTCCACCCAATGATTTACTAAGATTGAAGGAAGCAAAATAAGTATTTGTGAAGAAAGATATTGCATATTAACCTTTATAGTTGTTTTCAAATGTAGCTTCTCAATTTTGGCTGAAGATCTGGAACAGGTACTGTTAGCTGAGGGGTAGAACAAAGTAGAAACTGAAAAAGGTATCTCATTTGCTTTTGTTTCAGGATAATCTTGTTGAAGTTGTTGGTTGCCTCCAAAAACAGTGTGGAGAGTGGTGGTTCACCTGCTGTGGACAGGTGCACAAATGTACCTAAAATGCCAGCTACCTGACATTTGGGGATGTTGGTTTGCAGTATCAATATTACATTCTGAAAAGTATATTTACTGCTCAGCCACTGTGCTGAAATCTGGAAAATATGCGACTGAGTGCAATTTTCTCTGGATTTTCTTTTTATTCTTTAGAAAAGCAGGTTTTAAATCAATCTCTGCAGAATACATACACTTAAAAACAACAGATAACATAAAATATTCAGATGCATTTTTGTTACTGCTGCTAATGGCAATAATACCAGTCCAGAACACCATGAGCCACAATGTTCATTTCTCCCCCACTTTTTTATCCCATTTTTTATCTTACCATTATGATCTCCTACAGCTGAAGAGTAGGTGATGCTGTTCACTCCATTGGCCAATTTAATGTGACTGTTGAAGCAATATGTGAAGTCTAAAACTCCTTTAAACCACAGGCAGCAACACTGGAGAAAAGGATGTTTAAGCTTTTAAAATAATTACGTGAAGTACAAGAAAATGGTTTCTTGATCACCAGAATAATTTTAGACACTTCTTTTCTTCCCAGTTGCCTTGTTTGTTCTCCAACTTGTGTATGTTTTATAGCATTTCTGATTATTCAAGACTGAGATAGTAATGTTTTTAAACTAGTAGGTTTGATGATTACCCGAGGCCTGCAATTTTCAGGATCAAAATAGATGCTCTGGAAGGTAATGTGTCATGTTCACTTGGGAGCTTTACAAAAATAGATGTGTATCCTTGCTTTAATGCTTTCCAGAGCAAAAGCAACTTTGATGCAGGAGAGATTCAATGAATAGAAGGAGCAGTTAGGAATGAACTGTGTGGTCTGTGAAGTCCTTTCTCTACAAATAAGCTTTTTAAATAGTTACATAAATAGCTAAAACCAGCAGCTTTGCATCATCACTTAGATCTTCTTGCTGTGCCTAAAGGAATAACTTGAAGTCCATTGCAATTGTAGGTGATTGGCATTGTGCAAGAATGAACCCAAGAACATAAAATTGCATAACTGGAGAAAAAAAATTAATGCGAGACATGTTCAGAATTGGGGAAATGACTCTGTCAGTGCTTCCTCATGTTTTTGCTACAAATGAGAGCCTCTGTCACCAAGTTCAGTATGCGAGCAGTACAGTAAGCTGGATCAGGACAACACCTGTAACACCTTATTAACATGCTCACACATCCCTTTTCAGAGTAACCTCTCTTTTGGAATACAGATGGCAGCATTGTCTGAAATAGCATTTTTAGCACCTTAAATATGCAAAGTTGTGGGGGTTTATACCAATACATTCTATGGAGTTGCTCCTAATTCTCCTGGTGTGAGGTCTCAATTAGGAATAGCTTTCACTCATTTTATTTTTCTTTTCTTAAACCTCTTATCAGTTCAAATACAGAAATTCAAGGGAATATGTATTCTGGCTATTGCCTGCTGAAATGGGTTTGTTCTGGACAGAGACTGCCAGACTGGGTTAGTTCCTGGACAGAGACTGCCCACGCCACAGCACCCACAGCTGGCAGAGAAACAGAACTCCTAGGAGTCGTTCAGGGACAGGACATGTGCAGTAGTGTGTCAGGGACAGCAGTGAAACCCTGCTGGCACGGGCAGCGGGTACAATCCTGCTCACACATGGCTAAAACTTCCCCAGCTGAAGACTGTGTCAGCAGTTCTTCCCTTTTGGCAAGCAGCATTTGTATTTGTAACCTACATTTTTACAAGGTTATTTTATCCTAATGGTCTTGGGCCAGTGTTGGGCTTTGGGGCAGAAGGTGTCCTGTAGCAAATGCAACTGCTGGTGCACGTAGCAAATAAAAGAGCCAATCGGTGGGCGAAGGTCACACTCACTGAAGAATGCCAAGATACTTTGCACATATTTACTACCACATAGTGGCTATTAAAATTCCTAAGGCAAATCAGTATCAGTCATGCCCACAATGTTGTCTCGAGCTGGACATTTTGAAATTTTCTCTCTCCTCAGTCAGACTTTCATCCTGCTGTTTCACTGCAATTTTTGCTTCTGTCATGTTTCCAAGACCTGGCTCTTGCACAAGCAAAGAACTGCAGCCTTTTTGCACCTCTGCCTTCCTTCTCAAATTCATCTGCTGTGGCCTCTTGGGTGATAAGCTCAAAGCTTTTGCTTTTAAAATCCTCTTACTGTATTTTTGTCACACACTGGTGTTAGTTCATACACTGAGATTGTTTTCACTGGTATTTTGCCAAAATGCTACCAAGTTCACACAGGCCATATGCCCAGCAGCAATAGCACATTTTCAGCTGTTGTTGCAGGAAAGCCACGATAACCTTATAAATAAAACACTGGCTTTGTTATGTCATGAGAACCCACGCTCGCTGGAGGCTCTCTTTGAAGAGTAATTTGGTGATGCTATCGGAGCCAACTCATGCAGTTAGTCATCCTCTCACATTCCTTCAGGTTTTAATTAAACAATTACTTTCCAGCTTTCCTTAAGTTTCAAGGCTAAAGAATTTTGGGCTTATTTCCTCAATTAAGGAGGGAGTTGTTATCTGTTGTTTTTATCCTTGACTGAAAAAAGTTCCACAGAAAACTGTTAGAGAAAATTCTTACAACTGAATTTGGTGAGGGTTTGTTTGGTTTTTTTTTTTTTGTTGTTGTTGTTGTTTTTTTTTTGTTTTGTTTTGTTTTGTTTTGTTTTGTTTTGCTTTATTCTGGAACAAATTCTTGCCTTGTCTGCATAAGGTATTACAGATTTGAATTACTTTTGACAAGTAACCTCAGGAATTGATTTTACCCCAGTATTTCATTTTCTATAGAATAAGAGAAAGAGCTGATGCTCCTTTGCTGGGGACTTAGAAGTTTAGCTAATTTTGTTCCACTGAATGATAGAAATATTTTTTATTACTATCATTAGAAGAAACAAATGAGTAGCATGCCTGCAAAGAAATAGGCAGCTCGCTGTCATTTCACAACAGGAGACACACTTTGTGGTTTGGTGAAAGTATTTTAATAACAAAGTGCCTGATTGCACTATGGGATAGGGATGGGTGAGAGGTGGAAGAAGAAAGCATAAATGTGAAACTCCTTCAAAAGCAGAGATCCAAGTTAGTGAAGCCAGGCAAACCTAATCAGGAGGCATAACAAGACAGTGCAGTACAAAATAAAACATTTCCCTTTAGGTATTATGAGAGGTTGGCTGGTAAAACCATGATTTAACCTTGGGCAGTGGTTCTTGACGGTGGACAAAGATCACCTTGTGGGTGTTGACTCCACCAAACCCTCTCTCACTGCTCCAACATGTTTCTTCCCTTTTAAATATCACTATCTACAGGCTCTGTCTGCTGACACCAAAACAAATTGTTTATGACAAGCAAGCCAACCCACTCCCTACAAAGAGCTTTTAATTTCATTTATCTGGTGCACCTCAGTGGAGAGCAGGTGCTCAGCAGCAGCTGCTGTGGTGGCCAGCCCTGGCAGTGCAGTAAAGCCCAGGCAATGCTCCCCAGCACAGCTTGGGCTCCCTTGCTCTGCCTCCTGTGCCTGACCTTGCCAGCGATCAAGGAAATGTTTTATTTCCACTTTTATTTTTTTTTTAATATTTAGAATAATACGGTTCAACAAAGGTCAGTGCCAAGAGTAACATTTTGTGTGGAAAATGAAATGGCTCCTTTAAAGAACAGATACATAGAATCTGTCTGCTTTGAGGGTTAGTTTCTGCTTTTGAATTTTTGGTAACTTCCATTCATCATTTCCAAGTATTTGGCATGCAAACCACAGTTGTGCTCTTTCCAAAGGGAATGTTTACTAAATTAAGCATTAAAGGAATATGAAAGTGATTCTCTATTCTAATAATACTTAATTAGAAATAAAACATGGAAATAGATTAAAATAATTAGTCTTAATAAGCAGTAATTGCCAAGTCTTGTGCAATAGAATAGCCTTCACAATTTAGAGGTGGAGAATAATGATGCTGAGGAGCTACTAATAGACACTGATTTGAATATTAATTTAACTTGTAAAGTATGTGTAAGTTGTTGTTGTTTTCTTAGACTACACAGTCCTAACCACAGAGATCCTTGTGTGCTTACTATCCATCAGGATAGTATCCATCCTGCTATCCATCAGAATAAATGTATGTTGGATCAAAACCATCTGAGGCAACTTCAAGTAAATAGGTTAATAATGGAATTTGATAATTTATTTTATGTAATGTAGAGTTGTATCCTATGCACATAAAGGCTGGTTGTCTGTACTTAATGCTCTGGGCCAGTTTTTGCTTCAAGTGAGGTGTCTGCTTCGTTTAAAGTTTCAGTGCAGTGGTAGCCCCACTACGTGCGGCGATCAGGCAAACCACTGCACCAGCTGAAGTAGGGAATAAAACCAGATCTTTTTTACTGTTAGTTTAACTTTCTGGATCTTGAGAATGAAAGTGTGGCAGCCTATGCAGTGATTATGCCCCTTATTGTGAGAGGTGTGCCAAACTGGTACTGCACACGATCTGGCTGAGCCCCCAAGCTGGACCAGGTTTCTTTGGGAAAGTGCAGATCAACAACATCTGTCTGCTTCAGTCCCACTTTCTTGATCTAAAGCTCACTGACCCCAATTTTCAAGCTGAATTTCTACTCACGAAAATTCCAGCACAGAGGAAGCATGTGTTGCTTGGTGCAGCTTGCCACTGTATTTCTATGCCCTGCAGGTCAGTAAAACGTTTGCAGTCCCTTTTAATTGGAAAGACGCTACAACTATTTTTAAAAATAACCTTATAATTCTGTATGCTTTTCTTATGCAAATTTCAAAGTATTTTGGTGAATGCACGAAATTCTTTTATACAGCAATCTTGAGGGGTTCCTTGTGTCTGAGCTAGTCCACAGAGAGCTGAGCAGGATCCTGCAGGCAAAGACAGCAACCAGACTGATAGCTCTGATAAGGCATTCCCCAGTCCCACCTACAACAATGGGGCCAGGGCTGAGAAGACAGAACTGCAGATAATGCACTGCTAAAAGATCAGTCCTATAAAAGGAGGACAGGAAGATTTCAGCAGCTTAAAGCCCAAGGGATAATCAAAGTCAGCAGCTCATGCTGGTCTTTGGAACATAAGGAAACAGAGACCATCCCATTTTAGAGGGGGGCCAAGAGTAAGCAACCCTTAGTCTCCACTCTATCCAGTGAATATAATATCACCCTGTTAGGCCATGGTTTGACAACAGAGTAAATGCAACACTATGGCTCTGAGCTGGATCAAAAATGTGAAAACTGTAAAACAGGGTGCTGAGTTTGGCTCTTTTTTGGGCTTAAATTAATTTGTTTTTAAAAAAATGTTGACAGGCTAACTTGGTTTTGGTAAGCTTTACACTAGATCAGATGTCGCCTGCCTGTGCTGCTGTAATGACACTGTATCAGGTATCAGCAGTCTACCTTTAGCTACTGTAAAAATACGAACCCAACATCAGTTCTGTGCTTGGGCTCAAACAAAAGTGTGTGCCTGCATCTGAGCTGAATCAAATTTATATTAATAAGCTGATCCGACAAAGCACCAAAGTAGTGTTCACAATCCTTGACCAACTGCCTTGGATGCCAATGTGATCTACATAGCATCAGTGTCTCCTTTTACATTCGGTTTTGCACGATCTATAAATCTATTTCCGAGCGGTTTTCTGCCATAAGAAGATACTTGGTTTTGAAAGAGGTACAGTCTGTTCAATGTGTGCTGCTGCAGTTTATAGCTCCTGAAGGAAAAGCTCACACCAAACCTGTTGGGCCTGCTGGCTATCAGGACAGGCAATCGAGGGAAGGATTGCATCCCAGCAGCCTGGAGAGCCTTCACACCTATGGGACTGATCTGATCTGATCTGATCTCCCAGGGAAGGAGTGTGTTGACATCCTGCAGTGCACATTCTGATGGGAACTCCAGGAACTTGCAAAGAGCCTTGGAGGGCACCACCTGACACGAGGCGCCTGGGACAAGGGAGCCATGGCTGCCTCACCTGTGGGCCAGGGACAGCGCTGTGCTGGGTTTAGCTGTGGGGTCAGGACCATCTGGCCTCAGGGAGGCTTCGGTCCAGCCTTTCCTACCTGACCCACTACTGCAGCCTAGACTGGTGAAAGGGTCAAGACCACAGTGTCTCCCTGGCACTTGGTCCTTGGGGCCTGCCCTGCTCTGGCCATCCCCAGCCCCGTGCAGGGGCTGTCAGTGCTCCTTGGGCCCAAGGGGCAGTGAGAATTGTCACAGAACCACAGAATATTCTGAGCTGGAAGGGACCCACAGGGATCATCATGTCCAACTCTTAGCCCTGCACAGGGCATTCCCAAGAGTCACACCATGTGCCTGAGAACATTGTCAAAACACTTCCTGAACTCTGTCAGGCTTGGTGCTGTGACCACTTCCCTGGGGAACTTGTTCCAGTGCCCAACCACCCTTTGGGTGAACAACTTTTTTCTGATATACAAACAAACCCCCCCCTGTCACAACTTCAGGCTGTTCTCTGGGGTCCTGCCACTGGACACCACAGAGAAGAGATCAGTGCCTGCCCTCAGGCCTCAGCTTGTAGATCACAATGAGCTTTCCTCCAGGCTGAACAAGCTGAGTGACCTCAGCCATTCCTCCTCACATGGTTTCCCCTCTTGACCCTTCACCATCTTCGTAGCCCTCCTCTGGACACTCTCTAGTGGCTTTGGATCTTTCTTATATTGTGGCACCCGAAACTGCACACAGGTCTCAAAGTGAGGCCACCCCAGTGCAGAGCAGAGCGGGACAATCCCCTCCCTTGCCCGGCTGGCGATGCTGTGCCTGGTGCGCGGCTGTCCCTCCTGGCTACCGGTGTCACAGGAAGGCTCTGCTTCCCACGGGCGTTCCAGCCGAGAAGCTGCCCAGCGCTCAATACCCCGGGAAGGGCCAGCGCACCCCGTCCTCTCTGCGCTGCCGCGGACGGGAACCAGCGGCCGCCGCGGAGCTGCCCAACGCGCACGCCGAGCAGTGGAACCCGGGGGCTCCGGGCAAGGGAACCCGGACGGAGAGGGGCGGTCAGGGGGCGGTGCCGGAGCCGCCCCCGCCCGGCCCCGCCCGCCCCTCC
>VZRZ01007593.1:305706-340209 GCA_013398175.1 Climacteris rufus
GGGGAGCCGGGGCCGCCGCGGTCATTGTCCCCGTCAGCGCCTCCTGCGCGCCGGGAAGGAGCGGGCCGGGCCGGCCCCGGGGCTCCGCCGGGCCAGGGTACGCGGGGTTCCGTCTCTCCGCCGCGCCCACCGAGGACCAGCGGCCGGGCCGGCCCGGGGGAGGCGGGGGGGAGGTGCCGCCCTCGCTGCCCGCTCTGACCCGGGCCGTGCTGGCCGGTGACAACGGTGCTGCGGGCACGGGAGGTCGGCGGGGATTGTGCTGCGGGGTCCTGTCTTGGGTCTGCTGGCGGCGGCGTAGCCGGAGCAGCGGCATCCGGACCGCGCCTGTCCCCGCGTGTGTGCGTGTATGTACAGACCGTGTGTGCCGTGGTGCGCTGTGCGGGGGAGCCAGCGAGGTTTGGGAGGGCCAGGAACAAAGCATAGGGCCGGGGCACGCACCGTGGGGGTGTGGGCCGTGCCCCCGTGTCGTGACTGTTCCAGAACACCCGTGCTGCGAACCCTCTGGGCCAGCAGCACCGCCGAGCTGAACTCGCTGCTCACTGTTACTGTAAGGACACCTTAGAGGTGAGCAATGCATAGATACCGGCAGTCCCTGTTTCCAGTAATTTATGTGTTGTCGCAGGCAGAATTACACCAACTAAAGTCCTTATAACAGCTTAGAACAGTACAGGTCTTGTATAACAGTCATAGCTCAGTTTCACTATCTTTGGTTTAGCTTAATCTTTCCTGGATTGAGTCAAGCTAAAGTAAGATGAATTTGTGCCAGTTTGACCAAATCTGTGGGGTTCTTGATACTTCTTTGGTTGGTTTAGTTGATTATGCACAATTATTCATACACATTGGAGTGGGTGGTAGTGTCTCGTAAGGAACTGGTGACAGCAGTCTCCTCGCTTGGCTCAACTCCAGCTAGGACAGCAACATCTAATTTCTACTGCCATTCTTAAATGCCCCAAGTCACTTACAAGTATAGTTTAGATTCCTGAGTTATAAGGGTTTTAAAACAAAGGCTACTCAAATTGCTGGGAGATTTTAATTACTTGCTTACTTTGTGTGTTTGTGGATCTCAAGGAAGAGTGACTCTTCTGTGAAAGTCTTGCTGGGTTGGATGGCCGGAGGAAGAGCATGGAAGAGGATGCCAGGAAGGGAGGGGAAGAAGTATGCAAAAGGCAGGGAAAGATCTCTGGTGATGGATGTCATGTAGTAGCAGCATGACACAGGGCTGGGCAGAGAGGGGCAGAGAACACAGATGACTGTCTTTCCTTTTGAGGATTTTTCTGATTTTTTTTTTTAATATTGATGTTGATGAGGTGAACTGAAGTTAATTACTTCCTCTAGTGTCACACCCTGTTATCCTGATAAACAGCTGTCTATCTTGAGTGTCCATGCACTACTCCACACCTGCCTTCAGCAAAATAACTGGTATTTCTGCCACTGCTTTTGTAAGAGTCATCAAACCAACTCTCCATCCGCCTGCGCTGGGATAAGATGGGCTTGATTTTGGTGCAGTCTTGGCTTGTGGGTGTTTGCCTGTCAGGAGGTAACATAGGCTGGGTTGGTGTTGCAGGCAAAGTGGTGAGGGATGTGGCTGCCCACAGTTAGGTTTGCTTTTCCTCTCGGGTGGCAGCAGGTACTTGCTGTCTGCAGGGAAGGGAGGAAACGTGCTGGGAGTCGTCCAGCAAGGATGCATTTCTCTGGTGTGACTGGTGAAAGCAACCTGGGCTTCCCAGCCTCCTGGCTATGCTGCTCTGTGGCATTGTTGCTTCTGAATAAAATAAGGGTCTTATATTGGTTTTCTGATGGTTTTGTGACACCAAGGTGAAAAAGCAAGGTTTCCATCATGGTTTTTATGTTTTGTTGAGCTTTCAGTAGGCAGGAAGTTGTTGTGGTTTGTCTCTGGGACTATGACAAGAGCAGATTAAATATGCTTCTGGTGTCCCCTTAGAAACTGGTTGGCAGATGTGGCTGGGGATGGTGCTGTGACATCTGAAGCTCTGTAGTGAACAGGTGTTAAAGGCCTCTAATTCAAGGCATTATAGAAATGGCTCGCTAATATATTTATGGGTTGGGCTTTCTTTGTGTAAAAAATAAAAAGTTTGAGAGTGAAATACCTGATTTATTATGTGATACAGATTTATCCTGCTCAGTCTTTCCAAGTTGGCATTGTAATCTGTTCTTTTGCAAAGGTGAAGCATTGCCTGCTAATTAGTGTAATTAAATGGGTCAGTTTTAAATGAGAACACACTGAAAAGTTACATGCTCAGTAGACCTACTCAGTTATTTTTATTCCTTTGCACAAATATGCAGGCACAGGGCTATACTTTCTATGTGTTCAAAGGAATTGCTTAAAATTTGTGAGGTGGTCCACTAAGAAATTCTGTATGCTTCAGCTAGGCCTGTACTTTCTGTAGCAGGTCTTGAACCTCCTGTGAGTGTAAGGGGGAACAATCATTTTTATATCTCTGTTTGTATAGCAGGCAGAGGAGAGTGACCCCCACATGCTGCCCCTGCATGGCACAGTTACCTCGCGAGCATGAGGCCTGCTTGTCTGTTACCAATCCTTGGCATGGGATACAACCTGTATAAAGCCTGCCTTCCCCAGCTTGTGCCCAACAAAAAGGGTAAAGCTGAGTAGGAGGACAAGTTCTAAAGCCACAGTGAAAGAGGTTTTGGTGGGTTAGAGGGGTGCTTCTGCTGCTGGGGAGGCCCAGTCTCTCATCAGATAAGCTGGAGCATCAGAGCTGCAGTCCTTAGGTTGAGACACATTCAGCAGGAGTGTGGATGCATGATGCTGCCTCCTGCCATTGCTGCCCTCCATTCACAGCTGCCTGGGGAGATGCTGTCGACCAGCTCTGGAAATTTCTTAAATATAGCATGATATGAGAAAGGAAAAATGAAGTTGGAAAAGATACCCCAGGGATTATCTCCCTGACGATGTTGGTAGTGAGGACTTAGGCTGTGAGCCTGCAGTGGCCTAGTGGTGGTGCCATGTAGCATTGGGGAGCAAAGACACACGGACCCCCTTTGAGTCTCAGAAGGAGATCCTTTACTGTAGGCAAAGCCGGTCCTATTTGTACCCAAACCCACAGGGAACTGAACAGAGCTCGACTGGACACGCAACAGAACTGAACTGGACCCTGACAGACGAGAGCTCTCGTTGGCTGCCGCAGCTGCAGCGGCACCGTTGGCGTGTGCATCCATCCAATCAGCTTTCTGCACACATACCGCCCACGCATCTCCTCACCCAATCACCGACTGGCACTCAAATGACTCCCAACAGACTCTGGCCCCCCGGCCTGCGGCTGTGCCTTTCCCAGAGTGCTCTGTAACAGAATTTAATAAGTTTAATAAAGTATGCTGTTCCCTACAGTGCCACCAGACCTGCCACAAAACGTTGTGGAGGTTCTAAACATATCCTTGGAGATGTGGAAGGTGCTTCAAGAGTGATAAAAACCCCGGAGAAGGGATCTGTAAGTGTAAAGAGCCATTGTTGAATATCGGAGAGCAGTGAGAGAACTGAGGATGGAAATTTGGCTTTCAGTCATTTGCATTGATCACACAGCATTACCTGCTCTGTTGTCTAAAAGAGGGAAGGGTTTAGAAATCCCTCAGCCAAGTTTCATTTGTCTCAGCAGGGTGTGCATCTTTGACTTAAACAGCTGTTCTAGCTCATAGTTTTCAAAGCTGTCACATATGTCCTTCCCTGAGGTGGTGTGCCTTGACATGGGAGTCACTTCCATGTGCTGGCAGAGCTGAGTTACAGTGGAGATGGTATTGAAGCCTTCTAGGAAATATTGACTAAAGGAGTCCTGTTGCAAGTTCAGAAACATTGAGACTGGTTTGCTGAGAGATGTTTCCCTGTTTTTATACTCTTTCCCTAGCTTTTGGTGTTGGAGGTGATAAGACTTGCCTGGAAGATGAATTGGCAAGAACATGCCAGGCTTGTGTTCTGCTTGGACAGTAGCTGGGGTGGGCACTGCCTTTGAATCAGGTGTTATAACCTACATAGTAGATAGGTTGCCAATTCTATACTTTTCATTTAACAATGGTGTAAATTACTTTCTGTATTGCGGGCTAGCAAAAAAAAGGAAAAGTTGAAGTCTGGATTGCAGCTGAGCTTTTAACTTGATTGTGTTGCTGTCAAAGACTTGGTTGTCCTGGTATTAAGAGTCTCAATTCCTGGTTTTTCTTTCTTGACAGACCCTGCAGCAATACAGACTTTGGTGTGTCTCTTGCAGCTTCCAATTGATCCCCACCTAGAAGGAAGTCAGTGAAAAGCTTGGAGCTGCTCCTTATCGTATTTGGGTGAAGTGAGAGAGCAGTGGGGTGGGTAGTTTTTACAGCAAGAGGCAGTCTCTGTTTTCCTGTCAGCTGTGGGACCCAGCCTATGAGAGTCCTGCTTATCCCTCTCTCCTCTGGAAGGTTTGTGAAGGTGGTCAGGCAATCCCTCAGAAGGGGGTGTGGAATGACATCTGCCTTCACTGGAGGTGAAGCTGGCATTGAAGAGCAGCTCCCTGCTGATGAACCCTATTAGTATTGATTTGCCCTTTGTGTGTCCTGAACAGGGTTTCTCCCATGATCTGTTGTAGTTGGTAGGCACCAAAAAGGCCTGTAAAGCAGTCCACACATTTGTAGTCTGTAGTCCAGGAGAGTTAACTGCTTCTACTCAGTCTGTGCTGTTACCTGCAGGGTTTTAGCTTTTTGGGGCTTGCTGATTTTGGGCTCTTTGCATTAGGAAGAGCTCCAGTTCTGATTTTTTGTGTTTGATGCTGGAGAAAGTCAAGCACATAGAAGATAGTTCTGTTCAGGAGAGCAAGTTGTTAAAAATTTATAGCCTTTCTGAAAGAACATGTGTTCAAGTTGGCACATCCCATACAATTTCTGGTCATTTTCGAGTTACTTGTCTCAAGATACTCCATTCAGGTTTGTAGTAGGTAGATACTAAAAGAATTTCCTGCTTGTCAAAACACTGATAGCCCAAGGATGGAATCAAAGAAGAGCTGTCAGCAGGCTTGAGGCAATTTCACCCAAGAGGGAAGGTTTCTGCTTCTGATTCCAAAAGTCAAGGGAAAGAAAATGAAAGGTGGGAAACTATCTCAGCACAGTTACTGATAACTCTTCCAATGAGTCACTTATTGTTGTAACACAACAAACACAAGCAGCACTGTGAACCTAATGATGCTCCTTAGTTTTTCCTGTTTTCAACGTGACAGCATCTCACAAAGTACAACAGAAGGTCTTGGAGAAATTCAGGGCCCAGAGCAGCTGGGTCCTGGCACCTTTATTCCAACATGCCCTGGCTTTTCAGAAGCACCTGGATGGCTGACTTTGGAAGCTGTAGGGTCTTCACTTGATTCAAGTAATTCTGCTATAGACAGGCTTGATACCTGATACCGTCCTACAAAAGCTTGCTTTTGGTATGGAACCACGTTGCTGGTCTAGTTGAGGTAATTTAAACCTGGATTTAGCAATGTGTTTACAAATTCTGTATAGATTAATTTGTGATTCTGGTGTTACACTGGAAGTCTTGACTGGGGCCGTGTCTGCTGCCTTTGTATGGTGTGTGTTTCTCCGTGAGGAAATCGCATTGCGTGGGTCATTTTTTAGGAGGTGCGTTGAAACAAATGAACACTTCTTTCCATTAAACATTAGGAGTGTCATCACTGGAAATTACAGCAATCCTCTTTATCCTAAGGCAAGATCTAGGACATGCTGTCACAGTCTTTCTCACGCTTTTAGGTATGATTGTTTAGCCAGTCTCGGAAAGAATAAGGAATTGGTAGTTCTGTTCGGTTTCTAGCTTTATCAGTCTGGCAGATCAAGTTCTGTACAGATGGTTGGGTGGGGTTTAATGGTACTTTTGTATTTTTGTGTTTATATACACATTTGGAAATTAGGAATAAAGTTCAGAACTGAAGGGAAGATAAGAAGAAAGAATTTGATCAGCACATAAAACACTGTCACTTCTAAAAGTTCACCAGAAGAGATGGTTGTAGTGAATCTTTGAAGCTTGTGGGACATGCACCACATTCTGAAATGTGTTGGCCAGGGAGTGTGGGGTTTTTTCAATTCTGAAATACTATTCTGTTTTGTAAGGTGTGTTTTTGTGGGTGAAAAATAGGAAAGTATTTTGATCACAATATTACTTTTCTTTGAAAAATAATGAATACTGGCATTTGAGCATTGTATTTAACTTTGGATAGTATGACCTTCAAGCAAAGGGCCTGAAGTTAATTCATGCTATGCAGTCTTCACTTATATGCCTTTAGGATATGAGGCAATGATAACTTCATATTTGAGAGTTCAGAGAACAAATACTGTATCTTGGCCTTGGAGTACTTTGGGGTTGGATTTTTTTTTTTTTGCTTCACTTGCTCTTGCATGCTTTGATACATAAGATTGATTGTGGAGCAAAAAAGTAAATTCTAGAGGTTTTTCTTCAGAACTAAGCTATTACTACACCTTGCGAGTAGATGTCTGGTTAGCTTAGGGTGCAACTTAATGAGCAGTTTCCAGCATCACTTTGAAATATGGGAGATGGCTTGTCTAATGTCTGTCTGTGGGGTAGGCAGCAGAAGTATGCTGTACATACTTCTCTTAAGACACCACTGTTTCAGCCATGAGCTAATGATACCAAAAAGTCAAGTATAGCAAGGAGGGATACTTTGACCAACTAGTGTGACTGGGGGGAGTGAGGCACTGGATCAGGCATGTGAGTGCACACTGCTTCAGGTGGTGCCTTAAAGCTTGTGGGGTTTTCTCCCTTCTCAATTTCAGTTTGTCAGGTAAAACATTTAGTTAAAGAAATTATTTGAGCCCTGGGAGTATGAAAAAGACCATACCTGGCCAGCTCAGACTAGTTTTCTGTCTCCCTGAGTGTCTGAGCAAATAATTACAGAAAATACCATAGCATATAGAGAGTGACATTGACCTGGGTGCATTCTTCCAGTTTCAAGTGGTTGGTTGTTCATTAATTTTAGAGCTATTGATGGATCTGTTTTTGCATCTATTTATATTTCTGGCCTTTACAGTATTTTGTGGTAATTAAAAGCTGTAGGCATGGGTATGTGGTCCAAATGTCAGTTTTTAACCAGTTCCCGAAAAATTTCACTTTGCTTTAATCCTTTGTGTTTGCTAAATAATGAATAATCATTTTGTTCCTATTCACCAGTCACATTACTGGTGAGTTTGTATATACTTTCATCACTTTTTTTCCAAGTTCCTAGGGTTTTTTTTCTCAAAGAAGATATTTTTCTCATTCTTCTATAGCTTTTATAAGAAGGGATGGCCAGAAGTTAAGAGCAGCACTTTCTGTCCTAGTGCATCCATTATGTATTTAAATATATGTCTAGGTAGTAGGCTATTAGCAGGTGAAATGTAAAATGTAATATCACTGAAAAGTGATCTTTTGTACCTGGTTTGATTTGAATGGATTATGTGATGATCTGTCAGTTAAGATTTGATGGAGTAGCGAAAGCTTACAAGAAGTCTGCAACCATGTAAGAATTTTGGTGTATATTACAAATTTGAAGTTCAGTATAGATGAAGCTCAGGGTATAACTCTATGCAAAAACATTTTTCTTCCTAAACTTTTTTTTTTAAAGCTCTTTGTTTCTCCCTTCTCTATCATTTACAGCATTCAACACATGCTAACCATTGCACCATTTTTTTTAATTGCTGCATATTGCTTGTGAATTTGTTAGCATTTAAAAGCAGCGTGAATAGACACCATTACAAAATGGAGAGAAAAATGAAACAATGATCAAATATTTAAATCTTTATAAAGAAAATATGCTGCATTTTAAGGTCAGGTACTGGAGTAAAAAAAGTTGCTTGCCTTACAATGGGGGTTAGAGGTTTACCTTTTAAGTAAAACATCTTAAAAATACACCTCACCCCAACTTTGAAGCTTCTAATACTACACTCGTTAAAAAAAAAGTTCCTGTTGCAATTTGTAATCAGACTTGTAAATTATATTATTTTTACAGCTTCAAGAAACTCAAACACGTGAGAGAAGATGACAAGATCTAGATCAAGATCACCACGATGGAAACCAAGGTAAATATCTATAACTTGTTCTGAAATGTACCTCTGTATGAGGATTTATAATTCAGACCTAAAACTTGCATAAAAGAAAGAAAATTGCATGCAGAATTACAATTTGTAAAGTGTGTTTTGTAATTTATAGCTTGTTTTCCAAGCTGAATGCCTGTAATTTTTTCCCAGCTTGTGATTTTTATTACAATTTCTTTTAGGCTGGAGGTGTTCAGTTTTTGCTCTCTGCTAAGAATCTTGTTCACCTTTTGTGTTCTGGGATTTAGGACTATCTTAGGCACAAAATCCAAGCACCAAACTAGTTAAGGTTATTTTTACTCCAGCACCACCTTGTGCACTTAATGTCTGTAACTCGCTTCTGTTTTGCTTCTTGATCTACAGGGAGGAACTGGTAAAAAAATACTAAGTTTTTTTAAAAAAACTTCTTAGCTCAAACACCTTGGGCTTTCTGAGGTTTGGGACTGATTTGTAAACTGATCTTTAGCACAGTTAGACGTGCCTTGCAGTATAACACAAACTGAAAACGTGGGAGTCGGTGCCCTTCTCCTTGGACATCAGCCTAGTAGCACATGTCATTGACGTTTGTCACCAGAATAACATCCAGCTTACTTCATGCTGTGAGTTACCTGCCTCATTTTTAAGACTTGCAGTGCTAAAAGTAAGAGGCTGGAATACAATTTCAAGCTTTTGAGAACATGAAGTTACTTTTCTGCTGGTTTTGGGTACCTCTTCAAAACAGACTAAATTGGGATGACCAAGACCAAGGGAGTTTGAATAGCACAGAAAAATGTGTGGGGTTTTTGTATTTGTTTCTTTGTTTTTAAAAGGAGAAATCCTACCCATGTCCACACTAGATGGATAGATATGTCATTTGAGTAAGGGCAGGGAGGAATGCCCCAGCTCTCATTAAAATGCAAACTGTAACCAGACCAACGTGGGACGGCAGCCACGGGTCAGGTGCTGTTGGAACTCAGCCATTATGGTTTTAGGAATATCTCTGCTTCTGACTTCGAACTCATTTGCAGAAATGGAGTAAATAGTTATGCCAAACTGTACATTTGCAATATGTGTACAAATGAAGTGACTTGTTTTAACTTTATGGTTTTTGATGTTTTTATTTAAGAGCGTGTCAAGAGTGTGCAGTGAATACTTGAATACAAGCAGAACTGTTATGTCTGGGATTGCTTTCTGGTTCTTGTTAGTGGCTTGTGCTACTTTTTCTTTAAGGAGATTTTGGCTAAAAACTCTTAACAGGTTGCCCTCCTTTCTGTAAGTGTAGGTGAAAATGCAAAGCTGAGTGGTGCAATTGAATCTTTAATAGCAAAAGCTGCAGTAAGTGTGGAAGTGCGTATGGGTACATGTGTGAACATTTACATACGATTATTCAAAAGGCCAAAGCATCTTTCTCAAACTTGTTTTTTTCTGCAGGAAAAAACCTACCTGTATGACATTTTAAAATATATTTTGTAATGTTTTCAGTCAGTTTTGAAGGTTGTTTTGGCTTGCAAAGAAAACCTGAAAAGGCATTTTCCCCCTTTTTAAATTTCTTTATACGCTGTTTTTCCTTCCCCTTTTTTCTCTTGGCACTGAAAAAGATAGGGAATGCTTGAGAAGTGTGAAAATATGCATAACAGTTGTTTTCAATGTAGTGGAAACTTCATGTATATGAACTTTATTTTTAGTTTTAAATGAAAAACTTCAAAGAGAAAAAAATGATTGACTTACTACAATTTCGAGTGGGTATTTTTCCTATGAAAACTTTCAACAGAGTAAAAGTAAGCCTGGTACTCTAGCCAGGAAAATGCCACTTTGAATATCTTGGTTTTACAAGCTGATTAAAATTAAGCACTAAACACTACTTCCTTAGGAAATAGATGTTCTCATTAAGAAATTGATTCCATCTTATGGGACTACTCAAAGTGGATTTTATTTTTGCTTTAGGTCCTTATCTCCAGCATTTAGGAGTCCAGAGCACCATAGGCAAAGGCATGCTCATATTAATTATGACTGTGAATATAAAAGCTTTCGTAAGGACCCAAAAAAGTCTATGCCTTGGAGAATAGAAGATGAAAAATACGGACAAAGCAATTCCAGGTTCGCACCTCATGGAAATAACCACCAGAGAATATATGAACGTAGGTCACCTTCACCAAACCTGAAAAGGATTCCCATGGAAGATGCTTACAGTCATAAGCCCTACAGAACACATTCATCTGAGAGGACTGAAAGCAATAGGAGATGCCAGTTACCACCCAAATACTCAGAAATACCTTATAAAGAGCATGATCGTCCGTTTTACCAGCACAAAATGGAGGACAGATACGTGTTTGATCACTACAAAGTCACTGGAAATGAAAAAGGAATGAAACCTTTTCATAGGCCATTAGGGGCTTCATGCAAACTTGAAAGAAAATGGCATGAAGATGACTTGAGGCACCAGAGGTTACATGAAGAGAAGTATGGTCAGTCACCCAGAAGAGTTTCTGATGAATTTACGGCAAGGAGCTCTTTACAGAAGAGGTATAGGAATAAAATAATTAAACCCTGGGTATTATGGTGTAAAGCCTCAAGTGAAAGTCTGTTTTCATTATAGTTGAAGATATCCACCTTGAAACACGTTGGCCACTTTGTAGTTTAATTATGGGCGACTGGTAGTAGTGAAGTGTTTGTCTTTTAAGTAAGTCATATTGCTGGCTAGAGTATGAAAGGATAATATTTCCCTCTTAAGAGCCCCTGCACATCTGTACCTTGGCGTGAGGGATTATGGGTTAACTTGCCACGCATTCTGCTGTCCAACATTCTGCACATATAAGTTCTCGCTTTCTTCTCTAGTGCAAGTGTAAATTGCTTTATGTCAACACAGGTATCCTGAAGATCACGATTACAGAGAATATGGGCACACGTCCAAAAGGGCTAAGGAAATGGAGAGGTATGACGGTGGAGAAGTAGCAAGAAATTCCAAATGGAAGCAAGAACGTTCTTTTCCCCCCTGCCAAGAAAAGGAGGAGCAAAGATATCCGGGTGCCCCGCCGCAGCGGTCGGCCGAGAGGGAGTACTCGGGGGGTTGTGTCCCAAAGATAGCCTACGAGTACAGCCACAAACGGCGCCGGCACGCGGCCGGGGAAAAGCCTTTTGCGGACGACAGAGCTCAGAAGTACGTGAAGCAGGAAGAGCAGAAGTACAGCTCTTCCAAGGGCGCCCGGAACAGCAAGGAGCTGGATTACTTCAGTGGCGGAAGAGCGAGGCGGACTGAAGAACGGCACGCGGAAGAACCCGGTAAATGCGCTTCCAAGAAGGGCTGTAGTGCTTGTGTTAACTCGTGCAAATCGGATGTTGAGCTGAGATCTTTGAAAAACAAACTGAATGAAAGAGTAAGGAAAGACGGGGAATTGAGGAAAAACGTAGATTCCTCCAATAGCCAGCGTGATTCAAGTCATACTGTTTCAGATGTGAAAGTGTCAGATGCCACCTCTATGAGAGAACATCTCACTGTCAAAGTGGATATGAAGAAAATGGTGACCAAGTACAGGTATTGGTTTCTCTTCACCTCTGCTTTCTTCCTGTCTTTTTATTGTTTATGAATATTGGAGGAAAGTGTGGTTTCTTTAGGAGGTAACCAGGAGAAACTACAATTGTACCTTTTCAGTTTTATTTCTTTTTAAAATGCTGACTTGCCCAGATGGGAAAGTTACCTGTTAAACCTCTATTGAAACAAACAAAACCAACGAGCCAACAAACAAAACCAACCAACACAAAATAAACAGCAAAAATTCCCTAGTTTGTCTCACGGAGATGTAGAAGTGGTAAGAGCATATATGCCTGATACAAATCTGTAATCAAAACAGACAGGGGTTGTGATTTGGTTAAAAGTAAATGTGTTAGTTTTGTTTAAAAACAAAACAAAAACCCAAACAAAATGCCCAATGCATAAAAGCCTAGTCCTGTGCTTTCATCTGAAATATGATGGCATTTTTTTAACTGAGTCATCCCTTCTTTTTTCTAGAAATCAGATAACCTTTAAATTGCGTAAATCTCAAGCACATACTCAGATGTTCAAGATCTCAAGTTCAGTAGAGCTGTCAAAAATGAGTGATCCCTGAGTTGTCATTTATTGTAACAAAGTGGCAACCTGTTGAGGCATCAGAAATGAAAAGCAGTAGAGTCTGCTATGTCTGTCTTCTGTGTAATACGTGTGGTTGCATTTAGCATTCCCAGTGGTGGCTGAAATGGAAGAGTGATAATAGTATGAAACTTTAGATGGTTAAGACATGGTAGAGAGTAAGCAGCTTGGTTTCAATAGATTCTTGTAGGGTTTTCTGGTTTGTTGTCTTGCTGTTTCAGGCCAGAATGCCTTTTGTTGGCAGTAATTCTTTTTGGAAGAGATGACCTTCCTTTCCAAAATGATCAGGCTTTGTTTTAAAGGTATTTTGCCTCTTGTCCTAAATAAAACATCTATATTGATTTTTTTCTCTTTGCACTATTTCAGAAATATGTAGTACAATGGAGAGTTACAAAGACAAGTGTTTGCACATAAGGGGCTAATATTAAAGATTGAGGAAAGGCAAATGGAGTAATGCCCACTCCCACGGTCAGGCTAGGACAAGGATTTAATTTCCTGAATGATAAAATAAGGAAAATGGTTGGGTTTTGTTGAAAGCCCACAGGATGAGTCCTGTATCCAGTAGCCTCTTGCTGCTGTTTTTGAAGGCCATGCACAATGGACATGGTAATTATTGGCAGACAAAAGAAACTACTACATTGATTACAGCTAATTTAATGTGTGGATGATTTGCTTCTGCAGCCAAAAATGCTAAACATTTTATTTTTTCAAAGATAAGAACACTAATTTTACAGAAGCTGATGACTTGGAACATTCATGCTGCCTACTTTAGGCATTTAAGAAACACCTGACTTGAAATGACTCAGCTAAGAAGAATAGTTTCTTTATAAACCTGGGGAGCAGGTAGATAATTCAAATATCTAAACCTGAGGTTCCTTGCACTCCTTGCATGCATTTATTTCCAGTTTGCTAGGGGAAAAGAGATCATTTCTGGCATCTGCTAGAGGCTGTTTCTGATACGATTTTTGTATGGAATTGTAATCTTGCATGCTTCTAATACAGGATGGCCAGGCACTTAATCACTTTGAAGAATGAGCAATAAAAAAACTTTTTATCCTGAAAACTTCTACATGAGCTCTTCGAGTCCTTAATTTATCTTTTGGAATGACAAGCAATTTCCTTGCAACAAAAACAGTAGGATTTTTGAAGTGTTGGCTTTCTTGTCAAAATAATTTTTAAGCTGCAATGCAACCATTTGGGGTGTAAACTTATTTAGAATGGGTAAAAATTTACAAAAAAGATGCTAAGCATGTTCTGAAGTTCACACACAGCTCCTGAAGCAGTTTCACTGCTGTTTCACTAGGCTCAAGTGATGATTCAGTTCCCAAAGATGTGAGACTTTTTTTATGTCTCTGAATTGTTCTTGAAAATTGCCTGGTGGTAGCTCCTTATAAACAAGACACAGGCATAATTGCCTTTCAGAATTCTGCTGAAGAAGTCTATCAGGATCTTCATTTGCCTGTGTTTGATAATCTAATGGAATTAAAATTCACAAGTTGAATTTTACATAAATTGCATACTTCATGGAAACAAAGATTCTTGGGAGTGAAGTCATCTCTTCATATTTTATTATAGATTTTCTTCCTTGTGGCCTTACGAGTATTTTAATTTAAGAAAGGGACAACATGAGAGTTTGGTTTTAATCCCATCTATTCCTGGAAAGAATTACTTAATTTATTGCTTTGTTTTACTTGTCTATGTCAAGTTTTCAGATTTAGATATTTGCTTTAAAATAATTCACTGTAATTTTTTGCTCTAGGGCTGCTTCTAGTCACTCTACGGAGAGACAGATGTCACATGATCTGGTTGCTGTTGGCAGAAAAAATGAGAATTTTCATCCAGTGTTTGAGCACATGGAATCTGTAACACAAAATGTTGAGAACGACCCATCAAGAGAATTTACTCAGGAAATAATCACAATTATTCATCAAGTTAAAGGTGGCTGTAATATTTGGATTATTTGTGTGTGTGTATATATGATCACTAAAGCCAAAGCTAATGGTTTAAATATGATGTCCTTGTAAGTCTCAGGTGTTTGCCATTGGTTTCATTTGTATTTTGCTTTCATTCTGCGTTGCTTAAGGAAAATGTAGGTTGAGGACTTAATGTAGTTGGGTGGAGGATGACTGTAAGGTCTCAGGCCATAATTGAGGCATTATTGTGGAGTGTTAAGGTCAAAATCATTTTATGCTAATACCCGAGGGTAACCAGCTTGTTTAGGAACCAAGACAAGAAAAAGGAACTTTTCTGTAGTTACAATTTTCTAGTTCTGTATGGTTCCTTTAAATTTTCAGATTAGTGTTTAGACTGCTGCATCATGTTCAGAGTTGAACTTTAGAGATTCTATTAATTTGAGTACTGCTGTGTTAGAACTGACAATTGAGTTTAATATTAAATAAGGTTGCCTAAGTTGGGCTGGCCTAATCTTTCATTTGTCAATGAAAGTGAAAATAGTTTGAAACTTAATTTCAGTAAAGCTGTTGTGGTATCCTTAGGAGTTAATATTTTAAAAGATGGATTTTCCCATTGTGCATTTCAAACACTACAAGTAACATTCTTGTGTTTGATATCTCTTCACAGCAAATTATTTTACATCTTCTGACATAACTCTGCATGAGAGGTTCTCAAAAATTCAGGATAAATCAAGTGCAAATACACATGAAGTTAAAATACATTTGGATCCAGAAATTCACAGGTAATTGTTGAACGTTTTGCCTTAATTTAATTGCATTAAGATAATTAATCTTCAGTAGACTTTACACACTGTGAAATGTTTTTATGCACTGTCTCTTACCTACCTGCCCATACCTTTAAAGCATTCTCTAGGTGGTCAATAATGCTTTTGCTTTTATAGTGATGGCACTTGTTTTTACGTAGTGTTTTTGTGTTCCAGGAGGATTGACATGTCTCTAGCAGAACTTCAGAACAAGAGAACTGTGCCATCTGAATCTCCTCAGGTATCTCAATTGCTTAACTTTTTTGGCAAACAGTAAGGTAAAATGTTATAGATGTAAGCAACATTTTACCTTACTACTGGTACCTAATTTTTACATGTTGTGAAGACCACCAGTAACTCTGAATACTTTGAAAAAAGTGCGCACCTGAGCACGTTCACAGATATAACAGTGATGCAAGTGCACTGTGATAACTGAGGAGTAAAATGCAGATTTGTTCTCAAGAGCAGCTGGAGTGTTAGTATTCCTGCTGCTTGAACCCCTGTCTGTTTTTAAATAATGCAGATACTAAATCTGTGTCTGACGTGTGATTCTTGCTTTCCCTCTGAGATTGTAAAAAGCCTTAATGTTTCTTTTACCCTAGTGTTACAATGACTTAAAATCCACATAGTTCCTCAGAATGCATTTTTATACCATGCTCTCATCTGGGGTCATCATATTTCCTGTCTTCCCCTTTCAAGCTCTGCTTACAATGATGTAGTTACCATTCCTTCTGTGTGGTACAGGTGTGTGGAGATTCAGCTTAACTAAGGCTAGTGAACTCCTTAAGATTTACTGAAATTTATGGGAAAATTTATGCCTTGGCAACTCCACGCAGAGTTCCAGTGCTCTGTTCACTGTTTGGAAACTTGTAAAAAGGCAGATGGTGCAAGAAAGGGTAATTGCTTAGGACCACTTGTTATTGCTTTGCACTTTGGATCCTTGGGTTGATGTGAAGCTGTTCTGTGTGCAGACAGTTGAACTGTGATAACAGGTTATGTACAGGGGGCTGCCCCTGAAGGCCACAATCAGGTCAGTGTTCACTTCTTACCAGCTAACTTGGCTTCAACCCTTCTCTTAACTAGAACATTGTAAGAGTGTTGGAAGACCCAAATGATCTACGGTATGATATAGAAAGGAGAAGAAAAGAGAGATTGAAGAATGAAGATGAGAGAGTGTTTCATGTAGATGGTGTAACTCCAAGGTAATGAGCAAATAATCTTGTTGGCCCAAGCCTATAGTTCTCTTGTGTGTTCATTTTTGGGCCCTTCCACAGTTACATTCACATTTGTTGTGATACTTTTCCATAGTTGGCCTTAAAAATTTTGACTGGGTCTGAAATTCAGCTGATATACATTGCAAACTGCCCTGTAATGAGGTGTTACCTTGAAAGAGGTTAAATTGCAGTGGGAAAAATTAAAAGTGAGCACAAACTGTAGCACTGAATGGGAAGAGGGGACAAAATTAGTTTTTAAATGCCCAAGTATTTTTAAACTCCTTGATGGGCCATGTAACAACATTCTCCTGGTATTTTGTAGTTCTGTAAAAGGATTCTAGGATGAATACATTGTTTTGTCGCCCTGGTGGTTTGGTAATGAAATGTGGAATATCAACAAATAATTGGAATTTTTCTGATTCTTGGAGAATTTCAAAAGCTAGGTTTTTGGAATAGCTTTTTACTGCTGTGCATTCCTCCAACAGGTTTGTTAAAGGTGTTTACCCTGGAGGGTTTGCTAACCTCAGTCATCCTGTTTAACTGTTGATGTTGTGAGGTTGGTTGATTAGGGAGAAGGACTTGTTTGTGTTGGAAGAAATGCTGATTATTAATTTCCAGAGTGTCATGAAATGTATCCACACTGTAGTCATGATTTGCAGATTGTTTATTTTCAATGCAATCTGGAAAGGCAACTAATGGCAATACACACATTTGGAAAAACTGACTTGTGAAGCTGCAGAATAAATTTTCTTGTATTTGAGATTCTTGAAACAAAAAAAGTTAACAAGTGGAGGAAAAAATTCCTGGACTTGTTTCATTTCCCCCCACACACTTGCACAGTTACTGTCCTGTTTGTCTTTGTGTATGTGCCCAAAGTGGGAAGTACAAATTTCCCCACGAAGTGTGGCTGTTCTGGAGTTTGTTTTCAGGGGGGTTCTGCTGTCAGGGTAATCTGGGCTGAGGGCAGTAATGGTATGAATGATAGATAGGATTTTGCTGAGGCTGAAAGGCTTTAATAGCTCACATGAGATACTGGCAATGCCTGTGAGCTTGTGAAGTGTGCTGCTTTTTCTTTCCTTAGTAATTTATTTTGCAGCTATGAAAAGCATCCCGTGTGTTGCATAAAATACAAATTTTGACTTCTGGTGGTAATTTTTGACAAGAAATGTTGTGTTTAGAAGTTCATGGATTCATCTGTACTTAGCAATATGCTTGGTAAAGAAAAAAGCCAAAATAACAAAACAACCAAAACCATAAAAACAAGCAAGCAAAAGCTCAAGGCCAGAAGAAACTGCTCGGTGAGGATGCCGCTGGAGGATGTAGCTGTTTAGAGGAGCTTCTGCGGGGTTGGGGCTGTCGTGGCAGAGCGAGTTGGGCGCGGTTTCCGGCAGCGCCTCGGGGCTGAGGGCTCCGGTGCAGGCAGCGCTTGCACCAGCGGGGGGCGGCAGAGCCCCGCCGGGAGGGCTGCGCGGGAGCGCCCGTCCCACAGGGTTCCGGGAAGCACCGACCCTCTGCTCGCTTGGCTTTGCGGAAGAGAATACAGATTGCTGTGGAATCCCGTGCAGTACGACCTTGGACTAGTCATTTCTTGATTGACCTGGAAAAATGGACTTAAAAACTGTCACTTCGCACGTGTGATACAGATGGTAGAACAAGCTAGTTTAAAATACAGGGTGTTGATATGCTATGGATTTAGATATTAATTGTTTCACTCTCCCTCTCACATATCAGAAACCAGCAAAACTGCAATCTTTCGAAGTTACAGACCTCTCAAGTTGATGGCTTCCAAAAACCTATGAGGTTCCTTAAGCCACCTTTCAGGAAATTTATTGGGAGACCTCATCTGGTAAGCATGAATGTAAAAATAGTAGCTCCTGCACTGTTGATGTATAATTCATATTTTGTTGCACTGTCTGTGCTGATGTAAATTTAACAATCTGTGATGTCTTGCCCTTTTAGATTTTGAGTGAGGCATTTTTATGTTCTGTCTGTGCTCAGTAATAAAACTAACTCAAAATTTCACAGTTCTAGTGCAAGAGTACTTCCTCAAGTATTTCTTGAAGCCGAGATTAGTACAACTGAGCTAAAACCACTTTGATACCACTCCCTTTTCCTTTTGTAAAAGAAATTTGTGTATACTATCATATTTCTTTCACATAATGGTGTAATTGCCTAAATGAAAGGTGTAATGAAATGATGTAATTCCTACAATGGAAAGCCTTGTTATTGAGCAGATAATCTGAGGTAATGTTGAATACTTTGAGAAAAAGAATACCCTTCTGCATTCTAGTTGTCAGTGGAAGGGAAGGCCTGAATCTTGTGTAGGTGGTATTGTTACTGAAACAGTGTTTCTCCTCATTATGATAAAAATTCTGGAAAGCACTTAAATAAAAAAAAATGAGGAGCAAATTGCATAAATAATGAGAAACATTTGAAATAATGTTCCTGAGGATGGAATGTTAAACAATGGAATATCTTGCATCTGTTGATATTCCCGTTATGAAACCTAATTTTGGACTATTATTCTTTAGGCTGTCTTTCTGTGGTGTACTTTAATACTGAAGTGGGCAAGACAGTAATAGTAGGTTCAGTAGAAATAAATCTGTCTCTTTTGGAAAATTTCTTCTAAATAAATGTAGTCAATGCAAGTGTTTGTGCTTGTTTAACTTGGGGAACTGGTGAGACCAGAAAAGCTTTCTCAATATGTGCAATATAATTCTAAAGCGCTTCTTTTTCTTTCTGATGGCTGCAAAATGAGGAGAGTAACATAAGTAGTCATTCTTTATACACTCTAACTAAAAGCCTATGGACAGGGTTCCAGAAGCCTATGGAAATTTTCTGAGGTCCATCAGAAATAGCTTTTACGTCGTCAGTTCTGAAATGTAGCTGCTTTGCAGATACAACAGTGCCTCTTTCAGTGTGAAGAAACACAAGTTTTTAATGCTAAAAGGTATTGCTTACTCAAGACTAAGATTCAGGTCTCCCAAAGAAGTAGTGGTGGCTCGTTAAGTAGTTGTATTGGATCTGGCTGAGATGGAGTTCGTTTTCCCATGGCAGCCCCCCGGTGCTGTGCTCTGCACTGGTGTCCAGGAAGGTGTTGGTAACACCAAGGCTGTGGCTGCTGCTGGGCAGTGCTGCCCAGCATCAAGGTGCCCTCCCACTTCCCCCTGCACTCTCTAGGCTGCGGGTGGGAAGGTCTTGGGAGGGGACAGCCAGGACAGCTGACCCAAACTGGCCATACAATGTGTGCTCAGCAGGAAAAGCTGAGAGAAAGGAAGGAAGGTGTGCGAGGAATTGGTTATTACCACGTTCGTCTTGTGGAGCAACCACTGTGTACTGAAAGCCTGCTTCCTGGGAGGTGGCTGGACATTGCCTGCTGGTGGGAAGTAGAGAAGAAATCTTTTGCTTTCCTTTGCTTCTGTGTGCAATCCCTGCTTTTGCTTTTTTATGCTGCCTTTTTCTCGATCCATGAGGTTTTTTAAATTTTATTTTCTCTCTCCTAGCTCTGTTAAAGAGGAGAATGATAGAGCTGTTTGGTGGATACCTGGTATCTAGCCAGGGTCAATCCACCACAGTAATAGTGTAATTGCATATAAAAAGAAGGTTAGTTTGAAACAGACACTAAGTTATTGCTAAACGTCGTAAGATTCAGGAAGATTGCATTTTCATGTTTAATAGTGAACTGCAAACATGCAATTTTTAGGAACTCCTGCACTGCAGTATGGAGTAATCCCTTTGGAACAAGAGTAGCTGTAAAAGCATGGGTATTAAAAATGCAAAGCTTCCTAAACAAGGAGTGACTCTTCATGGTCAGCCTTACAGAAAATGGTTTACAGACAAGTATAAAAATAAAAAGCTTTAGTTGATATATTAAAATATAATATAAAATAAAATATAATTAAATATATTAAATGTGAAGTAATATTAAAATATAATATAAAATATAAAAGAAAATATTTTAATAAATATTCAGTACTTGGGGGTTGAGCTTAAACTTGAAAAACCTCAGGTATTAAAGGCACAATTGTGTATTTATCCTTGATTGTAAGAAGTGCCCTTTTAGCTTTGAACCCTGTTGACAAAAGGAGGATAGCTCAAGAGTGGAGCAGAAAATTGGAACAAGAATCTATTTGTATTCCCTCTCCATTTATCTATCTTATTTATTTAATTTAAACCTCTGGTTTAGGAAGTTCTCAAAAAGTAGTTTGCTGTACCTGTGTTTCAAGCAGTTCTGATGTTCATGTTTCCATGAATGTACTTTAGTCTTGAGGCAGGTGAGGATGGGGAGGGCTGTATCCACAGTTAATTATGGCAAGCTTTGTTTTAATTCCTAGAGGTTTATTTTTAACTATAACAGGAAATTTTCTTCAATACTTTTTTTCATCTTGCTGGATTCCTAGCTTTCCAGGAGAGTGTACTTCACCTGGAAGCTTCCTGATTTAATTGTGTTGTATGGAGAAATTTAACTTGATTTTGTGGAGTATCTTCATATCCTTAGAATAAGAAGGAAGCTGGGATGTTCATAGCTTTTTCGTGGAAAAGCCACTTTGATCTCACTTCATAAAATCTTTCTTCATCTCTTTTTGTTCTTGCATCACTTCTTTTCAAGGCATTGTAAGAAGCTAAATAGCTGCCTTGTAGGAAATAATATAGCCTAAAAAAAAAAAGAAAGCTAACTTTGAATTCTAGTTAAAAGGTAACTTGGATTCTAACACCATTCTTTGGTGTTTATAGCCCACTTCTCCTCCCCCTCACCCCCATTATTAACAGTGTTACTGGAAAGGTTTCTCAGTTTGTTAGAGGATGGAAATTATGTGAACAGTAAAGCATGCATTTATTATTAAATGTTAGTATGTATTAAATATTTCAGGAGAGTTTTCTTCTTAGGTTCTTCTTAAAATGTATTTGAAGGTGTTAACATTTCCTTTGAGAAAACTGTGTTCAACAGCATTGGAACACTTCCGTGGTTATTCAAGAATGGACCATAAACAAAAAAAAAATTGATTGCTAAAAGTTCATTAGGAAGTCTGTTCTGTCTGCATTAGATGACTCTAATGTAGTATATGCCAATGCTTCTGTAAATATTGATAATCATATGCAATGGTGGAAGAGAATGACATCCTCTAGAGGAGCTGTCATAGGGAAGGTTGGAAAAGAGCCAAAATGCACAGGTAGGTCAGTGGCTGGAGGGGTGCTCTGTTGCAGGCACCCACAGCTGTTTGGCTGCAGCTGTTCAGTGTGTTGACCCAAGTTCAATACCAGTTGCCTGTGTGACTTGCTTTTGAAATTGTGTTTCTGTGGCAGGGAAGCAATTCTCCAACGGTCTCCTGAAACAAAGCATTAAAAGTAGCATTTTCTAAGGGCCAGTGTAGTGTGCTACACATCTGTTTGGTTGCTGTGGAGGTGTGTCTGGGCTGACACTGAACTGCCATGGGCATGCACTCACCAGGGGTTCAGAGTACCAATCTTGTTGCCCTTATTTGTGATTCAAGCCCTGACTGCTGTAGCAGCCTACCTGCTACACTTGATACACTCAAGTTGAGGCATCTGTTCTGGGAGGAAGGGATGGAGTTGATTGAGCTTTTTCTGCTTAGATCTCTCCAAGAGGATATTCAGTAGGGATGATCTTTAGCTTCTGTGGGCTCTGCTGTCCCTTCAGCCAGCCTGGACTGCAGGTCATATGCTCCTGTTACTCCTGTTCCTTCAAACAGTGTCATTGTGTCAAACACTACAAGACTGAAAGTGTTGCAATATTTGTTAGCATAACCTGAACAGTTTAAATTTTTTTTCTTGAATAATTTAATAATATTAAGCTGTAACTCTGTTTTTCTGCTAGAATTCTTATTATTCTTCAAAACCGAGTGATACTTACCCTCACAGACGCATTGGAGGACACCTTGAAAATGCAGGACCCATCAGAAGGCACTTTAAGGTACAGATCAGCTTTTATCAGATGTTTGTTACAAAAAATGGTGGTGAAACCTCCTGAGTAACAGGAGATGGTTTTGAAGGTATTAAGTGCCATGAAAAAGTGTCATCACAGCCTAATTGTTTCTGTTGGGAGGTTCAGTTTTTAGTGGACAAGAGGGCTGGCAGTGGATTGAGCAGGGTTGTCCAGTGTTGTAGCCATGTAGTTGAAATAAATAAGTTAACTGCAACATTGAGAATAAGAATTGCAGGAATTCTGTAGGGAATTCTGTAGGAATTCATACAGGGCAATGTATAGAAAGCTCATCTGTCCAAAAAACCAATCTACTCAGCTTTCTTTCCATTACTGACAGAAGCCTGAACTATTTCCCAAGATGGGGAGACAGGAGTTGTGTTACTTTCAAAATTGTATTACTGTTATTTTATTAATATAATCCTTTTATATAAGGATTTCTGGGGAGCTTATGGCTTGTGAATATCCTGCATGCTGCTAACTATGCATTGAAAAATTGAAGAAAGCAAAGTTTTGTTGTCAGGGCCTCAAGATGGTAAAGGGCTGGGCAACTGTGCTTCTTTCTCAGGCAGAGCAGTGGCCACCTAATGCCTTTTGATTGTGAAATGTATCCTGGGTTCAGCAGAAAAACAAAACACTTCCTTTTCTGCTGACAATGGCATGCTATGCGTGGATCCACTCAGAGTAATTTATGTGAGAAAAGTATTAATCAAATCTAGAACAACTTACATTAAGTTTCTACCTTAAAATTGCCACTGCTTTTTAAACATGCATTCTCAAGAGTGAAGTAATACACAGAATAGATATTCATCTTTCCTGTTTTGTAGATAGTGAAGTCAAAGTAAAATTTTAGTGGGCTAAGTAGCTGTCATTTTTGGATGAAACTTTGATGAGGGGGAAACAGGTGTGGGGTCTTTTTTTTGTTCTTCCCCTGTCCCACTCAAACATAAGAACTGTTGGATTAAAGGCTTTCAGTCTCTCCCATTTAGGTGTCGTTTTCCAGTCAATCTTGGTCAGATAGCTAACACTAACTTAAACTGCTGTCTTTTTTCTGCTGGAGAAGAGTCTTTTTCTAAGCTGAAGTTAAGAAGTTCAAAGTGTCGGTCTGATACAACTATTTTAACACCTGAGGATATCACAGCCTGTTATTCTGTGTCCCCTCTGTATTGTCAGTCTGCAGGTGATGGAGGATTCTAGCACTGGCTGCTGGATCCCTCAGGCAGTGTTGGTAGTTGATGCTCCTTTCATTTACATCATTCTGCAGTTCTGATTCTACAGACATGGAAGTGTCCATTTAAGTTGTCACCTCATGTATATATGAATATTGCAGTATCCAGTGATTTGTGCCATGAAGCTCTAATATTTATAGGGAAAATAACATATGCACTTGTATTGCAGTTTGCATATGTGTATAGCACTTTTATCATTGCCATGGAAACAACAGTGTTGATTTGACTTAATTTCATCAACTTTTTATGTTCAATTTCCTCTTGCACAAGTTTTTTCTTCCTGTGCTGTTGGTGAAATGAAGGTGACTTGACTGTCTTCTACACTCAGGAATTTCTTGGCTAATTATTTAAAGGAACAACAATGCACAAAGAAACAAAAACCTCACCAAAAATAAATATAGAATCCCATTCTCTGCCTTCCCTCATCCCCCCCCAAATCAAACCCTACATGTTTTTTTCTTGATATATAAAATGGAGGCATTTAAACTTAATTAACAAAAAGTACTAAGAGTATTAAAAAAAAAACCATATGGTCTTGCACTATGTTAAACTTTTTGGGAGAAGATAACTACTGTTCTAAAATATCTTACAAAGGATCTGGAGAAGTCTTGCACAATTTCAAAGGTCTTTTTTGTACTGACCCTTGCAATGAATCACTAAGCCAGTCTTTAAGTAGGTAAATGCACAGTAATCTTTAAAACTAAACTGCATTCACTGCTTAAACACAGTTCAGTGTGTTATTGGCTGTGGTGGGTTCACCCCTGTGAGCAGCCAAGCACCACACAGCTGCTTCTTCCTCTCCCTCAGCTCCCTTCCTCTCCCAGCTGGATGGGATGGAGAATATGGAGAGCAAAAGTGAGGGAACTCGTGAGTTGAGATGAAGACAGTCTTAAATAGTGCAGAAAAGAGAAAGAAAAAAATGATGCAAAGGCAGTCACTGACCACCTCTCACACAAGGTGAGATGCCCAGCTGGTCCCTAAGCAATGGCTACCTGCTCCAAACCCCTCTTCCCTCAGTTTCTGTTGCTGAACAGGAGATCATATATGGTGTGTGACATCCCAGTGCTCAGCTTGGGCCAGCTGGCCTGGCTGTGTCCCCTCCCAGCTTCTTGCCCACCCCGTACTTACTGAGGGGCAGAGTAAGAGAAGAGGAGAAGGTACTGGTGCTGTGCAGGTACTGCTGGGCAACAGCCAAAACACTGGTGTGTTACCAGTCCAGTTTTAGTCACAAATCCAAAACACAGCACCACACACGGTGCTGTGAAGAAGATTAACTCCATCCCTGCCAGACTTGGTGCAACCATATTTGCTCTCATTTCATTATTTTAGACTTCAGGCCCTTGGTTCATAGGGATTGTCATTAACATTATTTATAGAACAGTCTTAATGTCAAAACTAGATGCCACTTCAGCAGATTTTTTTCTTACTTGTAGACTAGAAGTTGATATTTTCCACTTACTTTAGATTACCTTGTTTTGCTCTAAGCTATGTGTGACTGAGGTGCCTGTATGCCAAATGTATTAATGCTAATGCTAAGCTATTAGCTTTGTCTACAGCTGATTCTGTTCTACCTTAATGCCACTGCTGTGTCCTTCCCTCCGCAACATGTAGATGCTTGAGTTGAAACCTCTGTTTGTAATGTAATTTTGAGTATCTTGTACCTTTTTCTCATCTCTTATTTGGTCTGTTCCTTTGCTCATTGTCATGAGTGCAGTGGCAGACCATGAAGGCCTCCTTTCTAATCACTGAAGTCAGAGAGAACCATAGCAGCTGTGGGGGAAATGGGAACTTTTAATCCTAACTGTGTTTAGGGTGTTAATCCAGCATTAGAAGTGTCCTTCAGTTTTCCCTGTGGTAGGCATATACCCACATAATGCAGCCTAGTGCAAGGAGGTTCTTTGTGCCTGCACTCTGATGTTCTTCAGGAGAAACACTGGCATTGAATAGCCTCCATCAGAGTAACCCTGGAGGAATGATGGGGCCAGCTTCTCAGTTAGCTCTTGCAAAGTAGGTGGGTGAAATGATTTGAGAAATAACAGAACCTCTGCATTTGCATAAAAAAAAACCTCTGTTCTCCACAGTTCTTTAATTGTTCAGCAGCCACACAGTGGAAAACACAGTGGAAAATGTGGTACTAAACTTACTGCAACCTCAGAGTGTGTGATTTTTCTCGAAGTGATCTTTACTCTGTCAAAAGGAGACACATTCCACCAAAGTAATTTTGACATGCCCAAGAAGGGTTATTTCTCTGATATATTTTGTTTTCTCCTACCTTTCAAAGGTATTTATAAAAGATAAGAATTTATATGGTCGGGAGGTTTCTTCTGGTTTTAGCTGAAAAGCCATTGTTTATTTACATTTGGAGTTGGCAGAGAAACTAAATTTAAAGGATGAAATTATACATGAATGCTTTATGTCAGGATTGTGTTGGGAAACTTAAAATGGCAGTACTGGAAAACTATGAGAAATTATGACAAACAGAATTTTTATTACTCTGAAGATTTTTACTATCTATTTTGTTTGAATTCTGAGAGCTTAGGAATGAAAATCCTTTTTTTTAATTTTACCTGCTGTGCTCAGTGTTGATCTTGTTATATGCTTTCTGTGTGTTTATAATGCCATTTACGTTTAAGTTTTTCAGTATCTCTGTGGCCTCTACTCCTAGTCCCACCCTAGGTTAGCTTACAGTATTCCAGTCTGGAGGTGTCAAAGGCATAGAGAATGTATATTATGTTTAGACTGTCAGACCTTAAAGCTATAGGAAAAACCTATGGACTGACTTATCAGTGTGACTCTTCAGACTCAACACGTGTGCCCACCTCAGGCCTGACATCACTGAATTTGTAACTGGCAGTGAGGTGTTGTCTTAAAGTTTTTTGTTGATGGAGTGTGCCTCATTAACAGTTAAAAAAATGTTAAAATGTTGCACAATGCATTTAATTTGTTCCTATAAGGAAGATTATTTCAGATGTTTTAAACAGCAAGGACAATAGAGCAGCTCTTTGAGCCACGTGGTCTGAGGAATAACAAATGGAAATGTAGGAAGAGGGTGAGCACTTGCAAACGCATGTTTCTGTCATTGAGTACTGGAAATTTTACATGTGTATATCTGCAAATATGAACTTTTGAGTTTTGGTGCCCTCATTTTGCACATTTTTTTTCTTCCCTCCCCCTACCCTTACAGAGCAACTTTGCAGATGGCCGTTTGCAATCCCATTATAAATCAGGCTTAGTACAGAAGGGTTTATATATTCAGGCTAAGTACCAGCGGCTACGTTCTGGTGGTGTAAGGGGATTTGCCACTAATAAATTCAGAGATGGATTCTTGAGGAAAGAAAAGGTAAGTTAGATTAATTTATTTTTCACGAAGCCATTTATGAAATATGCATATTCATAAGATGCATTTCTATTTATAAATCCCCATGGAATAACTTGGATGGGGTTTTCTAGAATATTGGCTCTTTGTGCTTTTCAGGCAAACTTGATCATGCACTCCTGTTTCCTCCACGTTTATTGTATGGAAACTTGCTGAAACTTGCTTTGGGTAACTCCAAATCCAAGTTGGCCTCTGAGATTGTGGTTGCCTGTGTTTCAGTATTCTTTCCTTGAGCTCAGTTGATCTCTCTTCCTAATGACAGGACAAGAAATTGTCCCTTTGTGGAAAAAAAAGCTCTGTCATTTTAAGCTATGGTTTTAAGTCGCAGTGAAGGGTATTAATATATTTTTTCACACATCTGTGTGCTTCTCCTGTGTTATATTCCCTTAATTATGTACTTTAAAGTACACACTGGGATGCTTCTCTGAATAAAACATCCTGCACAATAAAGTATCTGTATAAAATGGTTTGATAAGCTCAAACTGAAATAGGCACATCTGGTTTATGATGTTTTGACTTGCAGAGTGTATGGGAAAACAGTAATCTTGAACTGCAGAAGAACTTTTGAACCATATAAAATGTTACAACTTTTGTGAGGATCAGTAGTTTAAAACATTCTAAATCCTTTATTGGAATTGATCAAAAATGATCAAAGAAATATGAAGTTACTCATGACATCAGGGAATTGGATTAGATGATCTACACAGCCCCTTGCAGTTCTGTGTTCCTGTGTGAATTCTTGTTTTGGAAGTCTTGTGTCCATCCAGCTACAAGTAAATGCACTTGCATAAATAAGCATTTGTAGTTGGATTAGAGATTAGCTCTTAGAGCACAGAATCACCTTAAAGCACAGATTCTTACAGCTGTTTGCAAAAAACCCTCAAGTTTACAGCCCAGTGGGGGGAAAAAACAAACCAAGCAAAGAACCCTTAAGCAAATACACACATAATAAAAAAAAACAAAACAGAAAGAAAACCAAGCACTTGGGACAAGGTAAATAGAGTCACTTTTTACTGACGTGTACTGGCAAATACTTATTATTTGCATGGGCTCTGAGAAGTATTATCTCTGAATGCTAAATTGAATTGGAAGTAGTGGAAAATAGAAAGAGAAGGAACTTTTTTTCAAAAATTATGACCTTGTAAAATGGGTATAGAAGTGTTAGAATTTTGTTGTAGTGAGCTATCACCAATAATTTCCAGTGTTCTCCTATAACTGGTTATCAAGGTCTTTCTTGGAACATATAAAGCATGCTTAACAGAATGGTGGAATGTCATATTCGAATTTGAATCAGAATCCTAATCAGTTGTGAACTTTGATTATGTTTTTCTTAGGCCTGATGAATTCGAATATGTTTGGGTTAAAGTAAAATAAATCCTGAAGAATAAGTATGACAACCATTTTGTTAACAGCACACTGTTCACTGGTTGGTTAATCCTAAAAAGCAAAACTGTTCCTGAAGTTCTAGCATTTTGCCTATTGCAACAATAAAAGTTGTCAAGATCTGTTAAACTGATCTGAACATCTTTATTTCCCTTTACTTCATTTGAAATAATAATACATATGTATCCTTTAAGGACAGCCTTTACAATTGTGCTGTCTGAATCCATAATTGAAAGAATCTTGCATGTTACATACAGTACGTAGGAAAGTTGGGAGGGGTTTTCTGCTATTACAATTGACAATAATGCTTTTTTTTTTCTGTGTAGGGAAATCTAAATATTGCAACAGAAACCTGAACTGAGCTGTGAGGCTGAAGTTGAAACAGATAACACAGCAAAGGGAGCATCTGTTCGCTATTTGACAACTTTCTCAAGACTTAAAATAGGATAAAGGAACTAACGCTGTAACTTTCTTGATTAAAGAATAACTTTATATTGAATGCTGCAGAACTTTTTTACAGTTTTAATAATTGCTTTTAAAGTACAGTATTCAACTGAAACATCGTATTATGTACCTTTAGTTCTGTTTGCATACAGTCTCAAGTCAGGAAGTCATTGAAGGGAGTCTTATTTATTGAATACTTTTTCTCTAAGCATGATGTTACAGATGGAACTTGAGTTGTTATACCCAGAGGTTTATATGTTGAAAGTTTATTGCTTATGTAATAATAAAAAGAAAAAAAAAAGTGCCTGAATTGTTTGGTAATAGCACATTAGCTCAGGATTTTCCAAGTAATGACCTTTTAGGTTGTGCAATAGATTTTACACCTCTGTTCGGTCATTTCCATAAAACAGTATTTTGTATTACTTTGGATTAATAATATACTTGGGTTTCTGATGTGTATATACATTTGTAAATTGTTAGAATGTTCCAGCATTTGATTGAAATGAATGGTATCAGGCAGGTATGTAAAGTACTGTAGCAGTAGTTTATAACTGCACTGAAAGCATGCTTGGGTTTGTTAGAGGATTAGTTGGTCTGTATTCAAAATTATTCTGCCTCATTATATTTTCGTGTATGAGATTCCTGACCAAGCCACATGTTCTCTAATCTTTTTTGTCGTAAATGATTTGGTGATTTCCTGGATTCTGAAATTGGGCCTGAAGTATTTAATGACAAGAAAAACAAAAAACAAAGTTTTTGAAAGCATGTCTTCTAACAAAGCTGTTCATAATTGAAACTGCTTTAAATGCAGATAGCTTGTAATTTTGTTCAGAATGATTCTCTGAAGTTTACCCTACTGCAGTATTGTTAGGCTGTGTGCAAAACTCAAGTAGCCAGACCTGTTTCATAACCAGCTAGAAACAATATTGTGTTTATTTCCTGTTTATAGCCTTTGCCTTAATTCATTATCTGTGGTAGGGTTGTGTGTCTGTATTACAGATTTGTTCAAACTTTTTATTGACAGTAAATTAAAGATGCATAGCACGTAGTTTTAAGACATGTTCTTTTTAAGAAAGCAGTGGTTCACAATATCCATAATACATGCAGGCTGATGTATTTCCATGCAGAATGCAGGCTAGTCGCTGTTGTGGCTGGTAGATCAGAATTCCAGTTCTGGGTTAGAGGTATGTTCATGGAAAAGGAAACTTGTTTTTTTTTTTGGTGGAATGTCAGGATGTGATTTCTGCATGCTTTTTTGTAGTGTTTTTTTTCCCACAATGCCTTCAGTAGAGAGACTGTTTGAAAGTGTAGTTATGGTTCAGAACAGCTGAAATTAGTGTCACTTAAAATCTTCAGTTCATGGGATGTACTGCTTGGTGTTCATAGGGACTAAGGCAGAAAGTGTGCAACATTCATTGATGTTGTGGTCATCAGTGATAACAGATGGTTTGTTTCTACAGCACAGGTTTTCTGTTCAAAAGCAATCATTAATAATTTAACTAGTTTTTCAGTAACTTTGACATGCATACACAAAGTGGGAAGTGGAAGGAAAGAAATTCCCTGGCCGAATAGAGGCAGGCAACTGTCTGCAGATAGGAAAGTGGTTTTTTATTTAATGCTGTCAGCGATGAATCTGGCAGAATCATCCTGTGTAGATTCAGTGGGAGATGACAATAAGGAACTGACAGAGCAGGTTAAATGAGCCAACCCAGAGCAGATGTGGAGGAACTGCAGTGCTGCTGAGGCTGCTGGCAGGGGAGCAGAGTGGGGCAGGTTCACCCTGCAGCCAGCCCTCCACGCTGCTCTGAGTGTGCACTGTAAAAGAGGGGAGAAGTGAAACCATATATGATAAAGGACAAACTACTGAAGCTATATTGTCTTATTCAACAGGATACTACTGTGTCTGTAAGCTTCCTGCAGTGTTCTTATTAAAGCCTGGAAGAGAACTTTCTGACCAAATGGAAAAACTGGATACATGAAGAAACTTCTGACATGTTTTGCTAACACTGTTTGGAAGTAATGCTGAAGTAGTCAGACTTCAGTCAGTTAATGCTGCTTTAACCAGGTTTCAACATGTGACTGACTCCTGATTTTGTGCTTTATTTTATCTATGCATGATTAGGTATCTCTAATTTGTTTTGTACTTTAACAGTTTAGCTTTGTGTTTTATTTCTACAGCTGTGAGCAGCATAGTGCAGACAAGTTTGTGGGGTTTTTGACCTGTTTGCTGGCTTTGATTTCCCCCCTGCACTCCTTGCCCACCTTTGGTCCTAAGATGAATATCATAGGAGATGTAGTCACTGTTTCAGTTGGTTTATCTTTTGTGTAAGGTGATACCATTTGATAAAATCACATTCTTTGCTGATAACTTCAATAATTTTGGATTCTGTCCTGATAAAACTTACTATATTTTATAAAATGCATACAGAAATTATGAATACCATAAAAATTCATGGCTTGGGTGCTAGAGGCATCTCCTCTATGGGATCTGGTGTGTGAGGCATTGCTACACAGACTTGTCTTTGTGAATTACAGAGACCGGTGTCTATGTACTCATACCCAATTCAGCTTGTTTATTCTTTTAGCACAGAAAACTCTGTTGTACTGGAATACAGTGTTTGGTTGAGAGCAATGTATTGAAGTTACTGATTGGGTTGTGAAGGCACAAGAAAAAGGGTTAAGTAGAAGAAAGGTCAATTTACTTGAATAACCTGGTGCCTTTCTATATTGTCACTGCATTGTAGAAAACACACGTACAAAGACTTAAGTAATATCCTGATCACTGCATTCTTTCCAGTGGGAACATGAACTGATAACAGTTCTTGTTACTATGACTGTTTACTTTAAATAGGTGTGTAAGTCTCCATAGGAAAACAGTGACTCTTTCATTAATAAAGTCTGTCACTGTATTTGCATTGGAAGGGCAAGTTAAAAATGTGATTAAGAGCTTTCTAGCTTTGTTTTATACTTTGAAAATACAAATGTGAATTGCCTTTGTTTTGTTTATGCTTGAAATGGCTGTTAAATGCTGTCATTCTCAATTTTTCACATGTGAAATTTATTTTTAATTGCTATCCAAAATGCAGTGGGTTTAATATGACTAGAGTCTTCCTTTTAAGTGTCTGAAATACTAAGTTGCTATGATGTTAGCATTTATATTGCTGATCCATTTAATCTCTGCATAAACTTATTAGAATCTTATTTTAAACTTTCTGATGATTGAGTTCACAAAATCAACAAAATTCTGGGGCTAGTAAGAAGCAACACATTGCAAGGCTTCTATAAGCCTGCCTTAACTCTAATAATTACTTACATGTTTAAAATCACTTTACCTGATGGATATAGATGGCCTTGAGACCTGAACATAACTGTCTCAACTCAGGTAACTGATAGCAGAGGATGACAGTAAATTCAGTGGATCCTGTTGTGTATTTACCTGTTGCAATCTCCCCTAGGATCCCAGGGTGAAGTGCTGAGTTTTCTTTAAATGAACTTAGTTGTTTTAAAAACCAAACCAAACCCCAAGATTACGCTTTTGCGGCATTAAAAAAGGTAGGGTTCTCAAAACTTGCTTGTTATGCATTGGAAGGTCATTTTCTGCTATGTCTTGGAAATGGATATTGAGAGTTGCTTGAAGAGGATGATAAAAGATCATAACAAAGAGACACTGATTTCTCAGTATTCACCTTGGAAGACTGTAAATAGAGGGAAATGTTTAATTTCCTTGCTTTCCAAAAGAAAAGCTTTTCCCATACGGTGTAGAAACACACCCCTTGCCTTTCTTTAAGCATCTGAACAGCAATCTACAGAGTTCTTCATGGGAGAGCCCTCTAAAAGAAAGACTTCAGACTTGCATCCTAATGAATCTGAAAAAAAGGGATCTTTCTGCACATAACTCTGACCCTTGACAGACTTCATTCCATTGCTGCAGAATTTGAAGATCAGAAGTTCTTCAGCCTCCTTACGAAGGCAAGAAAGAATAAAAGCCATGTCAAGATCTTTGATAGCTTCCTTGTAACACTTGACTCCCTAACAGACCTTAAGGATAGCCATGAACATTTAAGTGTGTTCTGTTTCAAGCTTTGTGAGCTTTATTTTTCAGTGATAAGATCAGAGAAAACTATTGTCATAACACCTGCCCCTTCCTTCTGTGCCTGATGGTTTTTGTTGGAGGGATTTTGAGTAGGTATTTAGCCACATGGTTTAATAGCCTGATAGCTTTTAATACAGTTTTCTTCTGTTCACTGTTCATTGCTCTGAATTTTGTCTAGTCTAAATCTCATGTTGTATTTTTAATATTTCATTTTCTGTAAATAATGTAGTAGATGGCTTTCATTCTGTGACTGGCTTCTTCTTTATTATTGAGGGGAAGAGACAGAGTAGAAACAGTTGTTGTTGTTCGAGTATGTTCTTTAAAGAATTTTTAAAAAGCCTCATTGTTTTGTTTTAAGAATAGCAGGAGCTTTTTACTCCCAGTTGAATGAGGGGAACTAATGCCCACTTCTAAGGAATAGATTGTTGACGTTATTTATACTGTAGTTTCACAAGGGCTGTCTAATGTGTGTATGTGCACGTGTATGTGCACATGCAAACACTGTTAGACGCCTTTAATGTAATTATTTGTAAGCGTGGATAAGAAATGACATTTTAAAACTACTGAAGCTGGAGTTAAATGCAAATGCATTTGAAGTCTGTAGTCTTTGAGTCCACAACGGTGCTTTTGACAATGTTATATCTAAAAGCCTCATTCATAAGTATATATAGTAAGATGTAGTTATGTTTATATGTATGTTTAACATAGTTTATATAAAATAAATGTAAATTTTGTTTCTACAGACAATAAATGTTTTCACAAAATTTTTACTTATACGTAACTCAGTGATTTGATTCAGTAGTTATTAATGTTTGGTGTCATTTTCAGGGTAAAAAAAAAAGAGCTTTCTTCCAAATAAATTCTGTTGTGCCGGGAGTAGAAAAGTACAAAAATGTTCTTATCCTTTAGGTTCGTGGCAGTTTTCTGTCTTCATATCCAAATTAACTACCTGAGGTTAGAAGCTTTTTTGCTTACCCTTTCATTAATAGTCCAGGTGCTCATGCTGTAAAGTGTTAGCTATATTTTATCTTTTGTACTAGATTTTATACATTTCTTTTAAATCTGCGCATCTTCTCTCTTCCCAATGTAGTTTTTGCTCCAAAGGTCTTTACCTGTGCAAAGGCGTGTCTGTGCCGAAGCCTCCCCACCCTCCTTCGGTGCCGTTCTGTCCAGACGTGTTACTGATCTGTGCCCACTGTTACTGTAGCAGGGGTTTCGCATCTTCCTGCAGCAAGAACAATCCGTGCTCCTCTGCGCCTCTGCTCTTTTTAGTGAAACGGCACCACTACCAAAAAGGCACTCTAATCTTTATGGCTTTTCTTCCGTTCCTTCCTTCTGCTGTACCGGTGTGGGGGGAAGGTGCCACCCGCCCGCCCCCTTCCCTCCCGGGCAGAGCCGAGGGGCAGCTGCGGCGCTGGCGCTGCCTGTCCCAGTCTCTCGGGAGGCAGAGCCCCGGGGGCAGGACCGGGGCTCCCTGGGGCTTTGCGCGGACGGGGCAGGTGCGGGGCCGGAATCCGCGGTACGCGCCTGTCCCGCCGCGCGGGAGCGCTCTCCCTCCTCCCCCAGCGCCCACATAGGACGCGCCCCTTCCCCTCCCCGCGCCCGACGAGTCCTGCCCCGAGAGGGAGGGAGCCACCCCGCTGGCCCGCCGGGCTCCGCTCTCCGCCGCCCCTGCCCCCGCCGGCCCGCGCCGCGGCTCCGCTTCCTCCCGCGCTCCCCGCCCTCCTTCTCCCGCCGGCCCGAGGCGGCGCAGCGGCTCTGGCGCAGTCTCGCGACACTTCCCGCAGCGGCATGCCCCGGNCCCGGCGGCAGCGGAGACCCAGGTGGCTGCAGAAGCTGAAGTCTGAGCCCCTTCTCTCGCCTGATTTCCGTACATTTCCTTTTTCTCACACACGCTGAGGGAGGCGCGGCGCAGGACGCAGGATGCCGCCCGCA
>VZRZ01007593.1:341097-419971 GCA_013398175.1 Climacteris rufus
CGCTGCGCGGGGTCGCTGGAGCCGCGGCGCGGGGGGGCGGCCGCGCTCGGCTGCCGCTGCCCGTGAGGTGTCACCCGCGGACTTCGGGAAGAGGCTGCGCCTGGATGCCCGGCCCGGGCGGGCAGCGCCCGTTACCTGTGCAGGGGGCAGGGAGGGAGGATGGGGATGAATTGTCCCATTATGCGGGGCGAGGCGGCAGCGGCGGCGGTGCCAGGCGCGGGCTGGCTGAGCGATGCGCCCGGGGCGTCGCTGGAGCGCCGCTGCCCGCGGCTCGCTCTGCCCAGCGCGGGGCTCGGCCGAAAATGACGGAACAAAAGAAGCGGCAGCTGTCGGTCGGCAGCCGTGGTGCACCCACCGGCCGGCGTCTGGAGGCAGCGGCGAACGGTGCTCCGGAAGAGCGGCGTTTGGATGTCCCCAGGCCCCCCGGCCGCCCGCTTCGCTCACGGCTGCGGAAATGCGGTTGGACTGTGGGGGGACCTGAGAGCAGCATCACCGAAACGGCTGAATAGAATGCTTTACGTGGGAAGACATTTTACACAATTTTACCTGTTGTAGCACAGTAACGTTGGGAATATCGTAGGAAATAAATCGTCCCTTTGTTCTTTGAGAGACTAGTTCGTGGGGTGCTATCGGAGCGATGCACGGCTGCTCTACCTGTGTGTTCTAGATTAAGCGGTGGCTTTTCGCTATCGACTTTCAGTTAGTTCTCCCGGTCGGGCTGAAATGGGTTCATCCCTACGCAGCTCATTCAGCTGTATCGATCCGGGTGAACTCCGGTGCTGCTGACAGCAGGCCGGCAGCCCAGGCCGCCACATTTAATTGGGGGCATTGTAGAAGACTCTGTTAGGGTTGGTTTGCTGGCTCACTGGCACAGCTCTCAACTTCTGTCTTCTGTCACAACAGATAAGATTTTAAACATAGCGCTGTATTGAGAGGTAGGGTTTGTAACTGCTGAATGGAGCAGAATCTGTATTCAGTAAGGCATGTCACAGAAAATATTTTTTTAATAATTTTTTGTGTCTTATCCTCTCCCTGTGCATTTGTTTCTTAATAACTTTGTACTGCGATGCAATAAGGCTTTTCTGATTTCTCCTTAATCCGTAGTCCAAATATCATCCTTCGTGGTACAAAAGATTAAGGAAAGCAATAAAGAACCAGCAAAGTAACTTGCATTGGCAGAGCTCTAGAAAGGTTTTTGAATACTGTAAGTTGGTAGTAAAGGCCATCTTTTTTCTTTTTACCCTCCCATCCCTCTCCTGGACTGTGATTCTACACATCTGGCTTTTCTAAAGCTCATTTGGATGATGACTTTCCCAAATCACCATGATTCAGACAGACTTTTCTTTGCAAAATGGGAGTGGAGGGAAGGTAGATATGAATTCATTGTTGTTCATATCTGTAAATGGTGATTTTTGTAGTTTACAAATAGAAAAATTGTGCAGTGAAGATATGAGTAGTATGAAAGCAAAATCTTTCTAGGAGATAGCAAATGAAAACAGTTTTATTAAAAACATTTTTAACATAGTTAGCATTTTTGTAAGGTTTATCAGATGCAGAAGAGGATAGGTGAATTCTTTGTGTACTTCACTGTTAAGATTCCTAAGGTTTTACTTGTAGATTATTTGCATGCCTTATGTTTTAACCATTTATATTTTCTGTATGGCCCTGCAGAGTGTTATGAGCCCAACCCTGTGCATGTGTATGTATGTGTGTTATACATACCTATGTACTCAGATTCAGTGTATGTATGTATGTATGTATTTTATACATACCTGTGTACTCAGATTCAGTGTATGTATGTATGTTATACATACCTGTGTACTCAGATTCAGTGAATGGACCCAAGCTGTTTTACAGCACACACCCCAAACCTTATAAGAAATACTTCACCTAATTGATGTTTTATGACCTCTTCTGTGACATTAGAGGTAGAGTACATTAAAATTAATTAATTTGCACTTGGAATGCACTTGTCAGGAGAGCTGGGTAAAATAATGGTGTTAGTTCTGTACAACAAAAAAAGGGGGGATAAGACAAAGATCTTAATCATGAATGCAGTGAAACAAGCTTGGTTCCCCTCCTTAAATGTTTGAGAAAGGAAGAGGTGGTGTTTTGTGGGCACTTGTGTATATGGGGGGGTTGTTTGTTTGTTGTTGCTTTTGGGTTTGTTCTGTTCTGCTTTTATTTTGAGACTACTTAGACTTGCATGTGGTTGGGGAACTCAGTCTCATTTGCAAGAGCGTGGGGTGCCCACACATCAGACTGTCCTCCTGAAGCTGAAGGTGCAGAAAAACTGTAGGTATGGTAGTTCCTTGGGGGAAACCTGGTTTGAAATGTACTGCTCATGAAACTTAGAAAATGCAAGATTACAGCTGTGGTTCTAGAGAGCAGCATTGAACTGCCATCATCACTAAGCAGCTCCTTCTGTCAGCCGAGACACACCTTCCAACTTCTGCAGTAGGTGACGGAAAATCCCTGCTGCTGCTGTGCAGTCTTTGCTCATGTTCAAAGCACAGCCAGTTTAGTGCATTCAGTGAGCTGTGGGTGCTGTATAATAATGTTGCAATGAAGCTATGCAGTTGAAGGCTTCATCACGGTGCTTAAACACTTTCTTCATCAATAGTTTTTCATCTGAATGTTTTCCAAGGTGTTGTNGGCTGAATAGAATGCGTTACGTGGGAAGACATTTTACACAATTTTACCTGTTGTAGCACAGTAACGTTGGGAATATCGTAGGAAATAAATCGTCCCTTTGTTCTTTGAGAGACTAGTTCGTGGGGTGCTATCGGAGCGATGCACGGCTGCTGTACCTGTGTGTGTTCTAGATTAAGCGGTGGCTTTTCGCTATCGACTTTCAGTTAGTTCTCCCGGTCGGGCTGAAATGGGTTCATCCCTACGCAGCTCATTCAGCTGTATCGATCCGGGTGAACTCCGGTGCTGCTGACAGCAGGCCGGCAGCCCAGGCCGCCACATTTAATTGGGGGCATTGTAGAAGACTCTGTTAGGGTTGGTTTGCTGGCTCACTGGCACAGCTCTCAACTTCTGTCTTCTGTCACAACAGATAAGATTTTAAACATAGCGCTGTATTGAGAGGTAGGGTTTGTAACTGCTGAATGGAGCAGAATCTGTATTCAGTAAGGCATGGCACAGAAAATATTTTTTTAATAATTTTTTGTGTCTTATCCTCTCCCTGTGCATTTGTTTCTTAATAACTTTGTACTGCGATGCAATAAGGCTTTTCTGATTTCTCCTTAATCCGTAGTCCAAATATCATCCTTCGTGGTACAAAAGATTAAGGAAAGCAATAAAGAACCAGCAAAGTAACTTGCATTGGCAGAGCTCTAGAAAGGTTTTTGAATACTGTAAGTTGGTAGTAAAGGCCATCTTTTTTCTTTTTACCCTCCCATCCCTCTCCTGGACTGTGATTCTACACATCTGGCTTTTCTAAAGCTCATTTGGATGATGACTTTCCCAAATCACCATGATTCAGACAGACTTTTCTTTGCAAAATGGGAGTGGAGGGAAGGTAGATATGAATTCATTGTTGTTCATATCTGTAAATGGTGATTTTTGTAGTTTACAAATAGAAAAATTGTGCAGTGAAGATATGAGTAGTATGAAAGCAAAATCTTTCTAGGAGATAGCAAATGAAAACAGTTTTATTAAAAACATTTTTAACATAGTTAGCATTTTTGTAAGGTTTATCAGATGCAGAAGAGGATAGGTGAATTCTTTGTGTACTTCACTGTTAAGATTCCTAAGGTTTTACTTGTAGATTATTTGCATGCCTTATGTTTTAACCATTTATATTTTCTGTATGGCCCTGCAGAGTGTTATGAGCCCAACCCTGTGCATGTGTATGTATGTGTGTTATACATACCTATGTACTCAGATTCAGTGTATGTATGTATGTATGTATTTTATACATACCTGTGTACTCAGATTCAGTGTATGTATGTATGTTATACATACCTGTGTACTCAGATTCAGTGAATGGACCCAAGCTGTTTTACAGCACACACCCCAAACCTTATAAGAAATACTTCACCTAATTGATGTTTTATGACCGCTTCTGTGACATTAGAGGTAGAGTACATTAAAATTAATTAATTTGCACTTGGAATGCACTTGTCAGGAGAGCTGGGTAAAATAATGGTGTTAGTTCTGTACAACAAAAAAAGGGGGGATAAGACAAAGATCTTAATCATGAATGCAGTGAAACAAGCTTGGTTCCCCTCCTTAAATGTTTGAGAAAGGAAGAGGTGGTGTTTTGTGGGCACTTGTGTATATGGGGGGGTTGTTTGTTTGTTGTTGCTTTTGGGTTTGTTCTGTTCTGCTTTTATTTTGAGACTACTTAGACTTGCATGTGGTTGGGGAACTCAGTCTCATTTGCAAGAGCGTGGGGTGCCCACACATCAGACTGTCCTCCTGAAGCTGAAGGTGCAGAAAAACTGTAGGTATGGTAGTTCCTTGGGGGAAACCTGGTTTGAAATGTACTGCTCATGAAACTTAGAAAATGCAAGATTACAGCTGTGGTTCTAGAGAGCAGCATTGAACTGCCATCATCACTAAGCAGCTCCTTCTGTCAGCCGAGACACACCTTCCAACTTCTGCAGTAGGTGACGGAAAATCCCTGCTGCTGCTGTGCAGTCTTTGCTCATGTTCAAAGCACAGCCAGTTTAGTGCATTCAGTGAGCTGTGGGTGCTGTATAATAATGTTGCAATGAAGCTATGCAGTTGAAGGCTTCATCACGGTGCTTAAACACTTTCTTCATCAATAGTTTTTCATCTGAATGTTTTCCAAGGTGTTGTTGAAGCTGTTCCGTTTGGAAAGGGGAAGAGAGGAAACTGATTTTTTTTAATGTGAAATCACTTCAATCACCTCTGCTGTCACCGTAGTTGGGAGTTTGGATCCAGACAGTCTTGTGCCCTTTGAACCAGTTGGATTACTAATACTGGCAGACAGCTGTTGCCTGTGTGGTTTTACATAATTGGTTGAAAAAGGTGCTTTGCTGTTGAATACTGCACTAATTTGTACACACAAAAGGAATGTTACTCCAAAAGTAATGCAATCAAAAGAATTCAGACTATGTGCAAGTCTGATTATTCTGTAGTAGTTGCAGTCCCTTTTCCTGTTTTTCACCTTTCTTAATTTTATTTTTTTTTCATTTTCCAAATTCTTCTCTATCCCCTGCCCTTAACTTCCCCACCCCACCCCCCATTTCTCTTTACACGTTTCAGAGATGCTGCTTCTTCCTCCCTCCTCTCTTATCGCAGCATCAGCAGAGGGAGCGCTCTGAGCACGTTTCCTGTGTGGGGCCAGGCTGTTCTCCAGCACCTGAACCTGCATCCCAGCTTCTGCTTGGCCCTGTGGTGACACTTGGAGAGTGCTCACTGCAGCAGGAGCCCTGGGGAGGGTGGCTGATAAACTCCCATCTAAAAGGAAGCATTTCTGAGGCCTGAGCTTGGCAGAAATGGTACACATCACACACAGCTGATGGTAGGTGTGATTGTGGTTGCCTCTCCAAAATGGTGGCGATATTGGAGCCTTTCAGTAACATAGCTGTAAGATTTTTAAAATAGAAATGATATTTGTTGTTCTAGTCATCCTTGAAAGCAATTTCAGCTGAATAAGGAAAAGTCATAAGAAAAATTATTAGCATGATTTTTTCACTTCGATTTTTTTAAAATAGAGTTTTAATCAACTCTTAAGTAGCTTTATGGAGAAAATAATTTGTAAAAATCCTTCCCAGCTTGTAAAAAGTCTTTATTTTCCTCCTTATAGGGATTGTTACTGATTTGAATTCTTTTGTGGTTGTTGGTAGGTTTGTTTCTCACAAGAAAGCAGTTACATTGGAGCTGTTCAGAATCAGATTTCCAGTGGTTTGGTGACATTATGCAGCCTGTGAATGTCTTATGGCCTGAGTTCCAGTGGAATTTTCACACACTATGATAAAATATTTTCAGTAACCTGCATAAAGTTTTGTAGAAAAATAGTTGGCATTAAGCTTTCTTTTCCTTCAAATCAAGAGATGATGGCATTTCTGTCATAGAAGGTTGTCAGAGCTACCTTCTACATGAATCAAGATAGGGCTTGGAAATCTAGAAGTGTATAATATGTGTATCTGTAAAAGAGCATGAAAATAATTTCTAGTTGTGTCTTTTTTGTATGTTGGTATCTCTTCTGCTTGTGCCTTTCAATTAGCTCCTCTTTTCTCAGACTCTCCATTATAGTTGGGTTTTTTTGTATTAACTGTTGCTTTTAGCTCAAGAAGTGTGATAATGAAGAGAATACTTAAAATAGATGGTTTCTTAAAAGAGCAGAATTCCTGCTTATTTTTGTGCTAATCAAAGATTCGTATGTAGAAAATTATGATAGAACTGTTAGAAAGGGGATTTTTTTTCGGCCTGTGTTTAAGGAAGTGATGTAATGAGCATATAATAATAATAATAATAATAATGTAATAAAACATTTTATTGAGAAGCAGTTTTCTTTTGATATTAATGCTGAGTGCATACACACTTCTGTTTAAACTGCGACTAATGCAATATATGCAATTTCTCACAATTTATCTGTGATCTTATTCAGATTACTTATTTTGTAGTTGTTATTCACTGAATGTTAGTAGAAGGTTTTTTAAGAATGTTGCTGGTGTATCAGAATTTGTATAGGAGATCAGTCTCGACCTTGTAGATAATGCATTGACTCCTTCCCTGCTTGGAGAGGAAGGGTCACATGTGTTAGGAGGAGGAAAAGGAGAGCTTGGTAATGTGAAATGAGCAGCTGAAATTTCAGGTCTGATGTGTTGGAGGTCACTGAAGTGCTGCATGCAGGTTAGTCCCGATGAGATCAAAGGAGTGAAAACAGCTGCAGAGATGGTATCTGTTCTTTTGCTCTGATCCTGCTGGTACAGAGCAAGCTCATAAAAAATGATGCTGGATTTAGTATGGTTCCTATCTGTGTGGTTTTTAAAATCCTGGACCAGGGAGAGGATGTTTTCCCTTGGTGTGAAAGCAGGAAGTAGCTGCAGGGCATATCTACATTCTGTACACTGAGGGATGATGAAAGAATATATTAGGGGGAGGGGAATGAGAGAGGTGGTGAGTATCAAGATTCAGTAATTCAGCTAATGTAAAAGTAATTGCTGACAGTCTGCTTCACACTGAGAGGAAACAATAAAAGCTTGAAGTCCCTGTGTGTGAGAGACTATACAAATACTGCAGTTCAGTATCTGCATGGTTTGTATTAGCAAGTGAAGTTGACTTTCCCCTCCATTTTATTATTGATAATTGAAAAGCATCAGTAAAAACCCACTCTTGAGAATTCAGTGGTAAATCCCCATAAAAGCTGTGGTGTGAGATGACTGCTGCAAGGTCTTGTCTGTGCTTTGTTCCTGACACAACTTTGCCTTAGAGAACGAAGCATCCTGGAGGATGAGCAGAGGAAGGGGAAAGGATGCCTTTGTTCCCAGTCTTACAGCAGTTTGTATTCCAGTGGGGCAGTTGGAGAGAATTTGTGCTTCTGATTTTGGATGAAGAGTTGTGTAGAGTTGTGGATCAGAAATGATGTCTGTGCTAAAAAAATTCTCTTCAGCAACAAAGATAATGTAGTATAGAAAGCTGAGCAGTTATACAAGGAAAATATCCCTAACTTCTGATTAATCTGTAGTGTCAGTATAAAGAGGTGCCTTTTGAACTCTGCCTTTGAATTTCGTTGGAAGAATTGTACAGAAGGAAAAAGTTCCTCTTTATCTTGTTCTCTGTCTTTCATACTGTGCAGCTAAATCACTTCTGACAATTGAAACCAGCTCACACCAAAACCAGTGTAAATCTATTCATTTATTTGAAGATCAAAGTCAGCATTGGTGCACAGCTCCCCAAGGAACTAATGCTTTTTCAAAAATGTCAATATAGATTCGTTGCATATGTTGCAAGTCAAGGCCCAATTAGACTAGATCTAAATCATTAAAGGTCCTTCCCAACCCAAAGCATTCAAAATGATCTATCAATATTTAATTAGCTTTCAGTGGTCACACTGCTTGTATTTAAAAATTAGGTGGTTTATGTCCCACAAATAATTTGTAACTAATGAATTTTTGACTTACATAAAAAAAACCCAACCCACCTAAAACAAGCAAATGAAGAAACACCCCTGCAGAACAGGGGTTACATGTTGTGTCCTCCTCTTGCAGTGTCCAGGAACTTGCTTGTTAACTTAAAAAGAAACGTATTGGTGCTTTTTATTGATAATGGGGTCTCACAACAAATGCGCACAAAAATCACTTCAAAGTGTTTTCCTGCTTGTTTTAGGTTGGTTTTGTGGGAAGAAGTTCTTGGAGGTCAGTGCAATGCTGGTGCATATTTTGTTGACTACTTGTGTCATCCTGACTCTCTTTGTATGTAGCACTGTCTTTCTCCATGGGCTGGATTGATAAAGGCTGTCATTAAAGGTAGCAGAAGTGTAGTACAAGTGTACACATACAGAACTTTCAATGTTTGAGCCAATTGTAAAGCCATTCTTTGAGAACTCTCATGTCAGGTTTAAGTCAAATATGTTCTCTGTCTGTGGTTGCTGATTCATCCTCACCACTGGTAAGAAATATTTTTCATACTCTGGTAACTTGGCAGAGTGGATTTTTTTTTTATGATAGCTTGTGCAGCATTGAAAATTTGCTGTCCTTGTGACAGATATAAAACTGGCAAGCAGCAAGACCTCAGCTTAATTTTTCAGTGTTTTTCTCATTCCTGCTGTTCTTTCTGTGGGGTCTCACTGAGCTCTTATTGAGTTGTTAGTGCTCCTCTATTTCCCACTGTCAAAGGGCACAGCAGAGATTCCAAACCGTGCCCAGAAAAAGATGCCTTTATTTTGGTGTTTCATTATAGCAAGGTTTAAAAAACTTTTTTTTTGTTAAATTTGGACCACTTATGAAAAAGTATTTTAGCTTTGGTCTTATGTTTCCAGATGTAAGGATTAATTACTTGCTTTGGAAGAGTGGTAATGCTTATTTATAAGCAGTATTTGAATGTTTTATTGGTGAAAATTGACTACCAAGGTATGTGTTTTTTCATCAACCATTTCTTTTGAACATGTCTTTATTGTCACCAACAGCTTTATTGAAAAATTTTCAATCAAAACTTTTCTCTCTAGACAAGACAATCTCTATTTCCTATGAAATAGCCTGATATTACAGTTCATTGAGATTGCAGAACTGCCATGATCACTGAATGCAAATATCTGACTTTTCTGCCTAAACTATGACACGAAATAACCTCAAAAACCTACACAAAGCAGCCAAAATACCTCAAACAATTCCTACCAAAAATAATCCTAACCATAGAGGAACCTTTGTTCACCTTTTTAAATGGCTGGGTGAAGGGAAGGGATGGAGAAATGAGTGCAGAGAGTGAAAGCCTTCCAGTGAAGGCTGAGCTTGGCAGCCTTGCCTTGAGTACATGATCAAGCAGTTTGTGACAGTGGCAATTCCTGAACACGTAAGAGGGAGCAGCACTGCTTCCAGCCAGGGTTTGGCTCTGCTAACAGGGAAAAGAAAATTGCACCATGTGAAGGCAGGCCTGGTAGCAAGAAATGCTTGTAACTTCACTTGCTGATATAATGGAAAAATAAATTCTAGTTCTAGAGGAGTACAAAAAGATACGTATACAAATACGTATACAAATTTATAAATTCTCATGGTATTAAAAGGGTTTTTATTTTCCTTAATTGCGTGTGCCACACCTTGTTATTTGATTTTAATTTTTGTTCACAGATTCACGAGGCTGCCAACAGTTGTGGAGAACACCAGCTTGGTAGCTTACAAGTTTTGCTTTTTTATATCTATATTTTTAGATTACATGTGGGAAAGAAAAGTTAATCACTGTGCAATCTTGAAATCTAGATTTGGTTCAGACTTAAATATTGATATTGAAGTGAAACGATTTGAAGTGAAGATGTTTACGTCTTCAACTGGTAGTATCCAGTCTTGATGCACTTCTGTGCTTTAGTTACATTTTTGTTTAATGAACATGGTAACACGTAAGTTTAATCTCATTTTAAGGTTCTAATCCATTTGCTGCACTGAACTGTTCATGAATCTAGTTCAGTCGTTAATGTCATTCTGATACTAGATTACTTTTAGTCTTAATTCATTGTTAATTGCTGTATTCTTAATGTTGGAAATGTGTTCTTTGTAGCTGTTTTTGTTAGTGACTTGTACAACACCATGAATTTTCCAGATGACACAAAACTATTTTGTGGATTTTGTTGGCTTTTAGGTACTTATTTTAAACATTTGACCAGCTTCTCGGTTGCTTCTTTCTTTGTGTAGCAGTCTGTAAGTCCTGTAGATCACAGTGAGTCAAGTTTCTCTGTCTGTATGAAACTGCTCCAACTTCATAGAGGTAACCTGTTTAATCAAGGGATTTGTGGGTTTAGTTTATCCAGTCTAGTTAACTATTTTATTGATGGAAGGTCTTAATAAGCAAAATCCTTCTATGACTTCTTCCTTGCTTGACTGAGTGTGTGATGAAAAGAGATGTACTTTTGAACAGCCAACTCATTTGTACAAGTAAGATCAGCTCTTTCTGCTGCAAGAAACAATCTTTCAGCTGGAGGAGAAACCTTCCTTACTGCTGTTGCTGTAATCTTTGGCTGCAATTGTTTTTAATATTCATCTTCTGGACAGCTGCTATTTCCTCCTCCATCCAGTAGTCTCTTTTAAAATGGAAAAGATCTTTATTTTCTTTGAAACATAATACTAAAGTCCCTTCTATCTGCTGATCATTTCATTCATCAAATACCTGTATTCAGCTGCATTTGAAAACAGTTGAAATACACTTGTCAGTTTTACTTTGACCACTGGGGTCAGTTTGAATGGTCTCTGTTCTGTCAGCTCATACTGCCTTTCAGAATTGCTCACTTTGATTTGCATTAACCATGCTACTGACTTTAAAGACTGCAATGTCTGTGTGTGAAGCACCTATAAATAGTGAGTGACAGTGACGTCTCAATTATCAGACTGTGGTTCGTGAAAGATTAAGACAAGATACCATCTAGTTCATGATGAACTACCTTCTGACAATTCAAAGTTGTCTGCACTCATTCTAGAGTCATGATACGTGTATTAATATGTATTTCTCTGCAGTGTATTTGATAGTTTGTTCACAGTTGTGGAGAAAACAGTCTTGTTTGTTCCTGTGTGTTTCTCATTCCTTCACCTCATTCTGTCAGAAAGCAGTTGCACCACTTCTCATCACTCACAGAAGTACCTGTGTGCTTCTTTCCCTTTGGAAGTTGTGTTGTTTTGTTGCTTTAGGTTCATGTGTTGTGGTGATTTTTGATTGTTGAGTGTTTTGTTTTTTTTCTTTTTAAAATAAATCTACAGTACAGTTTCTCAGGAAAGTTGCTCTTCAGCCATTTTTTTGTCTGTTCACTTACCTGATGCTCTGTCATCCTATCTCTTCATATGCACTTCCTTCAAATTCATCTTTCCTTCTCTTTGACCTGTCTCTCAAATGTACTGCTTCTCTCTTTAGAAATCTTTCTTATGTACTTCACTTACAGAGTGTCAAAATTCTCTATATTAAGATGCAAAGATATACAGAATTCTGAAGCCAGTCTGGTGTGGAATATAGCACAATTGTGGGTGATCCTTTACAGATTTTATTCAGAATTAGGGACAGAAAAAACCTTTGGTTGGTTTCCCATAAATATCATGTGAGGGACTGTCTGTTACAAACTATTGCTTTAATCTGTGGTGTTTTTTCAGAGTTGGAATGGGTACCCTGGAGTAATGCTGAGGTATGTGTTGCATATTGTGTTTTGTCACATTTTTGGTGCCTTTGGTATGTGGAGTAAAACAGGTTGTGCAAGGTGGCAAAGCCAAATGCTGAAGTTCCATTTTTTTTTTAACTTGAAGAACTTAAAAGGAGGATGTTGCTATTTTAAGTAGATTTTCAGTTCCTGTCTGTTCAAGTTTGTCATCATCTCTCTCAAGAACCAGAACCAAGGAGCTGATGTAAATGCAGCCTTGTAGGCAGAGAAATTAAATGTAAGAAATGTTCTTTGCCTCTCCAGACCCTCTGAAATCTAGGATTAGTTTTGGCTTCGGATTTCCTTAAGAGCTGGTGCCACTTGAAAACAGGGAAGGTCATTAGAAGATTCTTTGAAGGAGTGGAGTCCAGGAACTTTTTTCTTAGACAGAAAAGCAGAGCTTTTTCCTTAGCCTTGGAAGAAATGCTCAGGGTAGTTCACATTCAGTGACTGCCTTATTTCTGTGCTCTCTAGTTCTCTTGGCTGTATGATTTAACTTTATGCTGGCTCCTGGATGCTGTAGCCAGATCCTGTGCCAGCATCTGAGGAAGTTCTACTCGTCTTAAGGAGAATCTGTCTTATTGTTACTTCCTTGGCCACATGCTTTGTTCTGTCCCAGACAGTACCAGTGTTGGTCACGGGGGGTGGATGGGAGGAGGAGGTTGTCAGAAGAAAACTGCTTATAAAACAATAGGGTTTATTGCCTCTGTTTGTTTGCTTGGGTTCCACAAAGCTCCATCCTGCTGCTTTCTCCCCCTTTTCCCCACATCCTCAGTGCAGCAATGGGTTGTTCTGTGTGAATGCTGAGTGTTGTTTGTGCTTTCGCTCTGCACAGCTCGGCGGAGCATTCGCATTCAAGCAGCACACAGCGGCTCAGATTCCCTATTGGAACAATGCTGTCATCAGGTCACAGGCTGTTCTGGCTCACAATGAAAGTCAGGGATAAGCTTTCAGATGTACTTCTTTGGCTTGCATCAGGTTTTGCTGTCAGGATTGTTCTTCTAAGGAGGAGCTGTGTGTAGTGTCTCCCTTTCGGACGTTTGTTCCGGCCATAAGCGTTAAAGAAGATCCCTTGGAAGTAAGAGAGGGTTTTTTCAGGTGGAGGAGACTTCTTGAGACCTTTAACCTGCTACCAGAGATACCTGGTCAAAGGGCTGTGTCTCCTACTTGAAGCATAATCTCTGCTTTCTGAAAGTCTTTGCCTTGTTCAAAATCAAAATAATTTCTCAAAGAGAAAATAAAAGTAAAATATGTCAATGGAAGTGTCGCCTTGCCCAGACCTAAAACTGACACGTAGGATTTTGAAAAGCACCATTAAAGCAAAACAGAGCAGCTAATGCCTTTGACTTGGAAACATTTTTGTTCATAAGAGAAAAAAAAAAAAGGTGTTGGTTTGTGAATTTCATTTATTTTGACATCCAGAAAAAATTGCCTGCAGAAACTGCTTTGAGCTGAGAAAACATAGGCGTTAAAGATACCATCAAAAACTTATTACTCCAGAATTGCAAAATCCCAAAATCTAGAATTGAAATTTGAAAGTTTTTTAATGCACCAGAGTTGACACATGTTATCTGATATGATAGTGAAGTTTATTTGCCCAAGGATTGTCTGGAAGTTGTGAATCCATATATACAGTAATTTCTGTTTCTAAGGCAGCATTTTTTTTCTGTCCTATTGTTCTTACCACAGTTTGAAGAAGAATAAAAGAACTTGATCTTAAAAGAAGTTGCTAAGGGTTATGAGCAGCAGTTTTATGAGATTTAATTGTTTATCAACAAAAAGGTGTTATTTTAATCAAATGTGCCCTTTCTCCAAACATTCCCATCCTACCTTCCGTTGTTGCTCACATAATTGACGAAGTTTGATGTTTTTAACACCTTAGGTGGTCGTTGGCTTTTCTTTCTGTGTGGATAGAGGTTTAGTGGAGATGGCTTAATGTATGGTATGTAAATGTACTGGACCCTAGTGGTGAAATGCAAGTTACCCATAACCTGAGCTCTTGTACTTGGGGCTGTGAGCCCCAGCACACACACACACACACACACTCAGAGCAGTTACAGCTCCTGTAATGCCTGGCACTTTGTTGTATGTGAAAGCACAATAGTTGTGTCCTTTAATTTAGCTTATAAATTATGAAACTGCTGAGGAGTTCCATCCTGGACCTGGCCTTCCTCTGAATGCGAAGTTTTGTAGCTTGAAAACCTTGGATTTATGTAAGAAGTTAAAAAGAAGAAAGCTGATTTTTTCAGTCCAGCTTTTCGCTGTTGCACAACGCACATCTTTGTGTCAGTTTCCAGTGCATCAGTTAAAACACCACACTGGTTTGTAGTCCTACCATTTGTCAGGTGGAATCAGAAAAGTTGCTGCTGAGGTAAACATTTTTCAACTGCTGTCTTAAAAATGATAGAATTTGCTGAAACTGAGGGAAAACAACATAACTTTATTTGCCTGTTTGTGTGCAGCTGGCATTACACTGCAAAGGGCTGTTGCACAGTCTGAGGATTTTGGCTATATCAGGCTACTGCTGCCAGCAATCTCTTCTTGCAGAAATTGCCACTTCCTAAAGCAAGAATACCACGACAGGATGTATCTGTGCACCACTTTTCAGTCTAGTTGCTTAATGTAGCACCATTTTTATGAGCACTTGAAGCAAATGTGGCTAAGATGCAGAGGAGTATGTTGTATTCTCCCCATCCTCCTCCTGTGCAAGAGGGTTGCTACTTTTGGCAAAGACGTGTGGTGATAGTAACAGCTTAGGCATCTAGTGAAATCCTCCAAGCTCCTCTGAGATCATATTCATAATTACATTCATGCTTCTAGTCTGATTTTAATGAGACGAGGTAAATGTTGCTGTTTTGGAAGCTCAGAGTTTTAACAAATGCTGTGCATTACACAGTATGCAGATTGTGAACAAATTGTTGACCACAACCTCTGCTCACCTTCCTGGGGGTTAAATGATGCTACATCATGTCACTGCAAAGGTAGTTGTTCCTTGTCTTTCCAATTTTTTATTTATTTCTCCTTCTACCTCAGCACTGTCCATCAGCACCTACAAATGTTATCAAGGCAACTTTGGGACTAGAATACTGGGCTAGTACTTCTGAGTAATTTAACACAGCACTTATTTTCACAGCATCAGCTTTTATATCCTGCCTACTTTTTATGGTGATTCATCATTTGGTAGCAATTCTCATTAATTTAGCCAAATGGTAGTTTTATAAATTTTTCTGGCCGTATTTAGCTGTAATCTTTCTCCTTTTTGTTCTGAAGAAGTAACTAGTATCCTTCCTAGCTTCTCAGTTGTCTGAGAATGAGATTTAGAAACTGCAAGGGTAGAACTACTAACAAGTTTCTATGAATACATAGTTTGTCAAATGGGAATTATTTGTCTTTACTTCCCTTAAGTTACAGTGCTCTTCTCCTTTTCTGTTTTTCTCAGCAGTGGGTATAATAATTTATACTCTTCAGAACTCTGAAGTATTTTTATGGATATTGGAGGAGGCAGGAACTCGTGTTAAGATGATGATGATGTTAAATGTTTCCCTCTGAATCTAGTGTCTTCCATTTCTTCTGGATGGCTCCTTGTGTGCATTAGTATCTGAAAGAACAATTGTAAAGGTGAACCAACTCTCATGACACTTTTGGCCCTGAGAAGCACTGTATTACTTCAATTACAGGTTAACACAATGCACATTGTGTACAAACTTAACAATATGAGTTTAAAGTAGGTTTATTTGTGCATGCTGTACACTGGGAGCATCTGCTGCAGTGGAGAGGCACTCTGGTTGATAGAACCAAGGGATTACAGTAAAATTAATCTCTTTCAGTAGCAACAATGTGATTTGAGTACTTTGTTGTTCAAAGCAGAAGGACCATTTTACCCTGCAGGAAAAGATCAGTTAATTAATGGAATAGAAGTGCTTCCCCAACTGACAGCCACATGAATGCCAAAGATTATCTATGCAATCTCAGTCTTTCTAAAGGGTTAAAGAGACTCATCCGAATAAAATCTAACATGTATTTTTGGATCCAAAGTGTTGCTTAAGGGAAATGCAGATGTAACTGCGTCCACCTAGAACTATCACAATGATCTTTTCTTTCCTTGCTTTCTCCATACTTACATATGCATGAGCATCTCCGGTGTTCAGATGTGCTTTGGCGTATTGCTTAAAAAGTTTGTATCAGAGATATGGTGTGACACAATGAATTCAGTGAGAGGCAGCTGCTGTGATAGGCTTAAGAAAAACTTAACAAATTCATAACATTTGTTAGAAATACCTACCTGAAGTTGTTTACCACAGAATTGTTATGAGCTGTGTATTTTATGTGGAAACGCCCTATGTATGTACAGAGATACAAATACTGACTTGCTGTGGTCCTTTACCTGCTTGTAAATGTGAGATTTTTGTGATGGATTGTGGTCATACCAAATGCCTTAGATGGAATATAAAGTATTTCTTGTCCTACTGGTTGATTTCCACTAGAATAACTGCATGTTTGTGTGTTTAAAAAACTGGAACCAAGCATACCTCTTTGAAAAACAGAAAACTAGCTCTCCTCATTTCCTGGAGGACAGCTCGGGCATTTTGTCAGCTGGAGTGGGCTTGGGCTCTGCTGCTGCCCAGAGAAGAGTCACATCAGGGCAGCCCCAGGCCAAGTGTTCACTCTGTCCTCCGGATTGGGTTTGGGTTGGGGTCCTCTGCACAGCTCCTCTGTTTCTGTGCCCGGGTGTGTGTGCACATGTGAACTGCTCAGCAGGGGCCTTCCTCTGTGTCCTGAGTGCTCCCTGTGGAGTCCCCAGGCCGGGGCAGGAGGGTTTGTGGACCCCGGCAGGGAGCGGGACGGGAACAAGGAAAGGGCCCTGGGCAGGATGGCGGCGGTGGCCCCTTCTGTGGCTGCTCTGCCCTGTGGGGGAGCGATGCAGTGAAGGTGCTATTCTCGGACTGTGACCTTTAACTCCCCCCCATTGTTTGCAAAGGGGAAATAGGAAAATATAATGTAAACTGAAGGCTGTTGTCTTAGCGGAGGAGTTGCTGTTTATCGTGTAGTATGGACTTAACGTCTTGAAGATTGAATAGTACAGATTTTCCTTCTGATATTGTTTTTTCCTTCCCCTCCAGGTTTCCTTTTTAATGGAGTGGAATCCTTGCAAATACTTTTATCAGGGAGTATTATTCATGATAGTGTTGCAAAAGAAAAATGTTAAAAATTGAGCAAAATTCGGAATTAATTTTTTGAGGAAATGATGGATCTTCAATAATTGCTTGCAATCGAGTAGATACAAAATATTTAAGTTAATTTTTGTGCCACAGGCATGCTACAAAACTAAGAGTTCAGGCATTCTTAAAAATCCCAGTTGCAATTTATATTTAAGCTGTAAATTTACTGGTATATTGTTATTTAATCAATTGTTTTTAAGAGACATTTCCATTTTGGTAGAATGATGACTCAAAGGGCTATCAGTGATTCACTCCTTCATCTCAAGTGTAATGACATTTAGAGGGCTGAGTCTTTATAAACTACAGATTATTTTGTTCTCTGGTAGAAGAGCCCCATCAGACTTTATATGAATCTGCTTTCCTTCTTTTCGCTCAATAATATTTGTACCACAGCATCCCACGTGAGATTGGCCTGTCAGCTGCTCAGTGTTCTTAGAGTGCAGAGAACAGTGGCTTTGTAGGTCATATTGGATCTTCAGACCTTCTGGCCCTCTAGGACTTCTTCAGGAAACCAGCATTATTGAATGTTTGGTTTTTGCTTTTTTTAAATTTGAGTTCAGATTGTATGTCACTTGTACTTTGCCATTTGGTCTAATAAAAGGTACTGATTTTTTCTCTCCTGGTGGTTCCTGAAGTTTTACTAGGAGTTTTATTGGAACCTGTCATATAGCAAAAATAGTGTGGTTTTTTTTTTTCAAGTATGCCCCTAAGCTCGGAAAGTGTGCTACACTCACCAGTTTGTACCCAGGTGTCTTAGACAGAACAGCACATTTGAAAAAGACCTTGAAGTTTTGAGGCAGATGGAATTCAATGGTCAGGTTTTTAACCCGTTACAAAATGTTGTCTTTATGCAAAAGAGAAAAGCTCTGATGCACTCTCTTCTGAGGGAATGTAATTTGAACTTTAATTGAAAGCTTGATTGTAGAATTTTGCAGGTAGTCCGTCTGGTTTCCGTTCTGTTTTTTTTGGATAAGCCAGTGCAACACACTTGTTTATCGTTCCCATGAAGCTGAGTGACTGACAACAGGGAGAGCACAAAAGTGACAGTAGAGAAGCTCTTAACTCCTTGACTGCCATGTCTAATTGTATTCATTGCTTCAATGTCTGCATTTGGGTGTGAAACCAGACTGCTGCGGAAGGTGGTGTTGCCATATGGATGCTGTTACTTGGGTGGAATAGTGCCAAAGACATTAATAACATTTCCATTGTGCCTACACACTTCAAATGTCACAAGAAACTGATTTAATAACATAGTTTTTGTTGCACAGTAGCAAATCTCCGTTTCTTTTCTTTATTATTTCTTGCTTTAAAAAGCACGGTACAATAACTGAAAACAGGATAAACAGAGACACTTCTGTCTTCAAATATTGGTAGCATTATTAAAGAAATTCTGACTAACGCAGTTTAAGAGATTAGATTTTACTTTTAATTTAAAATGTGGCAAGGAAACAAACTAAACAATGAGAAAAATATTTGTAATTATCAACAAAATTATTTCACCTGTGTATATAAGACTAACTTAGGGAATGAATGGTAGGCCTTGTTAAACTTTTAATCAACAGGTTTTTTCTAGATGTGCTTTTTTAAAAATATGGCTCTCAGGTTACATTTCAATGCCTGGTTCATAGCATTAGCAATTCAAATTTTGTATTTTAAACCCAAACCACTAAGCATTAAATTAAAAAAATCTTTGTCCCTGACATTGCAGTAATGAGTTGTACTGTGCCAGTCTCCAGCAGGGTTGTTAATAACTAGCTTTGATTCTGTTTCATGAGTTTTTATGTTACAATTTGCATTGGTGGTAATATAAGACTGGGAATAGCTGATTGTGTTGGCATGAGAATGAATGTTGCCCTTGTAGATCAAAATAACTTGAATAGCTTTTGATATTGTATTTCATTCCTAATGTAAAAGATGCCTTCTACTAACAGTGTCTAAAAGCTGGAGTTTGCAAGCTGGGGCAAGTTGACTTTCAGGCAGCATTAGGCACAATATTTTGAAGAAAAATTCTCAAAAAAGAGGAATCAGATCTGTCTACCCCAATTTTGCCGTTTTATTTTTCTCTTGGCTTAAGAGATTTGAGTTTTGGCTGTTAATATAACAATCTGTTTACCTTGGCAGAGCTGGGCCTAAGACCAGGCTTTGTTGGTTAACAAATAAAATTAACTTTAGCTCACTGTCCATGGAGTGTTTTCTCACATCATGAATCATTGTGCAAACTGGAACACTCTTTTCGTCCAGTTCCTGAGAAATCTAGCACGGCAGTTCAGGAATGAAGAATGTTGTACTTGCAGATGTGAAGCACAACTGATCTGCTTTTCTCTTAACATACCTGGTTTACTGTTGTCTCTAATATCAATCCAGCTTCCATGAAGACAAAATTTCACCTCAAGAGAAACAAAAAAGATGAAGTTTGACTGGCAGAATGAATTTTCAAATCACAGTTTGGGAAGGTGGTGTGGTTTAGTATGGTTTAGAAAATGAGGTTGATTTAAAAACTGCAGCTGCATGGACCCATAAATTGTAAAGCACTTTTAAGCTGTCATATGCTCTCCAAACTTCAGCAGTGTGATAAATGAGAATTTTGATTAATCTCAGAAGTACCTTCACATCAGTTTGTCACAGTCTGCACATTTGTTAGGTGTGCTCTTATTCCTCTTTCCAAACTGTGCTCTTGGTTTCCTTTGAAAGGTTTATAAACATCTTGATTGTGTGGTCCTATTTTGGTGACTCATATGTCTCTGACAGCTTACACACACTTATGTTGCAGTAATCAAATTCTCTGAGAGGAGGCAGCTTTTAAAAATATTTATATGTGTTTTTTAATAAGTGGAAACTTTTATAGACAGAGAAAAGCCTAAACATTAAAGGGTTGAGGTTTTTTGTCTGTTTAAACAAACTTCCAGTAAAACAAAAGTGATTGAACAGCTGCAGCTGCCTGTATGTGAATTAGTGCAAGCCAGACAAACTTCAGGCAGTTAACTCCAGTGCCTCCAGCCTACCCAAGCAGCTGTAGAGTCAGGTCAACAGCCGCATTCTACCTTTTGGTCTCTCAACATAAAAGAGAGAACATAATTAATAAGAAGACAAAACTGTCAATAATCATGTAATTTTTGCAGCCTTCTTAAGGGAAAACTGCAAGCACAGCAACAGATTCTAAAACTCTTTAAAATAAAGTCTTTCAAAATAACCTCTTTAAGAGTGGGAGAGTTGTTTGTCTTCCTTCATTATATCTTGGTGCAGTCTGAGAGTTGAGTGTTTGAAGAATCAGTAGCTGGAACCAGCCCGAATCCCTGCTCCATTGCCATCTCCGCCTTAAAGCTCTCTAACAGCCTCTTAGTTGCTTAGGGAGAGCAAAGCAGTATATGATTGCACTTATGGCAAAATCAGAATAGCATTTAAAAGCTTCCTAAGTAGGGAGGAAACATTGGGACATACAAAAAAGCTTTGAGTCCTGAAAGCAAGTAATCCTAGTAGGCTGCTTAAAAGTCATGATACAGGGCCTTGTTTTCAAATGATCTTTCCTAGGGTTCAACCAAATTGGAAATACTCTGCTAAATAGTCTGAATTTTGCCTTTTCAGAGCCACAGTGCTCTTGTGTTCTGTGGAGATAAAAATTTTCATTGATGTGTGCACCTTGGTTCCACTGCTTGAATCCAGTAGTCTTTGGAGAGCTGTTGTGTAAATACAACTTCTGAACCAAATTCAGTGGTTGTTCTGGAGTAAAGGCTGTGTATATGTGTATATATATGTATGTGTGTGTGTGTGTATACACACAGATATATATATAATACTGATGCTAGTTTAGGGACTGTAGTTCATATATTAGAGAAAAGTGTCAAAATCACAATCATTGGTTGGCTGAGCTCAGAAGGTTGGGCTTTCCAGATCTTCAAGTCCCTGAAGCTTCAAGAGCCCAAACCTCCAACTGTCCTGAATGAAGGGCAGATGGAGTCTGTGCCCCTTGGGGTGGGCTTGGAGACTCCCAGAATGTCAAGTCTGAAAACTTGAAATTTATCGTTTCTGACACCAGGAGGAAGGCTCCTGCCCCACTTGAAGGTCTGCAATTAGAGAACCCATTCAGTGCTTTTGTAGGTGATGGGGGCCTGGGTGTTCCATGCAGTGAAGCACCCAAGCTTGCAAATCTGAGCCATGCAGAGGCATCAGGAGAAAGTAGGAAGTGGCAATATCAGGGAAATTTCCTGCTGAGAGTGTTGGGAGACTCCCATCTGCTGACCTTACCTGACCTGCCCTGACATCTAGAGAGTCTTGTTGCTTGCCAGGAGCTTAGATCCTGAACACTGTGTCAAAACTGCCAAGGCTTGTCTGGCCTTCAGACTGCTACTCCCTGCTGCTCTCCCGTGTAGGCTTCAGTGATATTGCCTGAAGTGATCTGAGAGTCTGAGTTGTGACTGCACGGCGGTGGGTTCAGGTCCAAGGGTGTGGGAGCCTGGGTGGATTTCTACTTGATCCTTTGGGTGAGAACAAGGGGTGTGAGGATGAGTGGACAGATCCTGTGGGTAACAGCTGATTGCATAGTTGGTGTCAGCAACAGAATTCTAGTTTCATGATCACGAGACTCTTTTTGAGGATTGCTTGGAAATGATGGGATTCACCTGCCTGGGGCAAAAGCATTTTTGCTGACTATCTTATGAGCAATTGGTGACTACACGTCTGCTTGCAGTTGCAGAGTTATGATTTCATTTGGATTGGGAAGATATGATGGGATAGCTCATATTTAATCAAGACCTCTGATATCTCTTGGAGCGATAGAGCAGTTTGTTTATGTGCTGTGTTGAGTGTGAGCAATCCAGGAGGTTTTTGGAGTGTGTTGTGTACTGCATCTTGCACCTGCAAACAAAGAACTGTTTGGCTGCACTGACCATGAGATGATAAAGTTCAGGATCCAAATAGGAGTGGGAGAAAGGCAGAAAGCAGGGTTGAAGAGCGAAGACTTTGTCCTGTTCAGGACTCTGAAACCAGAGGGAAAGTTAAGGGCAAGGTAAATCTTTCCTCAGTGGAAGAGAATGAGGTTGGGGAATATTTAAACAAACTGGTCAGGTGCAAGGCCATGGCCCTGGTGTGGTACATCCTGAGGGAGCTAACTGATACTGGGAGGTCCCTTCTGATAGTCTTCAAAAAGTCATTGTGATTAGGAGATGTTCATTAAGACGAGAAGAAAGCAAATGTACCTCTTGTCTTCAGGAAGAGCAAGAAGCCTCTATTTTTTTTGCTGAGAACTGGACGCTGGTCAGCTCCATTGAACCATTGAGAGATGGTGGAACAAATAATCCTGGAGGCCATTTCCAAACATATGAAGGACAAGAAGCTGGCTGAAAGTAGTCAGCACAGATTTATGAAAGGGAAGTCATGTCTGAACAATCCCTTAAGTCTCTTAGCTCTAATGTGAGATCACTGACTTGGAGTGGATGTTGTTTATGCTGACTTCAGCTAAGCTTTTGTCACTGTCTCCCATAACTTGACAAACTGATAAGGTGCAGCCCGGGAAAGTGTAAAATTGGCTGAAATGCCAGACTCAGAGGGCTGTGATGAGCAGCAGGAGGTCCCTGGCAGTGGTGCCACAGGGGTGGGTAATGGGGCTGATGCTGCTCAGTGTCTTCAGCACTGACCTGGATGACAGGGCAGAGAGGAGTCTGAGCACGTTGGCAGGTGATGTAAAACTGGCAAGTGTTTGACTCACCAGAGAGTCTGGAGAGTCGTAGAGGCCTCAACAGGCTGGAGGAATGGGCTGTCAGGACAGTCATGAGCAGAGGGAAATGCCAAGTCCTGCAGCTGGAGAGGAATAATCCCAGGCAGCAGTACAGGCTGTGTCTGAGTGTCTGGAAAGCAGCTTTGTGGAGAAGGACCCTGGGATCCTGGTGGACACAGAGCAGAGCACGAGGCAGCAGCGTGTGCTCGAGGCCAGGGCAGCTCGTGGCTCCCTGGGCTGCGCCAGGCAGGGCGCTGTGAGCAGGGGGAGCCATGGGATCCTTCTCCCTTTCTCCTTTCCTGTGAGGCACATGTGGAGTGCTGTGTCCTGTTCTGGGTTCTCCAGTACAGGAGGGAGATGGAGCTGTTGGAGTGAGTTCTGTGAAGGGCCATGAAGTTGGTTGAGGGATTGGAGCCTGTGACATCTGAGGAGAGTCTCAGAGAGATGCTACTGTTCTGTCTGGAGAAGAGAAGGCTCAGGGTGATGTTACTGATTTGTCTGAAAGCGTTTTTTAATCTTAAGGGTGATCAAAGAGTGGAATTTTCATCCTTTGAGATACTCAACACTTGGCTGTATAAGGCTCTGAGCAATCTGTGTGTTAGCTGTTTCTGCTTTGAATAAGGGGGTTGGCCTACAGAGGTGCTTTCCAGCCTCAAAAGTTGTGTGATTTGGGTAGTGGTTAGTGGTTTGTACTATATGTGCAACCTGACAATAAATGAAGTACCACCAGGGGCAGTCCTGGAACTTGTTCTCTCTAACATCTTTATCAATTACTGGAGAAGGCAGTGAAGTGCACTTACCTCAAGTCTGTGTTTGCTACCAAATTGGTGGAACAGTTCATTGTGAAAGACTGAAGGGACCCGAGTCTAGAGGAACTCCGATTGTCTAGCTTGGAAAAGAGAAATAGCCAGGTCCTAATAGCAGCCCTACAAAGCCTACAAATAGGTTATCAAGAAGATGGAGTTAGTGCACAGCAGTGCACGGTGGAGCAACAAGACCCATGGGTGAAAACTGATACAAGAAGAGTTCCAATAGACTGTAGAGAGAAAACCTTTTTCCCAGTCAAGCAGTGGGGCAGATTCCCCTGCGTGCCCTGCTTACCTCTGTCCTTGGAGGTTTTCAAAACTGAGGTGGACAAAGCCCTGAGTAACCTGGTTTGACCTCAGACCTGGTTCTGCTTTGAACAGAAGACTAAACTGGAGACCTGAGGTCCCTCCCAGCTGATTTTTCTGTTACGTTTCATGATAAATTTTTGACATTCTGTTTGCATGTCAGCTTACAATGTGTGGTGCCACTCTTTCTCTTTTGCTGTTCATTATATAGTTTAGCAGCTCTCTTGTGAACTGGTTTTATAATGGTTTTTGACTTCACAGAAGAAGTAATAGAGGAATAATATGAGCCATAACTTGTGCCTGGTATGCATCCAGGAGTCAGAACACTGCTTTAGCTATGACTTGCAGGCTCTGGAGGAGGGACAGAGATGTTCAGCATTGTGACTGTGTGACATTTTGGGGGTGGAAAAAAGTAACTGCTTTCCTGTCAACTTAATTCAATTTAATATGCGGGGTTTGTTATTTAGGCAGAATGTTTTTGCTGTCTGTGGTGTAATGGTTGGCTTTGCTTTGTGAGCTGGTATTGCCTGTTTGCAGGCTAAAGCTTGCAGGGTTTACGTGGCACAGTCATTTCTGCAGAAAGCAGATGCCTGTTACTAGTTCTCACTTTGCTGCTTCAGTGGCTGAAATGCTAAATATTTGGTGGAATGTCTTGGGGTGAGCTTTTCCACTGAAGAAAACAGGAGATATGGCTATCCCACACCTCACCAGTCCAGCTACTCCTAGTAGATATTTGATGAACCACTAAATATAACTATGGCTTCCATATTGAATATGCCAGGTGTATTATTTTTGATTCTCTAAAGGAATTTTTCTGTGTTTAAGACTTCTTTAATTCTCTGCAGAGAATTTCTTTCATGTATGGTTTCAAAGGATGGGGAGACCTCTTGGAAAAAGATAAGAGTTACCATATAATGGCAGCAAGTTTACAGTGCGACTCTGATAACAGACATTCAGAGCAATAGAGATATTTCATCTTAATCCTCTGGTGCATAATCACAAGTGAAAGTAAATTTTCTCCCTTTGATGAAACCCTGTGAGGGTATGTTCATGCAGCAAAACTTTGGTTTTTTATATAAACAACAGCTAAACTCTGCATGGTGCAAAAAATTCTTGTTAAGTACTCTTTAGGTTGATAGTGATATATTCAGCAAGGTAGATGCAGTGGCTTTGGATGCTTATGAATTTGAGAACCTTTCCAAAAATAGAATGCTTTGGAAGTTCTGTGAACAAAAGGTAAAACTTTGTCCAAGAAATAAGAAGCAGCTTTGTAATGCTGCCAGAATAAATACTGTTGAAGCTTCACAAATGGATTTCCTTTAAAAAGTACAGAAAAATGTGTGCCATTTGTTGCCTTAACCATGATGGGAATTCTTGTGTGTTTTTTCACTTTGGCCTCCCTTGTAGCAGTTACCCACAGAATGTTACCATTGCATTTTGTCTCTTTGATGTGCTCTCTTAGTTAATCTGAATGTATTACTTTCACTGAGAATGTATATTTGCATTGGAGTTTTCTTATGCCTTTCTTAAATGTAGTCAATAATTGTGCGTATGTGTGTTTCTCTTTTAGTGGAGGCGATAGTGGAGTTTGACTACAAAGCTCAACATGATGATGAGCTGACAATCACTGTAGGTGACATAATCACCAATATCAAGAAGGATGATGGAGGCTGGTGGGAAGGACAGCTCAAAGGCAGAAGAGGTTTGTTCCCTGACAACTTTGTAAGAGTGAGTACAAAGTGGAACTGTTCTTGTGTTGTGTGTATAAGTTTCATGTACTGTGCTGTTCAGGCTAAATATCAGCCTTTATATCTTAATATTTCTCACACCCAAAATCATCATAATGTGCATATACATATATATTATATGTATACATCATATTGCTAATATACAATACAGTGTGCTATTGAGACAAAGTTACAAAGGAAAGATTACTTTCTTTGCAAAGACAATGTACTTTTGATATGTTGAAAATAAAAGACGGTACCCCTACATGTCTCTGCTGGTCAGTGATAATGTTTGACTTCATTGTCTGAGAACAAAGTAGTTATTCTGGAGCAATTTATATGTCATTGCATATGAAATATTTTCTTTTCTCTACAACTGCTTCTGTTTCTCCAGAATGCTTTCCTGGTTTTATAGAAGCTTTTTTTTTTTTTCCTGGCTAAACTAGTTTAGAATAATTAAAGTAGATTTTTCCATTCAGTTGCCTATAAAAAACTTATTAAAAATCATTACTTTGTATTCGTGTAATGTACCAAATAACTTGCAATAATCCTGGTTTTAGAACAGCCGTTCAGTGTTTTAGAAACAATGTTTCTTTTTTGTTTGTTTTTGTTTTGTTTTGTTTTTTGGGTTTTTTGGGGTTTTTTTTTATACTGGACATTTGTGTGTGCACACATATGTCTGCACATATGAAGCCAGCTGTTAGTACCTCTGGGCCTCCTTGATTTGTCATTGCAGACCTAGGCTGTTAATTTTTATAAAGCTTCATAAACTTGGCTCTCCACTGTGGAAAAGAGAGCAAGAACTACAATAAATGACATAAATAGATTTTATGTTAATCCTTTAGTACAGCTTCAGAGAATGTTTGGTACTTTCCCTTTTCTAAGAGTAAAAGTGTCTGGTTTTTTTTTTCCTTCTTCTAACTGTGTGAGCCTGTTGTGTGTTTAGACATATGGGCATAATGAAGTAATTTCGTTTTGCTTCAGTAGTGCTGCATATGTCAAGGTAATTGGGGGAAGTGGTTTGGTTGCAAACTTATCCAGCCCACAGCAGGGGCTGTGGGGGTGGGCACGGGAGCCTCAGGTGTTTCTCTGGGACAAACATAGACCCTGATCCTTCTCCTGTCATTGGCAAGAGGAAAGAATAGCCCCGTGTCTGTCAGGCAGCAAAGATTAGGAGCAAGCAATGGCCTCAATGACATGAAAGGGAGTGGCAGAGGACAATGAAGAACCTGTTTCTTGCTAATCTCTGGAAAACCACATTTTGGGGTATGGGGAAGAAACTATTTTGGTACTCATTGTGTATTGGTAATAATCTTCTGCTTGAACTTGGATGAACTGTGAAGTTCTGTGGGACAAATGCAGGCTTTCTCTAAGCTTTCTTCTGGCTGATATTTGAAATCTGCTGCTGATTTTAGGAGGTGTTAGATTTAGTGTTCTAAACAAATGCAGCCTATGAATTTCTGTTATGGAAATATAATAATCTAAAGATTTGCAAATTGTCCCCATTAATACCTAATTTTAAGGCCTCGTCTTTCCAAAATGACTTCAAACTGTGGCATCCTGTCACATAATTGAAATATAAATAACCTTTTCTCAACAAAAAGTTCTAAAAACAGTAAATGGCTTAGATTTTGTCTTCTCATGAAATACCACTCCCTCCTCTTTACTTCCTGCCCTCCTTTTTTTATTTATTTCTTTTTTTAATCAGCATCTAGGGCTGTTTTCTAAAGAACTAAAAACCACATTGTGTTCAAGCTGAGAATGAGAAAGAATTTAAAGTCAAATGTGTTTTTCATGGCTGAGCATTTTCTCTCTAAATTAGGTAAGATGGACTAGAAGATACACACTTATTAAAAGTATAGTTAGTTTATGAATCTCTTGAGTGAAAAACCTTTATTTTTCTTCTGTTTTTCTTGTGTAAATCTTATATCTGGAGAGCTATAGCCAAACAAAAAAGCAGTCCCATTAGAAAACTGGTTGAGCGTAGTCATTCTGCCCAGTAAGATTATAAATAATTGTAAACTTTCTCTTGATTATGGAAAATTTTTTAGCAAGTGTATGCAGTGTTGAGCTCACCAGTAATCAGTTCGTGCCTCATTGCTAAAGTGTGTGTCAACAAAGTAATTGAGAAGCAGGGGAAAAGGGATGCTAGAGATGAGTAGTGGTCTTGAATGCAACTCCAAATTCCTATTTCTTATCAAAATTGATTCTAAGAGTAGTTGAGAAAGTTACTCAAAGGTAAAAACTACTAATGAAATTCTTGAGGTACTTTGCATTCTACCTTCAAGTGGTGGGAATAATTTCTTATGGAGAAGGGCTTTTCCTCCCTGTGACTTTATTTCCTTTTGAATAAATTCTTGATGATGTTCCAAATAAACTGTTGTGGTTTGCAAAAATTGAATGTTTGGGCTGAAATGAAATAATGGAATTAATACTGTAAAGAGTCCTGAGAGATCTCTGTTAGCCTCTCTGCACAGATTCTGGAAGAGCATTTTACAAGATAAGAAGTAGAAATCGGAAATGGAAAAATTAGGGAAATGCAATGTATTGGAATGTTTATGAAAAAATATTAATGTGAAGTGTTGCTTAAGAAATAAAACCCCCATATTTTCCAAGGGAATGTGAAATAGGTTGTGAATGTGGAAAAGAGTTTTGGAGTTGCCTGGAGTAAAAATGGCTTTAAATTTCTTGGAATAAATGCAAATTAGGACACCACTGAAGAGGAGTTGTCTGAAGACAGATGTGAGAAAGAAAGAGGAAAGGGGAGGTAGCAATGATACGTTTGAGGTACACATGCAGTTATTTTTTTCAAGGGACTTTCACCATGAAGTTATATCAGAGGTACTTCCTGTTCTTGAATCTACAAAACAACTGCTCTGAATTTTATGTATATTTATACATATAGCCACGAAAAAGACAGATTCCTACCCTTCTTATGCACTGAAATTCAATATACAAGACATAATGGAAAAGGTATTTGAAATTTATTTTCTGTTTCTGTTTTCATTGCCTAGTAGTCTGCGGCTACGGCCACTCCGAAGATTTTGTGGAAGAAGTTTGTCTAAATATGAGAAAAATCTTTGGTCCCTCTTTCATGTCTAATTTACCTCTGTCAACATTTGAAGATACATACTTTTGTTAGAGATACTGGTGTTGAATGTATTGTAAGAAGTATATGAAAGTGTGTCTGGTTGTTGTCTTTTTCTGTTTTCTTTCAATTTTTCAGGTAGAGAAGTAGAAATGGCAGTGGAGAATTATGTAGTGTTACTAGTGTCTGTTTTACTTTTCAGTTACGCAGCTGAAAAAGAGGAGGTATCAGGTGTGATTGCAGTGTTGTTCATTTACATGGTATAAAGTTGGTTTTCGATGTCTTTCTATCTTGAAAACTTTAAGTTGAAATGCATGCTCTGCAGTGTAAAACTGTGTTTTCTAAGTGTGGCACCATCCGAGACAGATTTTGCTGATAGCAGATGAAGATGTAGAAAGCAGGAGATTGCTGCAGATCCATGCTTGCTGGCTTTAATTTTCAAAGCCAATTCTAGGTAGGATTGAACAGTGTTATACTGGTAACATGAATTTGCTGCATGTGACATCCTTAAAGCTTCTCTGTACTCCAGAGGACTTGCCAATATTACTAGCAGAATTAGGGAGGTAAATTTATTTTAAGCAAGAAGTGTAGTAGTAGTTGTTTTTGAAATTCTGGTGTATGGGTTGTGTTTTAGAATCAATGAAACAGGACAGGGACTTTGTGTAACTGTTCTGCTGCCTCGGGTCAGAAAAACAACCTGGATTTCTTGTTATGCAAGCAGAATACAATCTTTAAATAGTGCACATTAGTTGTAGGATGTCAGGGATGTTCATGCTGATTCATATGTACATGGTGGGGATCCTTATCTGTTGCTTGTCATTTAATTTTCTTCTCTGTATTGTTTGTTTGTTTTTATCACAACCAGCCAAAGGTTGCAAGGGGGCTGTGAGGGATTCCTTGCTGAGACCCTTGTGCGTGCTACCCATCCCTGTCTGTGTTTTCGTAAAATTTTCCGTAAGACTGGTCATGTGCACATGCAAGGGCCCCTTTGCAGCTGTAGTTTGGCTTCTGGGAGGGAAAAGAGGATATTCCCCATGGCCCAGAACACTTTGGTTCCTGCAGTGCTTGCTGTTTTCCCAACTGCTGCTCGGTACCTGGCAGGTCAGAGAACTGCCCAGCTCCTGTTGTCCTTCCCTGCTGCTTCGGCACAGATTTTGCACTTTCCGACAGTTCTGTGACCTCCCATCTTCGCTCTGGAGTTTGTAGGTTCTTATGGCCTTCACTGCTCTCCTCAGTAGTGTGAATACTGTTAAGTGATATCTGGGTCAGCTTTGCCTCAGCAGCTGCCTGTCGTGGGTTCGATCTCCATATGGGCCATTCACTTAAGAGTTGGACTTGATCCTTGTGGGTCTTCAGAATATTTAATGATTCTGGAAAAGTGGCATCAGCAGAGGCACTGAGGTTATATGCAGACTAGGGAAATTATTTCTGTCTATACCTGAAGAGATAGCTTGCTTTATGGGTCAATGTATTGTTATGCTGGGGTTTTTTTGGGGTTTGAGTGGGGATTTTTTACATACTTGACAGGAAATTGCAACTCAATTAATGAGCTGTTGTTGTTGTTATTGTTGTTGTTGTACATCTTACCAGAATACTGTCTATGTATTTGTTTTCAGGAAACTTTTTAGATTGTGGAATCCTAACTGAATGAGTCAGGCATACTAGCTTCTTATGCCAAGTTCTGGGTATTGCCATTAAAATTGTTATCCTTGTGGTGAAAAGCAAGAGAATATAATCAGTGAAAGAAACTCAGATCAGTTCCATCATGTGAAAATGTTGTCTCTGAGTTTTTGTGTCTGTCAATAGCAAATAAGATTTTGTGAGGAGGAACATAACATCACAGGTGTTATTACTTATTATTGCTGCTGTTATTATGCTTACAAATAAGTTTTGCTTTGGTGAAAGCAAAACTAGCACAACAAAATCTTTTTCCTCTCTCGCAGCCCATCTCCTCACAAAGTCACAGATTGACCAAGATGGTCTTGTACCAGTCACTAGGCTCTGACTTGGTTGCGTTCACTCCTATAAGGGAATTGAACACAGAGCAAAGGCAGCACTCTGGGCTGTCCTGGATGCCCAAGGCATGATTGCAAACGATGTCACACCTCAACCTGTTCATCTGGATTCAGAGGAGGTGAGGGAGCTCCAGTGATGCAGCTGCCCTGGAAGTGATTTGAAACTCCCTGGCAGTGTGAGAGGCTCTTTCCCCCTCCCTGTCACAGGACCTGGTGGTATTCCCAGCCGGATGGGAAGCGCGCCGTGCTCGCTGCAGCCAGCAGAATGGATCCCGTATGTTCATCGTGGGGGCAAGGGTGGATGTGGCCGTCCTGTTGGATATGTTTTGATGGATATGTTTTGATGGCAGGCTTTGAGGGGAGGGGTTACTAGGGGGAGTGTGGGGGTGTGGAAAAGAGAGGAAAAATAGTGGTTGCTTGGGGCTGTCAGCTGTTGGATGTTTTTTGGAAATTAGCCTGTGAACATTTTGTGAGGTATGCGAAAGTGAGGGTTTTAAGTACGTGCAGCACTCGTGCAGTGAACACACAGTAATGTGAAGTTTCAATGTTAAGGTGTTTACTAGTTTTTAGTGACTAGTACATTATATTGCAAAAAGCAACCTTCTGAAAAGACAGTGGCTTACTTGTATTTGGATATTGATAGAACTGATGGAAATTCAGCCATGGGTCCAACTCCTCCCATGTCAGGGGGATTGAAGTTAGATGATCTTTAAGGTCCCTCCCAACCCCCAACCATTCTATGATTCTACAAAATTTATGAAATTGAAAACAAAAAGTATTGTTTTTCATTCTTTATGCAATGTGATTGCTGATGTTTAAAAGCATTTTTATTTAAATACACGTAATACTGCTTTACTGATAGAGTTAATGTAGGTAGTATCAATTAATATACAAAGGAGACTCAATTACGTCCTCATCTTGTTCAGGTTTGTCTTTTCTAGTCTCAAAAAAACCTCGGTAGAGTATTCCTATTTAAAATATGCTATTGTTTCAATTGTAAATTACAAAAATACAATTTGGGATAAAAGGGAAACAATTTTATTTTCTTCCCTTCCTGAAGCTCCAAGCCATGAGGAGAATCTAATCAGAAATTGAAACAAAAACCCAATGTGTGATCTGGAAGTTATCTTTTCAAAAATTTAACTTCTTTGGAGCTATAATATAATAATTCTTAAAAGTAGCTTCAGTTTATTCAGAACTTAGTTATATGTTATTATTTGAAGTGTGTGTTATACAGAGAATTCAATGTAGTTTTGGCAATAGGCTCTTAAAGTAATTATCATAAGGATTTATAGAATTGACAAGATTAGATGGTTCATGGCGTTTCTCCAACCTAGTCCTAAAAGATTTTGAGGCAAAGAGAAAATGTCCTAAATTTATATTGTCTCTTCCCTAAAATCAGTTTCTTTTTTTTTTTTTTTTCCCTCTGGCAACCTTACAAGCTCCGGATGTTTTTATTTTCTCTGTAGATTGTGTGTGGGTGGACATGTTAGTAATCCATGTATTTTGGTCTGATTCATTTTCACACTTGTTCTGGCAATTGTTTTACTGTTGGAGGAGGCTACTTTGGGAAACTCTTCTCTGTAGGTAGAATGTGTAGAGGTGCTTTGCAGTATTTGCATACAAATGTCTTGCAAAACATACTTCTACAGTTTTGGATTTAAAGAGAGAACAGCTGTCTATCTGATTTTTCCTGACAGGACTAAAAACCTCATTAAAATTCTTAAAACACAAGCTCCTAAAAACTGAATTGCAGTTCAGTCCCACTGCTGAAACTAACGTGAGAATACTTGTCAATATTTCCACCTTCTTTGCAGTTTAATTACAAATCCCTGAGATGGATTCCTTCAAGTTTAGGAAACATTACCTGATTTTAATAGCTTTAATGTTTGTTTGCTTAAAAGGGTATAAGAGCAACAGTCTTCTGAAAGCCTGGGGCATACCTACAGCATTTAATAATCATAATGGCAAAGGGTTGTGCTTCAAGCTTAGTCTGTCAAATAGTCCATTTACATAGATAGAACAATAGAATCTGTATCCAGACTGCATCTACTGATTGTCTTTCAGTTTGTATCACTTAAATGTTAAGTAACAGCAACGGTAAGTAAGAATGAAGATGAGAGCAAGAAGGACATGTAGAAAAAAAAACTATCAGAGGTTGCTGCTCTAACTGCTGCTGTCATGACTTAATGATACTCTTTCCTTCTGATCAAACACTATAATTTATTAACAGTAAATGTATGTCCATATGTGGGGTTTGTTTCGTGGGGTTGATTTTTAATTTATTTGGATTTCTTTGTGGTATTGGGAGTTTACTTCTATGTGCGGAAGTGCTGTTTTATTGTGAAGTATCATGTATAGACCATTTAACAGTTTTCATGTTTTTATAAAGTGCGTATCAACTGGAATGACAAACTATTTGCAGTATTTTCTGTTGGAAGTAGTATTTCACTAATTAAGTATCTTTGTATTCAGTGCCTGTAAGTGCTGCAATTTCCTCCTAGAATCTTTTGGGAAGTGTTTGGGAAGCTGATGGTGAAGACAGTCCTTAAAGGTTTCCATTTCCTGCTGTCAGCTAATTATGTACTCTACTAGAATTTCCCTGGTGCTGTTAGTAAAATTATAATATGACAGAGTACATTAGAGCAGTTTAGGTTTATGAGCAGAGAACATGTTGTTCTCTTCAGAGCTGGAAAGAGACAAGCGTATGTGAGCCTTTCAGTCCTCATTTTTTGGCTTTGTTACAGCCATATGAAATATATTATTGTTTATATAAAGACACTCTAGTTATTCAGTTACCCTTGAAAAAGGCAAAGGTACAGGTTACCATCATGTAATAGCATGGGTTGTTTACTCACTCCGACTTCAGACTTCCTCAGCGGTGGATACTTAGCGCCGGTGGTTGCGGCGGGAGGTGGAGAGGGATGGAAGGAAAACAAGGAGAGCAGACATTTTTAAAAATAACATTGGCACTTCCCGCCCACAGAGAAGGAACAAGGTGAACCTTTTGTCTTTGCAGAAGGTGGTAATGACTTCTGCTTTTATTGAGGTTTTTTTATTTGATGGGAATATTGAGAGAAATAAATGCATCACAAGCCATTCAAGAATGTGCGAGGTGTTGAGTGTATGTATTTGGTGCTTCACAAAACCTTGATTTGTCCTTTTCCCACTTGGTGAGGGCTCACTGCACCTTTTGAAAGATTGAGTCAGTACTTGTTCTTTCAGAGAACCTGCATTTGCCTTCCCGAAGGCAATAGGCCAGTATTATCAAAAGCCCTGATTAAAAACACCCTTCCAACAGATACTGTCTCTAAAACAGAAACTTCTTTCATAATTCTCATGATTGCTTAAGGTTGCAAGCTACTGCCATTATTTTGACTGGTTCATGATAACCAGCTTAGCTAAGCCTTGGTTTTAATTTTAAACACTCTTTGGTGTGTTTAGGCAGCCTGATGTATCTATTTAAGATTTAACTATCTTAAAATATTTATTTTATTTATTAATTTAAATTAATATTTACTTATTAATCGATAACACAAACCAAATGAAAATCTTTTTTATCCTTTTGGCTGAATGCTTTCTTCCTACTTGAAGCCAAGAGCATTATATCATTCAACTTTCCTTTTGCCATCTGTGTTTATCAGCTTTCTGATTGTTTGAAAGATTTTTTTTTTGTTCCCTTGCCCGAAGCTTTATCGTGCTGCCTCCAGGGCCTTGCCAGCAGGTGAGCAACCGCCTGTCCTCGTGCACATTGCTGTCACGTTGTCTGCATGGCACTTCGGAGATGTGGCTCATACACTGTCATCAGCCATTGCCAGATCACTGGCCCAATGAATGCCTGATAATTATAGGTAGAAGAGGGTAAGATGCAAATCTTCATGTTTTCTTTATGCTTCCCTAATGTCCCATGTCTCCGTTTTATTGTCCTACCAAGTACAAAGACAAAACGTAATCTGTTCCTCCTTTAAAAGTCCTTCTAAGCTGACCTGAGTTATTCTCCTTCCAGGACCGAATTACAGAAATATAGATGGAAAAATGCCTTTAAATCAGAGCTACCACATTATCTATCTTGAATGAAAAATATCTAAAATTCACCTACTGAAAAGCTTCATACATGTCCCAATGTAGCTTTCAGCAATTATTTTAGTTCTTCCCATTTGTTTTAAAGGAGTCTAATTCTACAACGTGGTTGAAGAGTTCCTATATAATTTGTTTCATAAAATTAAGTGGAAGTACCTGAAATGCAGCGTTGTGCATGTACAGAAGGACATACACTCTGTTTTTTACTTCTGTTCCCACACAACTTATTAATTTTGTGACTTCAGTTGATTTGTAATGCTCTGTGGTGTGCTTCTGGTATTTACCTTTCTTTGACTCTGAGGCATCTGTCCTTTCAAACTGAGAGCACCTCAGGGCCTGTGGTTGTGAATTTGAGTTCACAGATCACAGAATCACAGAATATTCTGAGTTGGAAGAGACCCACAAGGATCATCAATTCGAACTCTAAAGTGAATGGCCCGTATGGAAATTGAACCCCAAACTCTGTCATTAGCTCTCATGAACAGATTGTCACCATTAATGATGGTTAATTCAAAAACAAAAACTGGTTTATTACTGATGTTTTGTAAAAGAACAGAATGCTAAAGTTAAGCTAAAATCCTGGAAGGAGTTAGTATTTCAGTTAGATTCCTGTGAGATATCCCCAGTATTTTTTCCTGCAGAAGGAAAGATGATGAGTGCTTTGAAACCTCCTTTCAGTGGTTCATTGAAGTTGATGGAATGATAAGGAGGATACAACTCTTTACATGCACTAGCTCTTGTGGGGCTGAGCACTGCATTTCATAGTCTTCTATTGCTCTGTGGTTTTGCATAGAAAACTTTCTAATTTCTGTATTGTCAGCCCACATGCTTTTAGTAGATTGTTTGAACTTCTGCAGCCTGTCATTCAATGTGAACTTTTTAGGGACTCCAGTCTAACCGGTGGACATCAGAGGAAAATTCTGAGTAACTGGAGGGAGAAGAATGCTTCATTAACCTGTAAAATTAAAGCTCTTTTTCAAACTATAATTCCTTTCCAGGTGTTTTCAGCAGTACATATGTATGTGCCCATGCAGTAGGCATGCACAATGTGTTCTATGCAGAAATAAACACTGGGTCTAAAAACAGAACATTCAAGTTAAGGTATAAGAAATTATTTTTAAAGGGAGTTTCATTTTACAAAATAAAGAAAGGAAATTTACCCTCTGGTATCATCCATTAATTTAGCCTTTTTTACGCCACTAAGCAATTCTATAAGGATGGGGGTTTTTATATCTGAGTTTGTACAAGGAAGTAGCATGTGTTGCTCGTCCTTCTAAACCCTGGTGACACCTGCAGTGACACTGTAATATTGACCCCATTTCTTAGTGCTGGGATTTTTACCATTGCATTGTTTCCTTAGTGAACATTCAGATATTTAGTTTTTGTTTGGTCTCTTTAAGTTAAGTATACTGTATTCCCAGTATGTTCTTTTTAAGGTTCATGTTTCCATTAGAAGCTGTCCTTCTCTTCCCACTTTCCCACCCCACAGCTTCTGTGTAGGTTTTATTTTCTCATGAAGCTGAAACTGGGTGTACAAGTTCCAGGGTTGAAGAACTCCTTCAGGGCTTCCGTACTCATGCCTGGAGTTACTTGTAATGTGCTGGGAACCTGCCTCTCCAATCTCTGTACCATGAACTTCTGCTGTCAAGTTGCAGCTCTGTGACACTGAGCACTATAAAGAATGAGGGAATATATTTATTACAGCTGTGTTAGAGAGAGGTTTTTATTTGAAGGCTGGTTGTATTAGGGGAGGCTTTCTTGGTCATGCCTTTGAGCCTGTCTATACTAAAATGAGATTCTCAAGTCCTACATTGAAGAATGTATGGGGAGGGACAGACAGGGAGATGGGATTTGAATTTGGACAACCAGCAGCACCAGTGTTTGCTAATGAGTGCTAACAGATGTATTTGTTTTCTACTGATGTTTTCAGATACTCATAAAATGAAAACAGGATTTACAGGGAGAGGCTAAATTAGTATCTCTTACTAGATTGCGTTGTTGGAAAAATTGACTAGGCTCCCACACTCCATATCCCTTCATCAGATCTGGCAACAAGCAATGAAATTAAAGATAAATACTGGTTACAGGCAATTGTTTTTAGTTAAAGCCAATTAATATTAGCTGGTTAGACTGCTTGACAGAAAAGGGAAGTTTGCATCACTGGAGCATGATAGAGAATAACAGGAGGAGACGTGAACTTGAAACAGGATTTTTGATACAGTGCTGCCATTGTAGTGACAGCACCATTTTATTGAACTTCATCTCAAAGTAGTAAGATTTTGCATTCCTGCTGCTGTCAGGGAAATGCATGTAAATGGGACTCGTGAAAAGGTGTCACGTACAATGATTCAGTGACAGTATAGAGTGATTAACTAGAAGTACTTTTCTGGGTGTGCAAAAAAAATGACATCAACATAGTAATTGTCTGGTGAATATCCTTTGGTGGCACTAACAGAGCTCCTTGAGTTTTGTGATGGTAACAGTGGCCACGTGAAACATTTTTTTTCTTTGGTTCTGAATGTCTGCCTTTTGGTGAGGAGCAAAAATACATAGCATAGTACAATACAAAACCAAATTGTTCATTGTAAACCTTATGGATGAGCAGCCTCACTTGTGATAGGAACTTGCACCTCCTGCTCTGGTGTAGCATTGTTCTTTAATGGTTATAAAGTATTAGTGTGAAGTATTGCCAGAGAGCTTCTGCTATGCAGTAACTCTAATGGTGAAGCTTTGCTTCAGGGCCATCTGGTAAAACCCTGCACAGCAGACAAACAGGCTGCACCAGTAAAAGCTCAATCAGCTAAGCCAGTTCAGCTGGTTTAAGTCCATGGTAGGGGCTTCTGCTGGTTCAATTACTAATCACACCTGCTAATTTTCCTGCTCCATCAATGATGTCAGAAGTTTGCAAATAGGTACCATTTTAGGAAATTCCACTTTGGTCTAACATGGTTTAACATATATAGCACATTGTTGCATTTTAGTATTTTCCTTTTTCTCCTTTTGTATCTTTCTTTTTCTTCCTCTCCAAGGAATTTACAGCTATGTCTCTTAGTTAAATGTCCCTGCTCTTGGATAACCACCTGCCTCTCTACCTGATACATTTACTGCACTCTTGGAAGGAAAGAGGGAAGTTTGAGGTTTGAATTCTGAGAGTGGAAGAAGCAGACAGTAGTTAATTTTCATCTTTGTAGCCCCTCGAAGGGCTAGAATGAATAATGACAGCTATGGAAGCTATGCAAGATACTGGGACAGCATTTAAAATCCAAATAACTATTGCTTTTTCATAAAACACTAGAAATAACTCTGGTTCTGTATTCAGCTGTTAGCAGATGAGACAACTGGAAAGGAATGATTGAACAGTTTCTCTAGAATTTTTTAAGTGAAAAGGATACCTACAAGGTATCTGGAAAATTTTCTTTAAGATGAACCCATAGCAAGCTAACTTCACTTCACAGACCATCACAGGAAATGTAGCTAAGGCACCAAATTACATTGTTTGAAATGTTACTGAAGCATTTGTGTGCACTGCAGAAACCATAGCTGTGCCAGCACAAAACCAAAGTCATGTTCAGTGGTGTGTTGCCTTGCAGCTCCTCTCTGCTGCCTTAGATTGATTCCATGCAAATAGTGAGGATGGTGTGACTAAACAAAGCTTGAGGAAGTACAAATATGATTGGGAAAAAAACAGAATAAATAGAAAAAGGCATTGAAAAAATGAGCACAGGACAACCATGTAAATTCAGGCATCTCTGACAGTGTTGGAAAAAGCAGTGCTCTAGTATCGGCCAGCTCTGTGACGGATTACATGGGAACTTCTCTAGAACCCAGTTCACACCCTGCTGTTAGCCTGTGCCATATCCGTCACTGTTTCCAGCTTCACCTATTGGAAACTATTTTCAGAAGTTTTTCAGCATTCTGTCTGTTCCTGAGTTTAGGAAAGGTAACTTCTCAGGTATCAGTTCTGCTACAGTGCCTTGTGTTAAAGGTTAGTGTGGATAGATTATGATTCTTGCCCAAACCTCTGTAACAGCATAGCTCCCCACAGGAATGTTGGGTGCTTTTACATATGNTGCAGTTGTCAAGATGTATATATGTTCTAAAAAGCACTTTTTAATCTGAAAGGTGGTGGTTTTGTTAATCATGGCTGTGTAACAATGAGTGTTGGAATTGCTTGAAGCCTTATACAGCTTCATTTATTTTCCTTAAGCTCACATGAAAGCTTGGTCTCTGTTATGAAGGAGTACAAAAGTAAGATAACTTTATTTGCAGTGTTTTGGGTCTGAGAGACCTGTTTTATTCTGTGAAATGTTATTCAGTAACTCTAGGTCATATTTGCTTTCATACTGTAGAGCATTCTCTCCTCTCTCTATCATTGCTGCAACCCAGCCTGATATCTGAAAAATAAGGGTTATTTTCATTCATGCATCATAAAGGTAGCATAGACAGATCTGCTATAGTGTCTCATCCAGAAGAAAATCTCAGAGAACATAAAATACAGACAGAAAATTGATTTTCTCAGAAGGAACCTTGCGAGAGACTCCTGGGGAGTATCAGAAAGCAAAAGTCAATCATCTTTTCAAGAAGGAAAAGAAGGTAAATTTGGGGAACTCAAGCCTCATGTTGACATCCTGGAAGCCATTTCCAAACGTATGAAGGACAAGAAGCTGGCTGAGAGTAGTCAGCACAGATTTATGAAAGGGAAGTCATGTCTGAACAATCCCTTAGTCTCTTAGCTCTAATGTGAGATCACTGACTTGGAGTGGATGTTGTTTATGCTGACTTCAGCTAAGCTTTTGTCACTGTCTCCCATAACTTGACAAACTGATAAGGTGCAGCCCGGGAAAGTGTAAAATTGGCTGAAATGCCAGACTCAGAGGGCTGTGATGAGCAGCAGGAGGTCCCTGGCAGTGGTGCCACAGGGGTGGGTAATGGGGCTGATGCTGCTCAGTGTCTTCAGCACTGACCTGGATGACAGGGCAGAGAGGAGTCTGAGCACATTGGCAGGTGATGTAAAACTGGCAAGTGTTTGACTCACCAGAGAGTCTGGAGAGTCGTAGAGGCCTCAACAGGCTGGAGGAATGGGCTGTCAGGACAGTCATGAGCAGAGGGAAATGCCAAGTCCTGCAGCTGGAGAGGAATAATCCCAGGCAGCAGTACAGGCTGTGTCTGAATGTCTGGAAAGCAGCTTTGTGGAGAAGGACCCTGGGATCCTGGTGGACACAGAGCAGAGCACGAGGCAGCAGCGTGTGCTCGAGGCCAGGGCAGCTCGTGGCTCCCTGGGCTGCGCCAGGCAGGGCGCTGTGAGCAGGGGGAGCCATGGGATCCTTCTCCCTTTCTCCTTTCCAGTGAGGCACATGTGGAGTGCTGTGTCCTGTTCTGGGTTCTCCAGTACAGGAGGGAGATGGAGCTGTTGGAGTGAGTTCTGTGAAGGGCCATGAAGTTGGTTGAGGGATTGGAGCCTGTGACATCTGAGGAGAGTCTCAGAGAGATGCTGCTGTTCTCTCTGGAGAAGAGAAGGCTCAGGGTGATGTTATTGATTTGTCTGAATACGTGATGTGTTGGAGTACAGAAAGTGGAGCCAGAGCTCTCCTGGCAGTAGATAGTGAAAGGGGGAGAGACAATGGGTATGAATTGAAATACGGAAAAGCTATTTAAACAAGTAAAAATGTTTTGAGGTTGGCCAAACACTGGAACAGGTTGTCCAGGGATATTGTAGAGCCTTCATCCTTGAATGTAGTTAACAGCCAGCTGAACAGAGCCTAGAGTATCCTGCTCTCACTGACCCTGCTCTGAGCCAGTGGGTTGGAGTAAGCAATCTGCAGAACTGCCTTCCTGCCTTGGCCATTCTGTGAGTCTGTAAAAGCAATTAGTTGGATCTCAGTACTTTGGCTCAATAGGGATCACTCAACTATGGAGTAGTAAACAGGAGTTTTAGTTGAAGTATGGTGGATAAGACACCTAGAGGCTGTATCTTAGAACAAGCAATGCCTTTTCTGTATAATCAAGTAAAGTGTTTGGTTTAATTTCCACTTCTAATTATAACTACATGCTTTTTCTTTCAATGAGCAACATTTTTCACACTGCGATTAAAAGTACTGTGCCTTTCCCACTGCTTACACACGCACATGCACTTATGCCAAGAATGAAGGAGGTTTTAGCAACATTATGAAATTTTTATTCTTAAATCATTTGAATAGGCTGAGTGAACTGTGCCTTTAGTTGATTTTTTTTTTACTAAAACTTAGCTTTCTTCAGACCATACATTTATGTGCATCTCTTTCCCTCCCTCCTTCTTTCTCCTGTATGCCACAAGTTCTGAAGTGACCTTCAACTGTGAAGAGGTGACTTGTTAATTTATTACAAGTCATAAGTAACCCTTTGTGAAAGTAGGCAGCTACAGAGAGTATACACGTTCTGTGAAAGGCAGCAATACAAATTCAGGACTGGTGTGATGTTAAAGAGTCCAGGGGGATAAGAATGGTTGGAGGTAACTGCTGATAAAACTTGCAAACGAAGAAATAAAAACATCAAAATAATAATGAAGGTGTTACTCTGAGTGGCTTGAAATTACTCAGAGGGATGAAGTAATTGCTTAGGTGTATGTAAGAGTGTATGTGTGGGTTGGTGTATTAATGACAGAGCCAGGACATGGGATGAGTTTGGAAAACATCTCTTAGATCATCCCCTTCCTCTTCTGGGCTCAGTATTTCATATCTATGAAGATTCATTGTGTTGTTGCTGTGCCCAGCAAATGTGCTTGAGAATGTCTTTGCTTTTGTGGTTAGAAATGTTCCTTTATACTTTTCCTCCTCTTGTGAGTTAAGATGGCTTTTTGCTTTTTTTTTTTTTTTCCCCGTGGCATTTCATCAATCCTGTTTGCTCTTTATCCTTAAACAGACTTGTAAGGTCTTCTCTTTGCTTGAGACACTGTGATAAGGTAGGCTTTCATTCTCTTGAGTGTACAAGCAGGACTTCTCTGTATTTTATTTTGCAGCACATATTCATGTGCTAGACAGACATGACATGATGAAGAGTGGTATATAGTAACTCAGATTAAACTTCAGTATTGCACTCTATATTGACTTTGACTCATCCATTATCCATTTAATAGTTTTCTCTCATTTTCAGTAACCTGTAAATCCATTCATGGACCTGTATTTGTCAAATGGACTCAAAACTACATGAGAAGCAAAGTCTGCGTGGTGTTTTGAAAATCACTGGAATTTTTTAATATCTTTTTCTAGTTAGTCAGAATTGCTCTAACTGTCTCTGAAACTCATCTCATTATGAGATTGGGGGTGTTTTTTGAGCTGTACACTAATGATTGGTTTGAATTTTTTCATGTCGTTGAGATTGCTTTTCTCTCCTTAGCTGCTACACATATAGTTTGGCCTTTCCTCCAAAATTAGTTTTTACGAGCTTAACTGTGGGTAAGTGTGTGTGTTAATTTGTGGACTTTATCTGTCAGCCAGGGAACCACCTGCACACTGACTGGTAAGCAGGATGCTGACTGGGATGAGTTTTGTTGAAGAAGTCATACACTGAGTGAGCATTGGGTTTTTCAGTTACCTGAAATAGCCTCCATTTCACAGTTCCCGTAGAGCCATCTTTTCTCTACAACTCTCTTTTACTGCTAATTATAACCTTCTCTTTTGAGTTCCTACACTCAGAGAATTCTCAAACTGTACCAAGGGGAAAGCAGAATTTAATAATTCAGAGAAAAATGATTGAGTGAAAAGGAAAAGAAAAATGATTGTGGAAAAAAGAAGTTGTGATGCGTATGGGGCTTTATATGCCTTTGTGAAATTATTTAAATAATATAGGTGGCAAATGAATCACACTCCTCTTTTGTCATTCATAGAGGGCTCTGCTGAGACAGAAGCTTTGTATAAACAGGATTTTTCAAGAATAGGGCATTTGAGCAGCCAAGTAAAATTTATTTTCAGCAGCCATATTCTAAACACATTGTACCTGTGTGAGAGAAGTGCAAAACCCACAAATCTTGCAGTAGAATTTTGTCCCTGCATTCAATGACACTTGGCAGAGGCCAGCCAAGATAGAAAACTATCTAGATTACATTTAGAAATGGAATATTTGTCTCTCTAGGACAAACTTGTGAGAAACTGGTGTTAGATTTAAGTTAGGAAACTAGACGAATGGTGAAATTATGATAGAGCAGTTAAGGGAGAATACTGTAGTGGCTGGGGCATTCTGGCTGTTCTGAAGTGTTGAAACTGATGACTGCTGTTAAAATAGATAAAAATCAAAAAATAAAGGGATGAAAAAGAACAGTGTGCAGTGTTAAGGTTTCTGTTGAATTGCTAAGAAGGGCTGAATTTAGGAAAGGTGATTGAAAGGGAATGAAGCCATGGGCTGGGGTTAAAAGGCTTGGATGAGGCACTGTAATCCAGCACAGTAAGCTGAAAAATGTAAATGAAGTTAAAAAAAACCCACACAACACTAAAATGAAAGTGGACTGGAGGAAATGCAGAGTAATGTTCAAATGCAGTGTAACAGCTCTGCTGTGTTTCCTTTTGGGTTTGGGTTTTTTGGGTTGTTTTAATTTTTTTCTTTTTTGGATATTTTTTCTTGTCTCTTCCTCAATTATCACCTCTGCTACTAAGCATGCCCCCATGGCTTTCTCTGCAGACCATGAACACTGTCTGTAAACTATCTCTACTCCACCTGTTTCACAGAGCTTTGGTATAAAGACAGAGGGGCAAGATGACCAAGAGTTGCTGCAATGCACAAGAAGTTAAGAACTGGCGCCCTGAGGTGGAGCAGAGTGGTTCTTAGGAGCCACTCCATAGGGACCTCAGGGTATTTGTACTGAGACTAACAAGGCTTAATACAGGCAGTGACAAGATCTTGGATTAAAAAATCCTGTGACAATGTCTACTGGCAAAGACAGTTGTGTTTGTAACAGATTTTTGTCTTGTGGTGTTTGTAAATGTGCCATGGCGACTTTATATTGATTCCTCCAATTAGCCTTCTTTAAAACTGCAGTAAACTGTGTAATCAAAATCAGTTCCTCTGATTTTCTTTTTGGTTTTGGGGTTTCACTTTTGACAGATACGCACCAGCAGTTACTTTGCATAGCTTTGTTTTATGAATTTTTTTTTTTTTTGGTGGTTTGTAGTATTAGCTTCATGGATTTGATCCAAAGCTCACATAGTCTGCCCCATGTCTCCCTTTGGATTGCAGTGCTTATTGCTAGTCATAAGATTAATTTTCTTAAATTTCTACTTTTGCTTGAATATTTTAATATATAGCTCTGTACATGTGTGTCTCCAAACCATACTCTTTTTTTTTTTTTTTTTTGCAATCTCTAAAGAAAAGCAGAAGATACTGAGAACTGCACGGACCAATGTTGTGACTTAAAATTACACACCTGTGGAACTTGTTTATTGTCTTTTTCTTTCTTGAAACCTCTTTTAAATTATATTAATAAGAATTCATTCTAATTGTCTAAGGACAAAACCTTAAAAGTTGGATCAGTTAGATCTGTTTTGCTATATTAAGGTGAGATAGCAGAAGGTAGCCCTTGCATCTGTTGCGTTTGCAGAGGCTGTGTCTTTCTGAAGTCTCTTCTCCTCTTTTGGCAAGAATGGTATTTAGATCATCTTCCTTGGTCACCTCTAAAGATCAGAGTCGGTTATGACTTATGATGTTTGGGATAGGCATCTCTGCAAACAGTACTTCTGGAACATAGGGGACACAGTTCTTGTTCAAGCTGATGAATCTCTTTGCTAGAGCAGCTCAGCACGTCTTCGTGCTGCAGCTAATTATAAATACTTCAGCCTAGGGCTGTAAGCACTAGGCATGTTAAAAACTGAACACCTGCATGAACTGAACTTTCTCCTGAATACCTGGTTAATATCTAATTAATGACCATGTTACTTAAAATTGTTCATTCATTTTTGTGCCTTTGCCTCTAAAACACATAGTGATACCTCTGATATTTGCTTACAGTAAAATAGGTCTGAACACTCATGAAGAACATGCACTCTGAACTGCCATAAGCTCTTTGATGGCTGCTGTCATGGCTCCTCTGATACCAGCATTTAACCAGTCTGGTTAATACTGTTTGGTGACACTTTAAGCATAAACAATGCTAAATAAAGCTTAATGTTGTGCACCACAACACTAGCAGTGCAGATGGCAAACAGCAGTTTCATTCTTTGTGAAGCTGGACTGCTTACACAATGTTTGCATAAATTCAAGCATGATCTGATGCAAGGAGAAGTAACGTGTAGTTGTGTTTGCAGAGTAGTATGCCAAAAGCAAAGTCAGTTAATGACAATATGTTTCTGATTTGAGTTTCAGATACGTATTTTTTTTCTTGTTGGTAATACATGACTGATTCAAATAACAACTTGTATGAATATAGTGTCCCAAAAATGATTGTGTGCATTGTGTGGTTAGAGGACTCTGTTAACTTTGTGGAGCTTGAGGATCAACTAGAACTTCTGGTGATGTAGAAAATGCACTTAATATGGAAGTTATTTTGCCCTTTAAAGTTGAATTTCAACAACTGGAATTACCAGCAGCTAAGAAGAGACTGTTCTACTGAATTCTGATGTAATTAAAAGTAAGAGTCATAATTTTGCTGCCTTCTTGCAAACCTTGTAACAAGAATTGTGGAAGGAAGTAACATGACTGTCCTCTTTTCATGATAAGATACTGACAGAAACAACAAGAGTGAACTAAAGGCTGCAACAATTTATTGCAGAAGCTGTTTCTACGTAGTTTTATAGCCATTCTGCTGAAATTGGAAGAGTAGCCCTTGCTGTAGTTTACTGTCATAAATAACACAACCTTGAAGACTTTTACAGCTCAAAAAATGACGCATAATGTAATGAAAACTGGTAACTCTTGAGGTAAGAGTCATCTTATAATGTGACAATGATCATCTTGGATAGGCACCGTGTTTTCTTTAGGAGTTTTTAGAAGCTACCTTTTGTCAAGACCAAAGCTCTTTTCTGTACTCATTCTTTTCTTGTAAGGAGGAAAGGAGTTTCTACTTAGATGGGCTGACCAGCTTACTCACAAGAACATGAAACTTTACCATGTTTATTCAAATATGATAGCTTATCATATCAAACACATTTTCTCCACAGTGTATTTGTACTTTAAAAGATCTTAAGTAATGAATTTTTAATTTCTTTAAAATTATAGTATTCGTGGAGAAAATTATCTGCTTGCTCTTTAAAAACAGAAGAAATCTGGAATAGATGAATTGACATCACTAAAGCCTGAGGCATAAGTTTAATTAGTTACTGGCCTAGCTTCCACTACAGCTATTATGCAGTACATACCTCAGGGAATATTTGTCTCAATGGATTTATACTGTCTTATGCTGCATGGATTTTTCTTACCATTGTTAAGGAAGTGAGTGGAAGTGTTAGGAAAACTTTTTTCATTAATTGCTGAAATGATGTCAGAATTTTTATGCATATAACAGTGGATCATCATCTCTATATTTTTTTCTTTTTGCACTTTTTGGAACAGGCTTTTGAATCTTTGCAGAGACATTAGGGATTTATTACATTTCTTGAACAAAATCCTTCTCAGGTACCAGAGCAGTGTTTTGTTTTCAGAGGAAGTATCTGTGCCTGTATTAGCAGGAACACAGCATGGGTACAAAGCAGGACTGTGATTTTGTGTTGTTTGTAACAGTGAACCCAAATTTTTTTAGTTATTCAGAAAAATGTTAGTTTTTATGAAGTTTATCCCCATTGCAAAATGGCAGCAAGTTACCCTTGCACTTTCTTGGGTCTGAGTGTGTGTCAGGTCTTCAGAGGCTGCCTGGGAGTTGGCACCAGCAGCAGGCGCGGCGGCCTCGCTCGCGGCCCAGTTCCCGATGGCTGTGGTAGGCGCCGGTGCAGGGCTGTGTCCTCCTCCCTGGGAGCCTCTGCCAGCCCTTCCCGGGGCTCCTTCTCCTCTGGAGCCACAGGTTCTTTTCTGCATTGGCTCTCTGGGGAGTCCGACCACCAGCGAGACTGAAGGAATAGATTCTCTGATGGGCACTGCTTTATCAGGCCTGGGAAGTGGTTGCTGGCATTCAGACCACTGAAGAGACTACATTTCCAGCCCAAAAATTCAAACTGAATTATAAAGAAAGTTTGTGTGCTTCTGCACAATGTTACTGTCCTAAAATTGAAAGGTGTAGTTTCAGGTCATGCCAACTTGAACATATGAGAAAACAGGTATAAAGTTTCTTATCCCTGGGAGAAAGGGAAAGATGAGATGATGGAGAAGCCTGTGGATCATAATGCACTAATTAGAAGGGATCAATGAAATAAAGTATCCTCTCCCTTCTGATTTGGTAGAATATGGAAAACTACTAATAATTAGCATGCAGTATTGTGGATTGACCTTTCCTTGTTTCAAAACTCCTTGAAACTGGCTGTGAAGAAACACCTTGTAATGTACATTTTGGGAGACATAGTGCTGCTTCTATGGTTTATGAAATTTCTCTTATTAGGAAACATCATAGAAGTCAGTAGTTTGCCTCTTCCTTCTTTTGAACTGTTTGGGTTGCACAGAAGTGGCAAACATATGTCAGTCTTCAGCTACTCCTAAACCTGCCTTTGACAGGGTGTGCCAGAGACTGTGCTGAAACCTAGGTGTAGGGTGTGTTATTAACTCCTTGGGTAAACACAGCCTTTTCAGGGTTTTGGGCACCTCAAACAATTTTGGCACGGTTTTTCTGCAAATATGGCTGCTTTAATCTGTGTTCAAGGAGCTCACACAGTTACTCTGTTCGTTTGCCACTTTTTTTTTTTTTTGACTCCCAGGAAGCAGCTGAAGCAGTCAGAGCTGTAGGTTTCTTGATTTTAAAATGAATGTTCTCTTGCTCATGTTCAAGCTGAAGCTCCTCTTCAGAGATCAGGTTGGAGACACAAATGAGTCATCCTCCTCCCTCCCTGCCTGTGCAGTGCTACTGAAAGTTACTGTGGCTGAGCTCCTGAGGCTAAGGAGGCAATGGAAAGGCAGCTGGAGACATTGTCTTGTAGAACTGATCAGCGTACTGAAGTTCAACCATCAATGAAAATGATTTAGGAAAAACTGTATTTTTGATGCATCATCTGTTAAAGCCATCTTTTTAGAGCACGGAAGGACTAGGAAATAATGGTTCAAGTTTGGGGATTTAGAAATAAGGAAGATAGTGTCTCTTTTTCGTCTGTGAAATTGTTAGAAAAGTGTTTCCAGCCCTGGAAAACTACTGCTTGATATCATGGCTGCAATCCTGAGGCTCTAGATAGGAGCCAGCCTGTATTTCATCAAGCTGTGCAAATGTGCACGATCACATCACTCAATGAAAGGTTGATTGTTTTAAAATAATTGTCAACAGCCCTATGACCTCATCCTTTGGTGTGAAGGAAGCCAAGAGATTTCTTTGTATTATTCACTGTTTTTCTCTAAATACAAGTCAAACAAATGACAGATCTTTCAACAAGAAGGTGAATAAAGAGATACTAAAGATTCACTCAAATGACAAGCACATGGAAGATAAAAGTAGAAATGAACATGGTCTTGCCTGTTGGCTGGCTTTGAATGCCATTTCTGTCTAATGTCTGCCATGGTGGAAGCCAGAGAAAAGAGAAAGGCAATCTGTAGATGTCTCAAGAATATGACATCTCTAACTATTACACAACCATACTTGTGGCAGCTGGTCTTTTGGGTGGAATTTAATGTAAGAAATGCCTTTGCCTGCCTCTACTACTGCTGTTTGCTAACAACATCACATACTAATTGTAAACACAACAACTTAAGCTGTACAAGCTTCTTTGTAAAATGATCACTTGTGCTGTTTATGGCTGGTATGAATGACACTCCTTGACTAGTCTTTTGGAACCACTGTAATTTACAGCTAATTAATTAGGTTCCTGCAAGAGGAGTACCTTTTCTCCCTTGCATATGAGATTGACAGGATAGGGAATCTAGTTGCAATGGGGTGATTTGAAGGTCTGAGGGATTCCAGGAAGCTCAGACAGATGTATGAATGTTGCCACAGGAATTCTAACTTGGACTTCAGTGTTTGACAGGACATGGCTCGGATCCTGCCAGCCACAGTTGCTGCCTGCCTGCATCTCTGTATCCAGGGCAGTGTTCCCAAAGATACAGAGCTGCAGCTGTGGTGGTAGGCAGAGAATAAGCGTGCCTGGAGTGTCCTCGTCCTCCTGTTGCCTCACTTGAAGTTGTGAGCCAGGCCTGCTGGGGTTTGCTTTACAGTGACCCTGCTGGGGTGGTGATGAGCACCGACTGCTGTGTTTGCTTGACCTCTTAGCCCAGTACTTCTGGGGACACTGAAGTTTCTTAAGGTTGGTTTGGAAGTTTGTAGAAACTCTCTGGGAGTATTATCTTTACATTTACTACCCGTGGGAGTTCTTTGTCTTTGCTTCTTCCCCTTCTCACTTCCTCTTCCCTCTCCCTCTCTTCTGCTCTAGAGAAACCACTCCATTGAGCAAGTCTGTAACTTGCTCTGTGGTTATCTCCAGATAGTTTGTGCTCAGTGTCAGCTGCCAGTCAGCTCTAAATGCAGAGAAGTTTGAATCAAACTCGTAGTGAGAAAACAAAAAATACAGCCTTATGTTTATCACAGAAGAGATGGAATACTTGAATGCTGCTTTGTGTTGTATCAAATACTTGTACAAGAGGGAAAACTCTGGGTGTCACAGAATGGGAATGCAATATACTGTAATTTTTAATGTTTTATTATTAATTTACTTACATGATACACATTTTTATAGTTTTCTTATAAAGCAGTGCAGCAGTTAAGAGGTAATGCAGACAAGGATAAATCTACAATTAGATTTGAAGCTTTCAGCTGTGTTTTAAACTGAAGTATACTTTTTAGAAAGGCATATTTTCAATTTTCTTTAGTCATAATATAAAAAAATCAAAGTAGTTTCATCGATGTTGGGAAGTGTGTCTTGATAATAAGTTTTAGTGCACATATTTCTCAGCATTTACTGGGGGAAAAGGACCTTTTGTAATATTTGATCATATGATTTCCATCTGGGTTTTTTCTTCTTTTTTTTCCACATTTTTGAAGAGAAGTCGTTATACTAAAACCTGGGCAATGGTGCACTGCAACAAGTGAGAAATACTGATTGAAAATAAAGAGGTGTGGAGGAAGGCAACAACCGAGGCTGATTTTAGTCAGCTGTGTCTTTTAGTGTAGGAATGCTTTTAGGAAAGTGAGGATAGAGAAACAGACAGTAGATGCCAAAGAATTCTTGCTAGGGCATAGGATTTTGTGGTGCATTTTAAAGGATTTAATCTCGTTTGGAATGTTTGGAGGACTCTAAGCAGTCCATTCACTGTGATCGGATTTTCTTACTCAGTCACTGCCATTGTTCTTGCTGATCTGGTTTCAGAGTGCTCATGCAAGAGGTGGAAGCTGCCCTGTGAGAGAGGGTATCTTTCTGTGTTCTGTTGGTCTTCTGCATTCTCCCACTGTCAGCCTTTGTGGAAGAATGGGAAGTGGTGTATGGGAAAGGTTTCAAGATAAGGGAAAATTAGTATGGACCAATGGCAAAGACATGAGTTTGGAGCAGCCTCTGTCACTGTGCTTGTATATGCAGGTGGGCAAAACAAGATAAGGTCATGGTTAAGGTTAAGATAAGGTCATGCTTTCAAAATTCTCTTTGCAGGAGAAAGAAAGGAATAGTCAGTTTTGAACAAAATCTCTGAGGTATGGATGTGATCAAAGCTGAAGCCCTTTGTCTGGGATTGCAGGACATCGGTAAACAACGTGTCTTTAGTAGGAAGTATTTTTATTTTGCATTTAAATAACATAAAATATCCTGGGTGTCAAGACTTAGGGCAAAAACAATTGCATATATGTGGGTGGGTTGGAGACTGCTTGTGTTGGAAGATGGATTAGCTGGAGTTTTTACTCCCATTTCAATATTTATTAGAGGTCCTATAAAGAAGACCTTTTAAAAAAAAATATGCAAACTGAAAGTATTTATTACTATCCTACCCACAAAATGACGTGCTTAACAGAGAAATGGCTTTGTGCCTTTTTTCACTAGAAATGTGCCCAGGAACTACTGAATGAAACATACAATTAATCTGTTGTTTTGTGGAGTTCTCTGTTGTGGGGCCAGTGTGTCTTTTTCCTCATAGCAAACAAATTATGAATTACTTGTAGTTAATTTCTAGGTAATTTTGCTTAAGGGGAAGTCGAGTTGTTTTGGAACCACTTTGGTTAAGTAAAAATGAAATGTTTTCAATTGTGGTATATTGTACCATTTTTTCCTCCTGAATGGAAAGATTAAACAATTGTAACTAGTGCATTCTCTAGTTCCAAGGCAAATGTTTTGTCTGGAGTAAAATTCTGGTCTCCACTTGATACTATAATTCCTATTTAATTTAATGGAAACAGGGCTTCACCCTTAAATATGAGTAGATCTACTCTAAATGTGAGTAGGATGCTGATGAAATAGCAGTTAAAAACAGAACAAAGCCTCTTGTCAAAGTAGATGATGTGCGTGTGTGTTACTTTTGACTTACACGGTATCCCAGAATAGATCCAGAACTCTTGCTTCAGTTTATAAATCTCTTAGTAGAATACATTTCTATATTGCCAAAATCATTCCTCTAACGCTGCTTTCCTTCAGCTGTGGAGGAGTTGTACACAAAGATGTCAGAAAAGCATTACAGACATTTCGAAGTCAGACAGAGTACAGAGCTTCAAAACAAAACAAAACAAAATGCTGTCTTTGTGTGCTGGTCTCAGTAAACCATGTTTTGCTGGCTCTCTGCTTCTGGCTGTAGCCTTTGGAAATTAAGAGGCTGAAAGCAAAGCTGTCAGAGAGCAGAGCCACGTGTGGTTTTTGAGAGGAGCATGTTATGAGTTCTGGTGCTGTTTGTGGGGGGGAGAAGAAAGGCAGCCCCAGCTTAAGACTTTGTTGGGCAGAGCCTCCTGGTGAGTCTTCTGCTGCTCTTCTTGCACAGCTCTAGAGCTCATCTCATCAGCACAGCAAGTTCCACCCTGAAAGATTTAAAGGTGGTAGTTGAGGGATTTTTTTAGAGGGAGGAGTTTGTCTTGTTAGCTTGACAGGGCTTTGAGGGTTTTGTGCATTTAAAAAAAGGCACATTATTTTTCTTCTTTTTAGATGTTATTGAAGATACTGCTCTTATGATTAAAAAAAAAAACCAAAACAAACCAAAAAACCAAACCCCTACCATGCAAAAAACAACCACCAAAAAACCCCAGCTGCAAATAACTTCCTCACTTGTTTAGCATAAAATTATTCCTGGGAGATCTTGGCTCATTTATTCTCATGACTTGTATTTCTGATTAAAAAGTTCCTCCCCTTCCTGTTATTTTACTATTCCTTCCCCTCTGATGTATTTTTAGAAAATAATCATACATATTTTCAATATATCAAACAGGCCAACTTCTTGTGATTTCCCCATTCAAGTGTCCTTTCCACTGATTGACCTAGCCCTTTGCTTTGCCTGCATGAGTGTGATTAGTTCTTTACTGCAGAATTGTGTGCAGCACTTCAGGAAAGGCAATTGTACCTAGTTATTTACATGGTAACAGACTGTTTTTCTGTAAGGCTCCTGCCTTACTTCAGCCTTTTCAATTTTCTTACTCAGAGTCCTTATTTTGTTTAGTTGCTTCCCCTCCTTTCCTCCTGGCTCTTTCTACTTTTAAGCTTCAACCCTTCCCATATGTTCCCTTCCTTGTCAGGTGTGACTGCTTGACTGCTCCTTCCTTGCACCCACCTCTAGGACTTCTTAAGCTTGTCATCTTTTTTTCAGCCATGCCAGGCCTTCTCTTTCCCCTGGCTCTGTATTTCATTTCACTCTCCCCATTCCTGCATCTCAGGTCATTATGTTGAATTTGCTCTGCTTCACCCTTGTTCCCTGCCCCAACAAGTTTTTGATCCAGCTCCTTATTTCAGTATAAATGCTCTTCCTCCCTCAGTACTTTTGGTCCTCCCCCAAGATATTTAGTGATTTCCTCCTGCTATGGTGCTGCCAGGGGCTGTTGGAAGCACAGGGCTTAGTCCTGGAGCAGTTTCTGCACCTGGCACAACCGGAGCTGTTGTGAGAGGGGAGTTCTGCCCTCCTTCTCACAGCCTTCAGTAAATACACTCGAGCATCCCAGCATGTCTGACAGTGGTGAGTGACAATGAAATCCATGGAGATCCTAGCAGTTATCACTAAATCTGTCAGTTGTGTACTTTTTTTTTAAACATATTTTTTAACGGTATTTGTGAGATTTTTAAGTGGATAACACAAAGCATATTCCTTAAATAAGTATAACCCATGGCAATATGTAAAGGCATGATGTGTTAAAATGTGCATCTAAGTGTGTGTTTTTCAAAGGTTTAGGATTTTAGGATAGTTAAACCTTCTTTATCCCAAGCTTTTTTTTCCTGGAAATAGGTTCTTGGTAGAAATAAAAAAAAGGAAAATTTTGACATTTGTCTTCTTAAATCTCAAATATTTTGTAATATAGATTTGAAAAAAAATTGTCAAGATAATACCTAGATAAATACAGATTTTATAATAGGAAATAATTTGCAATAGTAAAGAGTACTACAGGGATCCTGTGAAATTTGTACAGTATAAGCTACATTTTCAAGGGGACAAAAGTAGGTCAGTTTTATTATTGAACTTGTAACTTAAAGCATAGCTTTGGACAAAGCAGAACCAAAGAAAATAAGTGTTTGTACAAAACAAACCTTTCCCTATTTTTAATTCTAGCAAGCTATTAAAAAGCCATAAAATTTTAACTGCTCCCTCAGCCAAATTTTATAGCCTTGTTTTCATCCATGATGCTTGCAATAAATATCAAAAAAAAGGCAATTAATAATTATAAAGGCAAATTATAAAATTAAAGGCAAATTGGATTTTTAGCTGAAAATTTTATTTTTCTGGTATAAAACTTACTGTTAGTGGGAGGCACAGTTACCTCTATGGATGATTTGTGTCCTCATGTCAAAGAGTACCATGTATTTGATTAATAGTTATTTGCTCTACATTCGATTTATATTTGTACTGTTGGCTGCTGTGAATTAAGTAATATTTTATTTCCTAAAGATATTGTACTACTTGTCCTGTTCATGATGTAGTTTTTTTCCCAGTTTATGCAGCATCATCTATATGTTAAACTGTTAGCTTTTGAATACTGGGAGTCCAACTTGAAATGCAAATGTTGTTAGTGCCAGGTTACATTTTTTTTCTGGAAGAAGAAAAAAAGAATCACAAAACAGCAGAATGTATTTCCTTCTATGCCACAAGGAAAAAAAAAATCTCCTGAGGCAACAAATAGATATGGTATTGACTGAAATATCTAATATTTTCTCATTGCTTGGCAGAGATAGTACTGAGCCACCCTTACGAAATGTGCACTGTTCCAGAGCCCGCTAAATATATTTAGAAGCACATAACTATTATGAGGGATGTAATTGCATTACAGATATCCTGCCTGAATTTATTCCTTGGTGCAGACAGTTTGAAGATGTTATGAATAGTAGAAAAAGCAGTGAAAGCTAAAATCAGGAATTTTTGTATGGTCTGGAAATTGTTCTCTGTTATGAAACTAAGTCTTTTTAACTTCAAATTTAAAAAAAAAATGTTGAAGGTTGTTAAAAGTAATCAAAATGTAAACATACTTGGTTGCACAGCTGAAATATGTCTTCCCACTTTTGACAGGATTGTGAATCTTTTCTTGTTTCTCGTCAGTGTGGAGTTTAACCTAGGGATTCACCTCTTTGTGATTCACCTATTTTTTTTTTACAGAAAGAGTGACAAAATATTGGAATGGCCTGCCTGGGGAGGTGGTGGAGTTGCCATCCCTGGACGTGTTTAAGAAAAGATTGGATGTGGCGCTCGGTGCCATGGTTTAGTTTAGATTTTCTGAGATGTTGGGGCAAGGGTTGGACTCGGTGATCTTGAAGGTCTCTTCCAACCTGGAGATTCTGTGATTCTGTGATGTGTTTGAGCACATCACAACGAGAGCTATGGAAAGGGAACTTAGGGATCACTCTAAGCCTTTTCATTATAAGGGCTTCCCCTTTGGGAAATGAAGGGATATTTCTATTTTTAATTTTCTTTTCCTCTCCAGCTGACATGCTGTCTGACCTGGCAATACCAAGGTCCTGAAGTGTTTTCATTCAACCGGGATTGTTACTGCTGGATCCTTCAGCTGGACTTGGAATGAGCTCCCTATGAAAGCCTCTGCATGTTATTAGAACAAAATGGTGCAAAGTGTTTGGGGTGAGGAGGTGGGAGCTGACTGGCTTTTTGCTGGTGGCGATAGGATGTTTGTTTTTCCCTTGAGCTGCTGAATGGGTCTGAATCACCATAATAAAGTGCTTCAGGGTTGTTTCACAATCTGTGGTTGCTCTTACTGCTCATGAAAATACACATTATTGTTCTTACAGTTTCTCTCAGGAGTCTGGGAATGAATTTGTCATCTTCTACACGGTTCTTTTGCCTTTTATCTGGTTCTGAGGCAAAAGAAGTGCCAAATCTCCCATGTTTCTTCAGTCCTACTTCAATGGCCTGTGTCACCACTTTTTGCCACTTTAATACAGGGAATGTAAAATCCTCCACAGAGTGCTCATAGGGAATGGAGAATCTGGGTTAGGGAGGGAGAGGAGTTATTCTTGCCACAGCCCAGCTGAGAGTTGAGGTATTATCTCATGAAGCATCTTAGTAAGGAGGAAGACCGAAAGCAAAAATCTTTAACGTATCACTTTATTTGGAAAAAAAGCCCCAAACCCAAGAAAACTTTGTCAGCACCACATTTTTTTGAGTGGAATAGACTGATGTTATGACCTAGTAGGTTAATTCTACTGCATGTTACTAGTTAGAGGGACGTTTAGAGGGTATTTAAAAATAGAACAACCTGTAACCTCAGTAAGTTGCAAAACAGCAATATGAAGTGTTATTATGTTATGTACATGAATGTACTCTTCTCATCGTATGGACCCTCCAGTGGTGCTGGAAGGACAGATGAGTCTTTTTTTTTTCTTTTTTTTTTAAATATGCTCATATGCTCAGATTCCTGTGGCAAAGCCAAAGCTAACATAAAGAAGGAAGCAGCTAATGTGTTAGCTACACACACGTCACCTTCGTTAAAACCTCATTTTCTCTCTCACTGTTACTTGGAATGGGCTGTCTGTGTAAAAGGCAGAAGTAGTTTGTTTGGTCAGAAACCAGTTTGCTAGCAGGCTGGCTGGGAGGCTGCATCTCTGTGGGATCAGCGTTTCCCCGAATGGTTGGTGCCCGGCGCTCCCAGTGCCGCTCCCGCTGCCGCAGCTGGCGCAGGGCGCAGCCCGGAGCCGGCCTGCCCAGGGCCCGGCTGCGCACGGGACGGAAGGCGCAGCTCGGCGCGGCGCTCGCTGTGCAAGCTTGGGCGGCCTGTTTGTTCTGCTGGGCTTGGAGCGAAGGTAGAACCTGTGGCCCTGGGGGTAGGAAAGCAGTGACACTGCGGAATATGTAGTAGGGAAGAGATAACTTACTGAAGCTGCATCATTTTTCATGTATTTTTTTGTAGTCTAGGCACAATGGACCACATATCACTTTAGAAAAAAGAAAGATTGTTTTTAAAATTTTGAGGAAAAGATTGCTCTATTTCTGAATAAAGAAAACTTTGTAATAATGAAATGTACTTATGGATATCTTACCCAGTCTTAAGAAAACTATTTTCATATTTTTTAGGAAAATCTGTATTTTTAATAATTTGTAGTTGTCTGTTTACTTAACTAAGATTCATTACTCTGAAGAAAATTAATTTGCCTGTCTTTGACACAGTATAAAAAGAATCTGTGATTCACCTATTAAGCATAATGTATGGTATTTCTGAAAATAATTTAAAAGGAGGGGGAAGAGGAGGAGGAGGAGGAGGAGGTGGCCTACCTGAAGCAGCCTAGTGTTAACTGCAAAGGTCTCAGAAGTGATGTAGCTGAGCAGGATCTGTCAAAGCTGTGATGAGTTAATAGAGAAGAATGTAAGTGATGAAATGCATTTTCTCTTGGTTGACCTTTTAAATTATTTGATATTTCTTCTTGTGTTATTTTTAAATGAGCCTTCCTTGCAAATATGATGCCAGTATCTTACTTCACTTTGTTTCACTCCACCTTCCCCCATTTTTAGTTTTAGCTCCCCCTCTCCCCTCCTTTTTTATTTTATTGAAGCATTTGTCAGATGTTTAACTGCTGTCAGGATTGTGAAGCAGAGGCAGTGAGATGTCCCTTGTTGTGCCTCAGAAATTATTTGAAGTAGAGTAATTGAGGGGCTGGGGATGGAGAAACTGGAGATGGTATCCTGAAATATGTCATAAGAACTGAAAAGATGTGCTATAACTTTGATATCTTCTATGCTTATTTTGAAAGGGTTTTGTAAAGTCCATATAGTTAAGCTGCATCCATGTGAGATTCCTCTCCTACCACTCCACAAGTTTTTCCTTTCTCTGTAATAATTAACTCTATAGCTGCTTCTACACACAGTGGTGTTTAGAGCCTGCAGAGTTGAACCGCGGTGAGTAGCCATGGCAGCTCACAATGATCCCGGGTGTCTGGCAGCCTTTCACCAGTTCAGCACATTTTTTAAGCTGTAGGATTGGGTTCCTGGGTCTGTGTTAGCAGTTTGATTGTCCCTGCAGCTCCACTCCTAGTGGAGTAGGAACGCTTAGAGTGCATTTCCTGGTGAAAAAAACACTCCCAAAACTGCTGAGTGGACAAAGCCTACCCTACTCATGTAAACTTGTTGCATGAGCAGTTGGGTCTTATGGATACCTTGAAGACCAGCAGAAGAACCTTTGGAGGATTGCTTCCTTCATATTACAGCCAAAAAAGTATGGACATTCCTCACTCACAGATATGGCTCAGTTTGAGCCTAGAGGAATATTCCAGTTAGTGCCTTGTGGAAGAAAGAAGGACAGCACTCTCCCTTTGACTTCTACATGTATGCTTTAAGAGCTTTGTCATGATGGGATAAGAAATTAGTCTGTAGATTTTGAAAGGAAGCTTAAAAATTATTTATGGCTTGCATGTCATCTGTTGTGTTGGTTAAACAGCTGGAAAACGTAACAGCTATTAAATCTAAATTCAAAACTTTTGGTTAAAAAGACATGTTTTCCTTTCTTATGCCAATTAAAGTTCCTTTTTATGTGTGATGGAAGGGATAGTATCTCTTCCATTTAGCATGGTGATCTTAGTTCTCACTTTTTTCGAGCTCATTTTGCAAAGCAGAGGGCTGCCCCAACTTTGAAAAGGCAAAAGGACTGAAAATACTAAGATAACAATTGCATTTTAGCATAAAGGTTGTATTAGGTAATGTAAAAGGACTGCAGTGCCACAGACTTGGTCTTCTGTAGGTAACTGGGGAAAGCATGGGTTGTGGCTTCAAATCAGTGTGTGTTGGTGGAAGTGCATCATCCCTGCCTGCAGACAGAGGTCACATTTTGAAATGAAGGAGTTGCTGTAGTACTGCTGTGTCCTTCAGTGCCCCTTCCCCAGCACTTTGCAGTAATTGACAGATGAGAAGAACAGGCAGGTAACTCTTCTGAGTTAACCCATCACTGGAGTGTTTCTTGTTAAAAATGGGGGCATAAAGGTGCCTTTAAACCATTTTTTTGTACTTTTCTATATAATGTATATACCCTGCCAGTTCTGGGCTCGATGCTTTGAATATTGAAGAAATGCTTTGAATATTGAAGAAATGCTTTGAATATTGAAGAAATACTTCGAATATCTTCTTCCAGTGCCCATCTTGCTCTTTATTATAGGTTGTAATTGCATTCTTTGAGTAGACATGTGTAATTTCTTCCATTTATTTGTATGAAGATTGGCTTGTGATCTAATCTTGCTGACTCCTTGCTTGATCTTTTTTGCTCAGGAAAAATCATTGTGAATTTTTGAGAAAAGAAAGTCCAACCTCCTCTGCCTTATTCAAATTGCCTGTTTTCTTTGTTAAATTAGGTCTTCCAGCTAAGCTGTCACTTGTAATTTAAATGTGACAGAGGAGGTGGCTGAGATGCATTTAATTTTTTACCTTGAAAGACTGTAGGACAAACCAAAACTATAGCAATGGTTAACACTTCATAGGGTGCAGGAGAAGGACAGGCATCATACCTGCCTTTTTGATCACATGATGTGTTAATCACTGAGTTCATGTTGCCCACAGCCTACCCTTTAGTGACTGAAACTTCTAAAATCTGTAATTTGGATAATCACTTGATTTTCTGAGCCATGAGTGGAAAAAAAAATCCAAAACAAGTTAGGTGTGTATTAAAGTTGCAGATACTATTTTACAAGTCTGTTTAGAAGAGTTGTATTTCTGTTATTGAAGGGGAAAATTGCAATAGAAAGGAACAAATTGCATTAGTGATACATTTGAAAATGCAGTGATATGTTAGCATTAGTTTTCCCAAGGCAGGTAACTAATCATGGCCAAATATGTAATATATGCTGATAGAAGAAATGTATACATAAAAGTAAAAAAAATAAAAGCTTACTGAATCAGTAACTTGGTACTTGGTCTGCTGGGAAGTAATCTATGCAGCTCCCTATACTTCTTAACTCCCTGTATCTTTGTTTTCACAAGTAATATGTTACAGAAATTATCTATACATCAGATGGAGAATATTCTGTATGTAACCCTAGGAGAGAAATGCTGTGGCTATGCCTCTCCTGCTCATGGCTGTACTATGCTGTAATGGAGTTAAACTTTCCTGTGTTTACCACTTGTAGTCCGTATGTACAAAGTTGCAGATGCTAATTATTTTTCATAAGAAAATATAGATGCTAACCTTAACTTGCTGCTGTGATGCAGTGCTGTAACTGCTGTCCTTGAGGAGCAGGGAATCAGTGTCTCAGGAAAGTGGCTAGGCAGAGGTAGATGTGGAACAGTTTGTAGTTTGTCCTTAGTAAGCAATTTGTCTCTTCTATATGTTTTTTATATAAATGTACCTATCTATATTAGAGAAAAAATCGTTTGCAAGTTCACTCCCTTCTCCTCTGAGTTTTGTAAACAATAGGCTGGGATTTAGACTACCGGTGTCTGCTGATTTATGTGTTCCTGCTGTTCTAGACACAGAGCCTGGTTTGCCAGACTTCTGGTTCTGTTAGTACATGTTTTGTATTTAGCAGCCTAATCTATGGACTGACTTGATTTTCAAGGGAGATTTTCACTTTCCACAGCCAGACCTTTGACTAGAGCTGATGCCCAACCTGCTGGATTATTAATACCCAGTCCAAAATGTCCAGTTCATTTTTCATTACTAGAGTTCCCCATTTTCCCACCTCTTTTAAGTCTTGGTTGTTATAGGAATACTGTGTTTTGGTGCCAAGCTCTATTTCTTCTCAAGTACCACCTAAAAGAAGATGAAACTTGTTAACAGGAACTGTTACTATATTATTGTAGACACCTGTAATTGTAGAATTTGTATTTCTTTATCTTTTAAGAGCACAGCCTCCTATTATTGTAATGCATACTTACAGGCTGTATAGGAGCTGCTATAATAAAGGGTGTTTACAGGACTCTGTTGTAGTCTGAAGAAATTCAGAAAGGCTGGTTTGCAGCCTGTCGGAGTCACCAGCCTCTCTGGCAGCTTTCTTGGATGGTTACTCTGGCTGTGAGTTTACAAAAGAGTACCTCGGCACACCAGAGAAAAAACTGACTGGGCTCCATTTTTTAAAAGGTGAGTACTACTTTGTACCAATGTTGAGATGTTTATAGTATTTCTTCCCAATCTCAAACATTTTCAGTAGGTCTTGGTTCCAACTCAGCATATGTGTTTCCTTTTAAAAACAAACAGGATTGTTTTTATTTTCTTACTCAGTAGCCTCTATAGTTTCTGAGAGTGGAAGGCAGTGCTGTGTGGGAAGGCAGAATACACTGATGTTGAAGGGTTCTTTACCTGCACTTCATGTTGCTAAGTTTCCTTTTCCCCCTCATTTCTCTTCATTCCTGTGCCCTACCCCACCCCCGTTTTGAGGTTTCCTCTGAGTTTTTGCATCTTAACTAAAACCTTTCAGGCTTTGATGGCTGTTCAGTTAGCAGAGCTGATTTAACCTTCAGGTCATCTAGCACTAAGAGTTGCACAATTGGTTCTTCTTCTGTCCCCAAGCAAAAGGGATAGATAGAAAATAAGTTTGCTTGTGTACAGGCTTTGAGGCCACTTCTAACATCTTTGAGTTTTAATTTCCAGCTGTTTGTAATAAAAACCTGCTTTAGAAATGATCATCAGCTTGTTACAGTTATATGGTGAATACAACCTGCAGCTTCAAACCTGTATTTCAGTTTTTGAGGCTTATTTTTCTGTTGACAGTCTGCAGTTGTACAGTGTTTTATGGTGGTTTTAGTGCTTGCCTTCCTGAGATTCAGCATTTCAGCAGGATATACATGCAGCATCAAAGGTTGTAAAGATAATGACTTGAGAGTATCACAGTGGTAGAGGTGACATCACTGCAACGGGCAAAAGTGACATCTGGCTGTGGTCAGATACAGGTGCTCTTGGGGTTTGTTTTCTTGTTTTCTCTGACATGTGGATGGTGCAACTCTGAGTTTACTTCCTTCCTCTGAAGAACAAAAAGAAATATCTAATATGCTTTTCTGCTATGAAAGTCCTTACCAATATATAAGGCTGGTTTTTCATATGTAAAGTGGCAGGATGAAAGCCATCAAGCAGTTTTTCTTCTATTGTTAAAACCTGTTGAATCATTGCTCTCTACCCTTCAAATCAAAGATTGCTCAAGTCCTTCAGCCAGGCACTGCTGTTGTTACTGCCTGGATGGAGTTACAGGTGATGCTCATGATGTGACTTGCTGCTTCTTCTTCAGACTGGATCACACAAGCATGGAATTGAGTTCAACATGGTAAAATCTAAATAAACACTTCCATGTTTTGTAGCATTTAAATGGAATAGCTTTTTCAAGAAGAAGATGTGAAAAAATCTGAACAACTTCCATAAGTATCATGGAACAGCTAGATTTCCTGGCTTTCTCTTACAATCCATTTGGACAGAATTTCTGCTGGTGATGATGATAATTTTCTAATGTATCCAACAGACACGTATTCAAGCAGTGACTGGGGAATAGAATCAAAACAATCAGAGTGTTCTTTTTTAAAATAATTGCATTAAAGTATCCACTTAACTGGATAATATTGGATTTATGGAATAAAGCTTACAAAATGAAACAGTACAAATGAGTGTCAACTGACTACACTCTTTTCTTATACATTCTCAAAAGGATTTTGCATATACTATGGTGATTTAGGGTTTTTTTATATTAAATGCACTGAACAGTTTTGGTATTCATATGTACAAAATAATGTTGTAAGGCACTATTCACTGTAGAACAGCACAGTGTGGAAAATATTTTGGATCAAAATGGTTCTCAGGGCATCTTTATTTTTGGACATTTCATACTGTTAAAATAAGGAAAAAAATTTAAAAATATGATGTGAGAAGAGAGTGGAAGCAAAATTTAGCTGTGTCCTCCAGAGGGTATTTTAAAAATTAATTTTTTCTAGAAATACACTATGGAGATTGATTGATTTTTTTTTTCAAGTTAGCCTCATTGTGTATGAGGGGTGTGTGTGTGTGTGTGTGTGTGAATTAAGAATGCAGGACAAATAGTCATGATAATTCTTGGGATTGAATAGAAATTTTTCTCTTGTTTTAAAAATGTTATATATTTCGAAGAGCTGGTAAAAGTATTTGGCAAAGATTCTTACTGAATCCAGAGTTAGCAATGTTTTTCTAATACTTAGTCGAAAAGTACAGTTTGTGGTTAACTGCCCCAGATTTTGAGTGAATGAAAATACATATCCAAAGACAAGGACAAAGTTATGATCTTGTGAAAAGGCGATAGTATGCTTTTCCAGTTTTTCTTGTGCACTTCAGAAATATTTTGATGTAACGCTGATCTACCAGGAAACCTGAGTGACTAAATGAAAAACAGTCTTATTTTCTGGCCTGAGAAGCATCTCTGTGTAGAAAATTACTTTTGAAATTTAAACTCTGAGTAAGAAGAACTTAAGAGATAAACAAAGACAAATACGTAGATTTATAGGATTTTCCTGAAAATTGCATGTATGTATCACGTGAATAGATTTGAATAAAACAAAATTAGGAAGTATGAGAGGGAATTTCATGTTACTGAAAACCAGACTGCTTCATTTTTCATCCCCGATCAGTGAAACTGTCGTACTGAAGGCAGTATTATGACGTACAGGAGAACCTGAGAGAACAAAATACTGTGCCATGGATTAAAGAGGGAGAAAGGAGAAGCTGAAATACTTGTTTTGATTACCTGTGTCTTCAGCCTTTGTTTTCCAAATGACAAATGAGCGACTTCCTATTAAACTGTCAGTGGTGATAATGTTATGGGATGCATGGTTCTGTTTAAGGATTTGTGTAATTCTGTAAATAAATGGAGACCAGACCATTTATTTTGACCTGTGTGTGTATTTAATAAATATTTAAGAATACAGGAAACATGGAATTGACCAGTACTTGGCCAGGATAGCCCTTATTATACTCAAGCTTCCTTTTTGCTTTTTTTTAATAGCTCTTTCCAGTTATTGAATGTTTATTTGTGTGGGCTTGGCCACAGTGAATGTGAGATAAACCTTATTTAGGTGAGGAAGCAAGTGCTTTTTTTAAAAAAGACGTATTAAGTAAGAATGATAAACATGATTTTTAAGGATTCAGGGTGTTAAAATTGTTGCTTTGGGAGCTTCTTGTAGCTGGTAGAAGATCTAGCCTTAGTAGATTGACTAGTAATTACCAAACATGTTTGATCATAGCAGTTACTTCCCTCCACCCTTTAGAGGTGCGGGCTCTTTCCCCAGCACTTCAGCTGTTCAGTGGACTCATGTGACTCTTGTCACTGTTCACACCCTGTTCAGGACTTCAGAAAAAATGAAGTCCAAAGCAAACAAGCTCTTTCCTCGTGCCCTGTACTCTGTGCCAACTTAAATTTAGCATTAGCATGGATAGCAGATAATGAAATACATGTTGAAAATGCCGAGATCTGAAAACACCTGTAAATACTCACAAATTCAGTGAAGTAGTCACTGACTGTGCACCACTTACATGACAAAGGCACAGAAAATGGAAGGCAAGTGACCAAATGTAGGCTCAGCCAGTTCTCTTCAGGCGACTGAAGGCTAACTGGAGGCACAGTTATAGCACTGTATGAGTTTCACCTCCCTAAATGGGTACTTGCTACAGCTCCTTGCTTTCATCACTAACAGGAGCACTGCTTCACTGAGACACTGCTCACCTTTCACATCTCTGCATTTCCCCCTGCCTGTAGGTTAGTGAGAGTCACTCACTGTGCACCTGAGCAGCTGGGTGTTGTGTGGAGCAGGTCAGACACTTCCAAACCAGTTTGTGTAGCACCAGTTTACAGCTGTGCCTCCACCTTCCCAGCCCTGTGTGGGGTTTCCTTTCAGTTGTGGACTTCAAGCTGCTTGCCAGGCCCTTGGATCTAATGTTTGCTGCTTACTTGCTCTGCATTCATGTTCCTATAGCAGAACATCCTCAAAGGGCCTTGTTTCATCCCAGTTTTATATTGGGATTAAGAGGGATAGCTTTGCCTTGTATGCTTTTCAATGTAGTATGATGTGTGTTTATCTCTGGTTCCTTTTCAGAGATACCTGTTCCCAGTTCCCCACTCCTATGAATCCTGGGAACTGTCCACCACAGGCCTTGTCTAGAGTGGTTAATGACTTTCCTGAAGGAGTCTGTTAGTTGATTTGGGATTATAAGTATGCTGTTAACAAAGTAGGGAACACCTGTGTTTTGGGTGTTTCTTTAAACTACTGCTGTGTCACTTCTCCTAGATAACTTTAATATTTTTCAATATTCCCCCATGTAGGGGATCACCCAGGGAGAGGGACAGTGCCTGCACAGTGTGAGAAGTCCTGACAGGTTTCAGGTCTTGTTTTTCCTGAGGAATCGGCCTAAAAATTTTATTTCCTGATGAGGCCTTTTAAAATCAGTAGGACTACCTGTGTGTAAAGTGTACTCCTTGACCTGAAGTAAACATGTCAAGAAGGGCTTCCAGTGAAATAAAAGGAACCAACTGGTTTATGCTCTGTGCTGTCAAACTTAATATTGTAAAGGTAAAATAACCCTACACCTGAACTTGAAGTATTTTACAATGGAGTTGAAATCTAAATACACCTAGAGTATCCTGTATTTCTAGAAGATATCAAAGAATCTAGAAGATTTGCCTTCCCAGTAAAAAATACAGTTACGGGGCAGGGTGGATAGAGAGTACTCTTGTGAATTGTATGGCAACTTACTCTGCTTTGCCTGCAACTTCTTGAGTTCAATATTTGCAACAAATGGCAGAATACTCCCTTGTGCTAATGAGATTTCTCCCTATTTTTTTTTCAGGATATATTTATATTAATTATCCAATGATTGGCTTAATTTTCTATTATTTGCACTGTGCACACACATTTATCTTTTAGAGCAGAGAGCTACTCTCAAGGTAGGCTGCTCTTGGGGAACAAAAGCTAAGTCATATATTGTAATTTTTCCTGTCTTCCTATGAATTGTAGAAGTCAATATTTAGAATTTCAAAGCATAGATCTGCATATATATTCGTAGACATAGCAGTTGAATAGTTAAAGTTGCACTAAAATCTACGTGAAATGTAGATGAGTCCTCTTCAACACAGAGGAATAATACTCAGTGCCTTCTCTCAGCCTGCAACACTCAGACCAGGAGTGTATCAGATACTCTAAAACAAATTGATCTTTTCTTGATAAGTTGGTCAGTAAAAAGAACTGCTAATGCTTAGATCAAAAAGCAAGTCTTCCTTCTTCATATAACATATTCAGATTTTCCTCCTTGATTCTTGTTTAAAGGTAAAAATTAAAACTAATGTAGTAAGTTTTTAAATTGAAAAGTACTCAAAGGCAATTTCCATGGGTGTTTGTAGCTGCTAAAATCTTGTTTCTGCTTGCTGAATCAGTCTACATCGTCTGCATCATCATTCAGTGATGCTCAGCAAGGCAGACATGTTCAGAGGACTCAGTCCTGAGTTCCAATATATCTTTAAATATGGTCAGACTGCACCATTTCATCATCCTCGATGACTCCTATGCACCTGCTGTCTGTTTTCTTTGTTTAAGTCTCATCTTCAAACTTCCATTTGCCCTCAGCAGAACTTCATAATTAGTACTTTCCTTTTACCTCTATCTTATTTATAATAACAGTGGGCCTCAAGCATACTGGTACCATGTGGTATGTTGTGAGAAACCATAAAATCAAACTCTCTGCTTGGAAGGAGACTTATCCAAACAAAGATCGCACTTTCTCATGCAACTCATCTGGGAACAGGAAACCTGCTGAGTGTGCTAAGCAGATACACATCATTTTTTCTCATGTGGACTTGACCATAATATGTCCTGTACTGTTTTGGTTTTCTCTTTTAATACAAGCCATTGAGTCTGTGTGGCTCTGACAGCCATGAAGTTTTGTTTAAAGTTTCATGTTGGCTGAATAAACACTAGGTTGAGAAACTGCAAAAGTAGTTTCAGTATGATGCATTACTTCAAAGGTAACATGCCAATCTCTTTTGCAAACATTGAGTAATTAGGGAATTGAGTAATTTGAGGTGAGGATTGTGGTCACCAAATCTTCTCCCATCTGTGATGCTAGGCTGCACCTCTCCTACAAATACCAATGGTGTATCAAACTCTCTCAGGCAGTTGTAGCACTCATGACACATTTTTTAGTCTTGAGCAAGACTCTTTGCTGTTCTGGATCAGTGTTGAGCATGGTTATTTCTTCTGTTTGCATTCTTTATACCTGTTTCCCCTTGGATAAGACCAAGATATAGAAGGTTGTTTTGCTAGAATAGCTTGACGTCTCCTTTCTCTTGCTTGTTCCTTTCTCACACCTGTAAAAGACCAGACAGAACATATGAAGTGCGTAGAAAATTCTACCAAGAAAAGCTTGTCCAGAGATCTCACCTCTACTAAGAGAAAGCAGTCTCAAGTGTAGAGTACAGCTGCTGAATTTTTAGGGACTTTTTGAGATCTGTTGTTCAAGGTTTGGGTCCATTTTCCCAGCCATTAAGGCTTTATGAATAGGGCTATCTTTTCTAAATATCAAGTCCCTAGGATTAAGTCTTAACACCTCCAAAGAAACGTGTGACCTACATTTAGTAAAGGGACTTCCATGGTTCCAGGACATCTTTTAATGGGGATTATTAAAGTTGTTGTTCTCAATCTTTTCAGTTTCATACCATTTTTTTTTCCTAAGAAATTACCTCTGGGTGTGAGCATATCAGCAATGTGCTGGAACTCAGAAGGCTATGCCAGACAAAAAGGAATCCAGAAAGTGTATGGCCCCATTACAATTTCACATGAATTAACCTATACCTGCTGTAATGTTTGCAGGAAACAAGGTCAGATTAAGATGGAAAATAATTAAATAACAACTTTTGCTTGACAGCTGTAAGGGTTGGAAGATTTGAGGAACGTGGCTGTCAGAAGTGCTGAGGGACTGGTTCTGCCATCAGTTACCTCTTGAAGTTGTTGGTGCGTAGCACCAGGAAAAACTGGAATCATAATACATTGTCTTGTGAATCTGTGGCAGGTGGATACCAGCAATATTTATAAAGAGACTTCTACCTCTAAACTGTCAGACTGCAGAAGGAAGAGTGTTAAATTCTAATCTCTGATTTACAAGTCTGGCAGCACATGCTATTCACATGGTGTGTGATTTGAATAATGATGTGTCTACTCCTGATCTCATTAACCCTGATTTAATCCAGGATCTTTTATCGTTAATTCCTGCAAGCTTTCATACAACTGGTTACACAAACAAACAAAGCCCTAAAAATCCTGTAACACTGTAACTATCTTTCCAGCTAAATATTTTCACGATCCCTTTTTCTGTCTTGAAAAAAGTCTCAGCGTGTCTGAGGGGTCTCTTTTAAAATACTGACGCATCTGCAAGAATCTCAGTTTTAATTTTACATGCAGTGGAATTACCCAATGCTTGCCCTCCCTGTGTAGGTTCAGTGGACTTCTCTGCATAACCTTAACAGCTGTATGCAGCAGAGGGTTCAGTAATTGTGTTGGTTCAACAGAGTATTTGAAGAGAGGTCTATCAAAGAAAAATAGGAATGTCTGTAATTTGCCCTAACCTTTTTATGGTACAGTTCTTCATTCTGTAATGCAGAATTATGTGATTGAAGACCTCTAAAGGAATTTGTACAATTTTTCATGACTTGCCAATGGATAGAAAAGTGGGTCTTTGGATTACCACCAAGTTTTTTTTTAAGTATGGTTGAAATGAAAATTTTGAAATTCTCTGCAGCTGTATTTTATGTATTTTGTATGTTTTTGTGTAGCACAGTGGCTTCCTTTCAGTTTGTGTGGTTTGGTTTTTTTGTTGTTGTTGTTTCTTTCTCACTGTACAACAACATTTAGAAAAGATAAAGCCTTTCATAAAGCAATCTTCCATATTATTTTAAACAGAGAATGCAAGTTACTGGATGAGTCAGTTAATGTGCTCATTAGAAAATCCTGCTGTTAAGGATCATCTGGTTTGTGATAGGATTTTGCATAAAGGATTTATGTTACTCTGTCTCTCTCTAAACCTGTCTGTGTCATAGAGATAGCTCATCTGCTTATCTAACACATTACAATTTGTGATAATATCTCCCACCACTTTTTTTCCTAAGAATGTATGTTGTCACTTTTGTATTGGTCATCTCTTCAAAGATGGTTGTGAGGAGGAACATAAATACAACAGTATTTTCTTGTATGTATTATCAACTTTGCTTTATGTAGTAATGTGCACAGGGCTTTTTTTTATACTGACAGTAGAAATATTTTTACTACCTAAAATATCCGTTTTTCACTGTCTAAAACTGTAGTCTGTTACAGAAGGCTTTCTTAATGAGGCAAGTGCCTGTGGGGGGAAACTATTAGCATGCTAAATTCTGGCATATCCCAATCTCTACTCAAGAAATAAGTAATGGCATTACATTTTCAAGCAAAGTTAACAGTGCTTCTAATAGTTGGGTGAAAATGGAACCTTTGGGAGAAGAAATTTATTTTTATTTGAAACTGCTTGAATAATTTCGTTCTGCTGGAGCTGGACTGAGGGGAAGATGGTTGAGAAGCACCTTTTGTGCCCCCCCACAATACCTTGCTACGGTACTCAGGGATATAGGGAGGAGCACTTGGGGGTTTCTGAGCACCTGCACAGATGTGTGTGTTGTCCACATGTTGAGACTACTGGGCAGCTGAAACACACACAGATGTACTGTGCTGTTGCCAAACACAGGTGAGAAGCAGGAGTTCCAGCTGATGAAAGTCTGGCTGGCCATCATTGCCATGAAGGTTATAGAGGTGGGAGGAGGAGCAGGAGGAGGGTGCCAGCTAAAGAGTCTGGTTGTGGGGCATCTTCCCCATGGCAATCCCTGCTGCAGCAGTGCCTTTTGCCCTTAACCCCACTGCTCACATATATTGCTAAATATGTAAAACAAAACAAATTCTCAGCCCCAGATTAAAATTTGGGAGGAGTATGCACTGCAGGGGTTCATGGGCAGGTGTTAGCAGACAACTGTACAGCAGTAGGAAATCAGGAAGTTGCTTCCAGTTCATCTGCAGGTTGTGAGACCTGCTGCAGTCATACAGTGTGATCCTCTGGGAGGTTTCTGAAGTGCAAAGTGTATGTCAGCTCTGAAACTTGGCCACTCTAAATCTTTGGGTCCTCATCTTTCAAGTGCCTCATACATGGATGGTGTGTCCCTCTGTTCTGGTGACAAGGTGACAAGGTAACAAGTTTGGTTTTCCTCACCTTTTTAATAAATTTATAACAAGCTTCTGCTTTAATGCTTCTCACCTACTCTGGGGAACCTGCACATGAAGACTAACAAATGTACTCACTGTTTTTCAAAGTCTTCCTTAGAGGTGTCTTGTCACAGTGCTCACAAAATGCAAAAGCGCTTATGCACCCGGCCTGTGCCAATCACTTCTGCTTCTTCGTGCTTCCTGCCATCTGCTGTGTCTGTTCATCAGTTATGCTTCTGCTTACACCTAGACTGTGAGGCCTCAGAGAGAGGTACTGTCATTTGAAATAAATGGGTCAGGATGAATCAAGTGGCACCCAGCACAGCATCTTTTTCCTATTTACCTTTTTTCTTTCTCTAATTATAATTTTTAGCCTTGGTCCATTAAGTGCATTAAGATGTAATGAATTGCTTGTTCTGGTGGTAGCAAAGCTGATTGCTCATGTAGCCAAGCACTTCTCCAAAACCCAAACCACAATGTGCACAGGGTGTATTCTTTTTTCTTCCTGGCTTTCTCTGAGACAAGTGGTGTTATGTATTTGTTTGCTTGTTTTAAAACCTGCTCTCCCCTTTTCTTACTCTGGTATTCCTTGCTGTTTCTTGTAGCCTCCATTTTGCTGCCCACTCCCCTCTATGTTTCTTTAATCTTTTATTTTTTTGGTGATTTAAAAAACCCAACAAACTAATTGGTATAAGTGAATATGAGCTGTCTCCTTTTGAACTGAAGAACAAAGTCTGAGGCTAAGGGCATGGAAGAAGATTTTCTTGATCTGAGTGAATGCAGGAACACATGCTTGTGTTCTCAGAAAAACAGCTGAAAGATTGCATAAGACTCAACAAATCTGAGAATTGTGTTAATTTTATTATAAAGCGTGCACTCATCTGTCTAAAAGTACAAGGTTTTCTTTGTATGTAGGAATGTATATCCTATCCAGAAGATTTTTTATTATTAGAAGGATCTACAAAAGACATAACAAAGCTGTATCAAAAAAGGAAGAATGTGGAAATTCTTTCAGAGAGGAGCTTGAGTTTGCTGTAGTATCCTGGGCATTGATGTGTGGAAGAGAGGATTTAGGTGTGGCACAGTGTGGCTTCCTTAGAGCTGTGGTAATTAGAGATATGGTAAGAGGGCATTGCAGCATGGGCATCTTGGGATGGGATAAACCAGGAGAGTTCAGACATGGATATCACAGAGAAGTTACCAGCAGTTTAAGCAGGAGCAAGTTGCACTGTTCCTTCAGTGCACAGTACTTTTGTGGTTAATGTAGAATACGCTGGTTGTAGGAGTTCATGGTTTTTTTCGTAACAACTGCTGGTTTGTCATTTCATGGTAAATTTGTTTGTTGCAAGTTGTTTGCACTAAAGCCGACCTATTAGATTTTTTACATGGATGTTTTCAAGTGCCCCACTATTGTCTCAAATATTTGAGGTATGACCTTTGTAATAAGTAAATTTTCTAAATAAACGTAGTATAAAATGAATATTTAAATGCTCTAAAAACAGGGCACATGACAGATGGGCTGTTGAAGGCTTTACTTATGGCTGTGTAATGACTTTATGATTGTGCAGCCTGGTTCTAGGTGTAAAATAAATAGTGGAGCAGTGTCCTGACAGGAAGCTTTGCAGTGTTCATAAGGACCTTCCATCTGAGAAGCAAGGGTGGCACTATGGGCCTACCTGAGCAGCCTTGAAAGCAGCACTTCTGGCTGTGTTCAGGGCTTTATCTGTGCTGGGAGAGAGCAAACCAGTGCATCTTTTTTATGTAACACAACAAGAAAAACAATGCAGGGTAAAGCAGGTCAGAGTCCTCATCCTCAAGGTGCCCATTCTTCTCCCTGCTCATGTTTCTGCTGGAGTAATACAGTGTTCAGCATGTAAAACTTGGTTCTCTATCAAGCTGTAAATCAGAAAGAAGTCATGTGAGCCACAGAAATAGAATGGATTTGAAAGGCTAGATACAGAAACCAAAGAGAGATTCAGGAGGCTGTGGTTTAGAAATAACCCAAGTACTAGCACAAACCAGGAGGCTCATGAACTGTAACCCTGTATTTTTTCGGTTTTTTTTTCTTTTGATCGCATGCCTGACAGACCACTGGAAACGTATTTCCTATAAACTTGGGATAAGGTGATACTGTAAAAGGAGAGAGGATATGGAATCCTGCAGCAGTGAAACAAGAGCATAACTTTTGCCACGAGCTCTGAGGATGTGTGCAGTAGCAGTGCAGGGTCTGTGCAGCTGTTGGGAGCTGGGGGTCACTGCTGGGGAAGCACACTCTCCACACTGTTCTTCCCACTCTCCTTGCTGACAGAGCCACTGATGAATGTCTCCTGTCATGACCAGCTAATGGGGAGATCTTACTCTTGATCATGGTGCTTGAAGGTCCCATGTTCTCCCTCTGTGTCTTGGACCTGGCATTGCCCTAGGAAGGAGAAGCTAAAGACTAGTGATGCAGCAGCTAGGAAAACAAAAGCTAGGCGGTTTCTTGTGTCCCTGAAATGTTGTCATTTTATTTTTCACAGAATGTAAAGCTCATGCTGTGAAAGTATGTTGGATTTTAGTGCTGACAAGATCTTTCTGGTTGAAAATAATTTTCACATTGATTCTAGTTCAGTTGCTGGGAAAGTTTGTTCCAACCTCGCTTTAAGTTACCTTATTTATATTAAAACTACAAGATTCTTGACAATATCAGAGTTGCATTTGTAACTATGCACATTTGTAATTGTTCAATAACCCTTAACTAGTTTTAGTGAAAATAAGGAGATTACTTGGGAGGACTAAATATTGCATTGATGTACTCTGCAGCACAGTTTTATTTTGAAGCATTTAACTTAAGTGGATAATTGAACTCATATATTGTTTGAAGTTACAGACATTGTTTCCAGGAAATCATGGTGACAGTTGTCCCTTGAAATGTAAAGTACAGTTTTTTAGATAAGAGATTGAAGAATAAGCATTCTGTATCTCAGAGGGGTCAAATTGCTCCTGACATTTCCATTGTCATCTTTTGATAATTCGAATGTGTTGCGTTGTTTCTTCTTTGGCTGTGTATGATTCTGGGTTCTTATTCCTGCTCCCATATTTGGCTTCAAGCAGGGCACACACTGTAGATTTTTGAACTGTGAAAGGCTCATTATTTCTCAGCTTTCAACTCTTTCAGTATGCATATGTCATGTTTTCAAAAAGCTTTGATTTTGATTAAACCTCTTGCTCCCAGTATGCAAGAACTGTTCTCCCTTTGTAGGGAAGCAATAGATAAATTACCTTATAGTCTGATAGTGATTTTTCTCCTGATTTTTCATGGCTCCCAACGGCTTTGAGGCATGAAGTGTTGGCTTTAGGATTTTGTACCTGGGACAGCAAAAAATAGCATTTTGTTACATTTATAGTTGTGGAAAAGGTTGCAACAATTTCCTCAAATGCTTTCAGCTGAGTTTCCTGTAAAGGTCAGAACTGCTAGAGCAAAAAAAAAGCTCGAAACTTTGGTGTAGTGAAAATGGCAGAAATTCTTGTACTTTCCTAACTGTGACTTTTGTGGCTGACCTAATTCAAGCATTTGCTCTAATTTCAAGGAAGTTTTTTGATAGATGAGTGGAAACTTCAGCACATAGACACTTCAAGAGGATAGACTTTTTTCTTGAAAGCTAATAAATAATGAAATTCTGAAAACAAACCTGGGTCTTGCAAACAACAGCAGAAAAATAATATTTTAATAATATAATATCTTTGAAAGCTGTTAACTGCTCTTTTTGTCTCTCTTCAGATTGACAAAGCATGTGTTATGTTAATGAGTAACAATTTTTGACTTACAAAAGATAAGGTGCTTAATTTACAGATTTTATGTCTTGAAATAGCCATTTAATAGGATACAAGTATACTTGAATATATTGTATTTTTGTATGTGATGGACTTTCATCACACTATGCAGTTTGTTGTTATTTAACATTTTGTCACTTAAAATTGATGAGCTTTCAGAAAATGTCTTACAAATTTCCTGTGCCTTATATTGATGTAGGATTGGATTAGAGAAGATCCAAATAAAAACACCTCAAGTATTGTTTAGGATTTTGTGTTTCTTTGGAGAAACTATATTTCAAGGTTTGCTAGAAGAAAAGAATTTTTTCACGGTGATTTGGCTGTTGGTATGTGGTATGGTTGAAACCTAGTTGCAAAAAAACATTTCTTTAGGTATTAAAAGGGTATACAAATTGTAAGGGCCTCTATGTCCCCATAAGATCTTTGAAATGGTACTGTTTCATGGAATCAAGCTTAGTTTATTGTCAAAATTCACTGTTAGCTCTTTTTCAGTATTTCTCAGATCAAGGATGTCTCTTCTGAGTAAGAACTGCTTATCATATTGGAATTACACTGAAACCCACATACACAGTAGGTGGAAGCTCTCTTAAAATTTCTGGCATCAAGAGGGCCTCGTTCAGGTTTGCTTGTTGAAATGCAAGGTTGCTTACTTACGGGTTGGGTTCCCGAGGCATGGTCTCTTGAAAATGATCTATCATTAACCTGCAGTTATCTTTGTGTGGGCTAGGAAAGAAATGCATCATTTTGATCCATGAAACTTATACCAGGCATTGCCCCAAAATCAAGAGCGAAATAGTACCAGAGATTAGGTTTAGAGATATTTTTGAAGCTGTTAGAACTGTGAAAGCCTACCTCTGTGCAAGTAGGTTGTGTGAGTGAGACAAGGTTGTGTGAGTGAGACAGCTGCTCATTCTGCAGAAACAGCTCAGAGGAGTGGAGAGGTAAAGAGCCGAGCACTGCACTCAGGATCCCTTTGAGCTCCTTCTCCTGAGGCTCTTTGTGGGGCTTTCCATTAATATCTGTCTTGTGAACTTGGTTCTGGGCAGGGCTCTGCAGGTCATCAAGCCTGGCCAGAGTGTCACCACAGGATTCCTGGTGGAGGTGCTCACACTGTGTCCCTTGGAGGAGACTCGGCATGGCTTGGATGTCCTGCAATACCGCTCCACCCATCCTGTTTTACTCAAGGGCAGATTAACCCACAATAAATGGTGGTTGTGTCTGATTGGAATGTGAATGTATCTGCTGTAGTTAAAATACCACCAGAAACCAGTGCAAAAGTCATAGTCAGGAGGTGCCCTGAAGTCCTTACTGGGCAGACAGCAGGTTGGTCTTTCCCCAGTATTTTAGAGCAGTATAATGTCGTAAAATATCTTACCTTTCTTGTTTCTCCTTTCTTTTCATACACAAGCTCCTTTTTCAAGACACAGCAGTCCCTGAGCTTGCAACTGGACTATTAATTTCTGTTCATCCTCCTTTAGCAGTTCAGCTGTTCTTGAACTACTTACAGCAGATTGAGGGCTTCTACCGTAACTGAAAGATTGCTTTCTACTTACTTCTGTGCATGGAATTTCTTCTTTAACAGAAATAATATCTGCAACTTCAGCTTGAAATCAGAACTAGAAATAGATTTTTCAATAGACTGGGGAAAGTTCCCTCGAGTCATCTCTGATACTCATGGGTTTGCAAGCTCATTTGCCTACTCCTTCCTCATATGGTAGGCTTTGACTCCTTGCAGATCTGGAGTGACTGGGTTACATAGAGAGATTTCTCTAACCACTATTGATGCAGCTTTTAGGGCCATTGTAGTTGTATCATTCACCAAATATGCAAGGTAGTAATGTTCAGTGTATTTTTTTGCAGTAAAATAAAGTGAGCTGACTTGGTGTATCTATTTGGCCAGAGTTGTTTGTGTTTGTTTTCTCTTTCAAGAAGAAATGCAGTTTTGAGTAAGGCATTATAGTGTTTTGGAGTAATAATCTACTTTTTTCCAGCAGGTAAGAGCGGGGATAGGTATAAAGGGCTATGTCAATACTTCTGAGTTTAATAGCACTAGGTTCTCTTTCTTTAGCCTGGCTCTGTTTGGACCACAGCTGAAGAAAAGTCCTAAAATCCTAAGTTCCCCAAGGGTGAGCACTACAGAAGAGAAGACAGCAGTGAGGCAGAAGCAACACACTAGAGAGAGGAGAGAGGCTGTAATATCAGCGCCAGTGTTTGTTTCAGGCTGAAGTGGTGAGGCTGCTGAAGGTTGGGGCATTTGTTTGGGTTTGTTTGTAAGGTTGTAAGTCTTATGCTGTAGACTAAGATCAGGAATTGAAAAGGTGTGTAAGGGTCTTAAAGCTGTCATACCTTACTGCAGAATGTGTGCCAAGCTGCTTAGATATGGGCTTCCCATAGGGTATTGCTAAGTATGAATATGTTTCTGAGAAGATTTTCTCTTAGTAGGGCTGGATTGACTTTTGATTGATTTCTGTTTCATTATTTAGACAATTCTCCACTTTTCCTTTCAATTCCCTCCTGGATCTGTAATTTCAAGCTGCTGGGGTGGATCATGTCATGTTGCTCTGGGCAGTAGCTATGAAAGATTATGACCTTTGTCATGAGCATCAAAGGAAACAGTAATGAAAAGTAGCTCAAACAAGAACTAGAAAGGCAGAAAAAAGAGAAGCTCTTAGACAATTTTGGGGACTGGAAGCTGCCAAACCTTCCACATGGATTTTGGCTTCATGGACACTCAGCTTGTGTGTCTTTCTTTTTTCTGTGGATAGTGGGTGAGAAAGAAGTGCAAGACTCCCCATCCTACCAAAAAATTCCAGTGTTTGGGAGTTGTCTTGTCTGTTGCTTTTTTTCAGCAGCCAAAGAAGGCTTTCTCAAAAAGCTGTCAGCAGCAGCAAAGCACCAATGTCATTCATCTGGAGACTAAAAGGTTCTGTTAGAGCAGACAATTTTCTCTGTCAGTTTTGAAGTTGCAAAAGGTTTTTTAAAATTAAAAAATACTGTACTGCTGTTTCAGAATTTGTGAGTTGAGGATTTAATTATATTCTGACATAAAGAATTAAAAACAACACAGTAATGGCACACAGGAAGCAAGTTCTGGTAAGATGGGGTCTTCCGTAGGATGTTGTCTTGTGGTCTTCTTCATGAGAGTGCTGTTTGACTCACAAATTCTGTTTAGACTGTAGATAATCTTTTAATACTCAATGAGTTTGTCACCGAGCTGAAAAATAAATTTAAACTTTCAATACAACAATCTTCGGGTGAACTCATTTATTATAAATATTTTTTTTCAAGGATGTGGAAAAAAGCTCATGGAAAAATGTATGTGTAAAGTCTAATCCGTTTTTTTAGAAAGTGGTGTATTCTTCTAAATGAATACTGTGTTCAAATGCATACTGTGTTCTTAAATTCTCAAGTGGTTCACTTTTCTACAAGAACTTTGCACAACATTTCTTCTAACAACAGCAGCATCTATCAGACAGATATCACACATTTTTCATACACATATTCACATTTGTTATTTCAGTTATTATGGTTACCGTGATGAGCTGGATTTTAGATACTGTTTTACCTGTATGATGGCACTAGATAAAAGATTTATTGTACCCTCCATGGGCAGCAGTTTATAAAATTTTAATCTCTGCTAATGGAATACTGATACACGGAAAATGCTTTGAGCAGTTACAGAAGACTGTATTAATGTTGTATAGCTAATAGTTCAACTTCGAAATACCAACTGGTCTAGGGAAATAAAAGGTTGGAAAACAATTATGAGATTCAAGTGTAAGGTGCATCTTATAGAGAATAACTCAGAAATTCTTACTTTGCTTGATGCTGTTCACAGATGACTACTTCAGAAAGTTCAAATAGAAATGTGCTTTCTGTGGTTTAGTGCTCAGGTCTGATATGCTGAAAATCTAAGTTCTACAGTCTTTCCTGTGTATGATGCAGTGCTGTGGGATGGTGGAGGTTGATACTGTACTGGGAGGTAGAAGAGGGCAGTGAATGTAAGAGAGGGGAAAGGGAGGAGGAGAGGTAGAGGTTTTGTAAGGGGAAGAGTTCATCCAAAGCCGTCACCTGTCCCTGACACCTGTTCATTGCAGATCTCTTCAAATTTGCAGATGACATCAAATTGGGGGATCAGCTGTCATGCTTGAAGGCAGGGCTGCTGTTCAGAGGGCCCCAGACAGGAACATTATGGAATATAGCAAGGACAAATACCAGTTCTCACCTTGGGAAGGAGGAATTGCTGGCAGACCTTCAGAGTGGGACCTGATAGGTTTGGGAGCAACTCTGCTGAAAAGGACTTGTTGGTCCAGGTGGGCAGCAACATAAACATGTGCCAGCCTTGTATGCTGGCATCAAACACAGTTACCAGCATCCTGTGCTGCACTAATAGCCTGCAGATTGAGGGAAGTGATAATCCTCCTTTACCTGGCACTCATTAGTCCACATCCAGAATACAGCATCCCATTTTGTGGATGGGACGAGAATTTTGTGTACAGGAAAGATATTGATAAGCTAAAGCAAGTTCTGTGCCCGTGGAAGCAGGAGCACACGTTCCCTTAAGGAGATGCTGAGGGAGGTGTGGGCTTGTTCAGCCTGGAGCCATGGTTTTGGGGAGACCGTCTGATACATGCAAGAATGTTATTCAGGTGACAGAGCCAGGCCCCTCACCAGTGGTGCCTGGTGGGCAGGACAAGAAGAGCAGATGGGACTTGAAAAGAAAGTTTCAGGCAGGGCATAAGGAAAATTTTAGTCACTACAAGGTCAGTCAAGCAGTGGGCTTGTGTGGTCTCTGTCCTTGGAGGTTTACAAGACCCAGCTGGGCAAACAGCCTTTGAAAGTCTGGTCTGACCCCAGAGGTGACCCTGCTTTGAGCTGAACTGGAGTAGGGACCTTCTGTAGTCCCTCCCAGCCTGGATGGCTCGCTCTAGGACAAAGCTTGGAGCCAAAACTTGTTTTTTTACTTATTCTTTGGGACGTGGTTATAAGCAAATGGTTCAGCCATTTGTGTGTCAATTACCTGACTAGAAAGTGGAAGTAATGCTGTTTGTCTACTTCAGTGGTGTTTCAAGATAAGGTATATGCAAGGTGATGATATTTTGGATGCTTTTTCAAAATGGGTATAAACAACACCACAGTTAGGCTTTTAACGTCTGCCTAAGAAGCTGAAAGAGAGGTATTGTACATCTCCAGCACGGAGTGTGAAGTCTTGGGAAGCTGCTTGCTGTGGATTTGCTTTCATGAAACCCCACCATACACATTTGCTCCATGTGCTGCCAAAGAAGTTGATCACCCTAAAAGGTAGTGAGCAGCGAAACGTGTCAGTGTTAGCAACAGCTCTGATAGTGGGCTCTCTGTATGCTTCTGCCAATTATGGTAACATTTGTCGTATTTTCCTAGTTAATATTTTTCTTCCTGCCATGGTTGTTGTTTCTGTAGGCTTCTCATCAGAGGGGAAGCAGACTTAGATGCTTTTACAT
>VZRZ01007593.1:420021-557954 GCA_013398175.1 Climacteris rufus
CCCCCCTTCAGCTCTGGTAATATTTACTAAAAGACTTTTAAAGCTGTCCTACCATTTTCACATGTAAATAAGGAATTATTTTATAAAGAGAAACAATAGCATCCACTGGAAAATGTTACTGAAAATTGCTTTCTTTTTGTGACATTTCAACTTTATAGGAGTTTTTGAGGTAGCATTAGAGTAGGTAGAGGCATGCACATAGAAGTTTTAAGAAATCTTGGGAGCTTGAGATTTAGAATATTCTGTAATACCTTTTTTTAACTGTTTCTTTTTTTCTTTTCCCTCTCGGCCTTCCTTCTGCAGGAAATAAAGAAGGACATGAAGAAAGAAAATACTGCCAACAAACCACCAGAGAAGCCTATAAATGAAGTTTCCAATGGAAGCCCTTTACTGTTGTCTGAGACAATTATTAGAACCAACAAAAAAGGTATCGTATGTGGATGCTTAAATGCAGATTAAATTCAGTCCTTCTAAAGAACAAAATGTAAACCTGCCTTGTTTCTAGAAATGAAGCTAGAGTCTATTTAACCAAAAAGGCATACCAGGAATAATAATAGTAAAAAAATCTTTGTCCTCTTGGACTGACATATATGGATGAATGTTTTATGCCTAATATTTCCACATTAATTTGCACAGACTTCACTTTCTTTTTAAGGAAATCCTTCCTCCATACATTTAATTAAGGAAAGCTATACGAGGAGATTACTAAAGCTTTTTAAAGTAAGGAACTGGCAGCTTGCATATATGGAGGTTTTCACACAGTGATGTCAGTCCACATTCATGTATTAGTGTTTTATCTGGGACAGAGAACTCTAAAACAAAGGAAAAAAAGTAAGTGGAAAACATAAAAATTAATGCATTGGTTTCCTCGGAAGTGTCATTCACTGTCTGTTTGAGACTGGAGTGTGCTCTTCATATGAACTTGACTCCCAATGAAGATTCCTACATAGGGTTTTGAGTTGCTAGAATGAAAGCCTCCAAATCTTTTGTCTCATTTCCTAGCTCCCAGCCCTGTTCTCAGAAATATCAGAACAAAACAAAAAATTGTCAAAATAAAAGCTGGAGTTTTCTTTAGGTTATGTTTATGCTCCTGTATGTTTGTAGGAGGATAATTGGCTCTGTGCAAGGGATATGCTGTGATTTTTTCTGGGGAATTCACTGGACAGTTTCTTGTTTGCTGTCTTATACAGAATAATCTGCTGTCATTAATCATTGCTGTAATGTAATTTCCATTTTGGCATGTCTTCTATACTGTTAGGACTATGCATATGGACATTTCCTCTTATGTACTATCAGCAAACATTTTATTTGAGCTGCAGTTTGAATAGAGGTCTTAAGATTTACAACTGGACGTGAAGAAGTATTAATAATTTCTGCAAAACGTATGACTTCCTGTAGCATGTGAAGGAGACTGATCTCTCCCTCATTTGCAAGGATTGATGTCCTCTGAAAGAAAAGATTGAAAAAAATCTCAGAAAACTTTATCTTTTGAGTTTGTGATGTCATCTTGAATCTAGAGATATGTCCAATGTTTCTGCTTTGGGTCATAAGTTTTTCAAGCAACAGCAGAATTAAATTGCTAAAAATGATTATTTTTCATGGCTGCTATACAGAACCATATGAGTAGTTGAGAAATTATCTAGGGACCAAGTTTGTTTCATATTGCTTCAGCTGCTATTTGGAGAAGGCTAATAGCTGTGGCAGATGCAGAGATTTGGTTCAGTCACAAGGGGATAGCACTCCAAATACAATACTTAGAGCACTTTCTCCTCCTCTTTTTTCCCTCTGGCTAGAAGCTTTAAAGGATTCAGAAGAGAAAGATTTTTTCCGTCTCTAGCTAGAGAATACAAAACCTCATATTTCTTGAAAGGAGAAAAGCAAAGTCTGACATGAAAATCTGTAAGTTGAGGAAGGGGTTGGGTTTGGAAATAGCAGATTTCATATTAGGATGTTATTTCATTGATTGTTGTTGGTAGGGATTGCACTTCTCGTGGCCACCTCTTTGTCATGTCAGGGTTAGTGCACTGTTGAGGTTGGCTGCTTCTCCACACCTGTTTCCAATGCTGCAGACAAAGCAGGTGCAGGATGCCGTGCTCTGGAGTACAGCTAAGGTTGCACGCAGCACAACAAGGCCAAGAGAGCTTCTCCTTGTTTTTCCCGGGATCAGTTTGAGCACAGTGCCACAGTAGCCTTGTTTAAGTGAGGACAGCTGAGCAAGTAGTTACTGTTGTGTTCAGAAAGAGTTTTCCAAGATCTGTGTGGCAAATGTCTCTGTGAAAAGTGTTGCCGTGTTTTACTGAAGAGGGAGCCCTAAATGCCATGGGCTCTCTTTTCTTTAAGTGTTCTTGTCCTGAGATTTTTATTTAACCCTAATTCAATCTGTTTGCTGATCACAGAATGTGACCAGACCTGTTTGGTTCGTTGGTTGGTTTGTTTTCTCTTTTACTCCTTGTTAGCAAGTGGGGAGATCAGGGGTGTATCTAAAGGTCTTTAGCCACTGTTCAGAAGTGAAATTGGTAGGCAGTATTATTTATTTGCTTAGGAAATGTAATCCTGGTGCTTGGAACTTCAGAGCAGATCCAGTGACGTGGCAGTGAAGCATTCTGTACTACTGCATTGTTTTTATTATCAAGCTGATGATAAGTGCTTTTCTAGTGCTGTAGTGTTATACTGGGTAATTTTACAGCTTAACTTGGTTGGCCTAAATTAAGTGTCAGCACTTTAGCAAGCATTTACATTTTGAGGAGAAGAATCTTGGACTGTTGGGCTTCTGGCTTGTAGAGAATTTTTCCTTGAGAAATATTGACAAGTGTCCAACAGTGGTATTCAGGGAAAATAGCTAAGTTCTTTGTAAGAAACATCTAAATAGCTAAGAAGAAAAGAAGGAATTTCTGAATTAAGAAGAAATTTAGCATTCAACTTCATATCTTGTTTTTTCCTGCTAGTTATTTCTAAGTGCTGGATTGAAATTAGGGGTTCTAATAATGATATGAGTGTAAATACATCTTGTAAAGGCTTATTTCATCAACTAAGTGAGCGGCCACATGATACTTATTTGCTGACTAGAGTTAAAAAGTAGTAGTGGGTGTTACTACTTTGGCTTACACATGTAATTTAGGAACAATTTAAAGCTGGTCTAACCCCACCAGTAGTAGCCTACCTGGGTTATTACTTCCATTACTTAGTGAGGGTTGCAACTGGTTGTACATCACTGTTTGTGAATCATTCAGGTTTTTGTTATAAAGACCAAGAGAAGACACAAAGATTTGATTTCGTCTGCTTTTCACTGTGGGCAGTAAAACCAGAACTCCTAATGTCTCATCCTTTAATGCTTCTTGTTGACCACAGAGATTAGTGACCTAATGGAAACAAACAGTAGTGATGACTGCTGCGGTGGACATAATTTAAGAAACTTTGTTGGCACTTGGCCTTGATGTATTTGTGTAGGTATTTCCTCTCTTTACAGGGTTGTAAGTATGATATAGAATTCAGGGCTACCCCCATTGAAATAATGGGGTTATTTTCTAGATCTGCCACAGAGTTGCTGTGGAACTTCTGGTAAATCATTTAAACTGTTGGCCAAATGACCACACTTATCTTCCTAGGTCAGATATTTTAATATGTATCGATATTTCATATAGGCAGGGCTTTATTTTTTCTGATTTATTTCAGTGACATATCCAGATTTATGAGTAACTTCCATGTATTTCAGGTGTCTCTCCCTTAGGGTGCCTATTGGCAAAACCTGCGTTTATACCTGCCTCACTAAGATGCTGAGATCTGTACCAGCATGACAGTGATGGCAGTTAACATCAGGAAACTGAGAATTGTAATGTAGCACTGCAGTGGGTTCATGCTCCACCCCTGAAAGGCTCAGAAAAGGACTGTGTAGCGATGGGGTGGGGAAAGCACAATGGCCTTGTGCTTTCCCTGGCTGTTCCCAGGGCTGCAGCAGCTCTGGGCTGGTTTGGATGGGCGCCTCAGGTGCTGCATTGTCAGCCCCTGTCTAGGGGAAAAGGCTGTGGCACTGAGGCACCTGTCTGAAGCTGCAGGAATGTCAGATGTTGGTTGGCTTGCACATCCATTGCCAGAACCTGGGAGTGATCATTCTTTCGCTTCTTCCTACAGTTCATATGCAAAGAAAATCCTTTCCTCACCAGGTGTGGGTCTTTTAGTATATCTTTTCACTGGTTCAGATTTTTTTTGTTGGATTATAGAGCTATTGTTCTAAAACTTTTATAAAGCTGACTTTAAAAAAAACCTAAAGAATTAGTTTCTTCTATTTAGAATTAGCATTGTTGCACTTTGGTAATATCAGGTTGGGAAGGCATTTTCTTCCCTGAGAACATTTTCAGATTGCTTGAAAAAAGCAAAATTATTGCTATTGTTGCAATTATTTAATAATGTATGAAAATTAGAACCAGGTCTTGGAATTGAAAAACACTGAAAGATATCTTTCTTTTTTTCTTAAGTGCTTTTCCAACGTGGTGAAATTCCATTTCTTCTAAGTTAACTTTCAAAATCTAAAAACAGCTCTAAAGTTGTGCGACTGTTTCAGGTTGGTCATAAATTCAGTACAATCTTCATTCAGGTATGAAGGGACATAATGGAAACTTGCCTGCAATGAGCTTAACTGTTAAATGGCCATAGCTAATTTTAGACTAGTTTTGTTCTGATTTTTGAGTATCCTGTTTTTAAGTATCATATTCATTGTGCTATTTTGTGTGTCTGGGAACAAGAGCCCACTTGCTTAGGTCAAATTGTAAAACTGGAGCTGATAGACTGTATTTTGTAAGTAAACTAACAATTGTTATAAGAGTAAACATATTTGAGGCAAAGATATACTGCCTTGTCAGATATATTTGTTTTCTATAAATGGTAATTTCAGGCTGCATTGAGGTTATTCAAGCCAGCAAATCTGGAACAGTTCATCATGTGTTACATGCTCTTAATCAAAGCCAAATATTAAAAGCAAGGAAAGTTTTTTTCCCAGTTCTCTTGAGAATTATTTATTTTACCTTCCAGCCTACATTTAAATAATAGAGAGAATTTGCATGCTATGCTGAAAGAGAAGTTTTATGAAAATAAGTTTGATGATATAAAAGGTTTAATTTAGGTATAAATAACAAGTCTGTTGCATGCAAAACTGAGATTTAAGTCCGTTTTTGTAAATTAGAGAAATGGGAAAAGTATTTTGCAAGAAAACTGCTTCATCATTTTGTTCAATACTTTTTGATTATTTGGATACAAAAAGGCACCCCATTTGTTAGAAAGACAAGCTGTTGGCTTTTCAGCCTGTGAGTGTGTTAACTCTGAGTCTTAAATAATACATGTAAGCTATGATTCCAGTCATAATTTTCAACAGAAAGGCAAACCTCAAAATTTTCTTCATAAAATATTTTATTACCAAGCAGTGCAAACGACTGCCTTCGTCGTGCTTGATGAGGTGTCTGACCCTCAGTATGCTCAGCTTTGGTTTTCCTTTCAAAGACAGTAACTTTGTAGGCATTGATCTTTCATTTGGTTGGATTATCTTTCTGCTGTTTGATTGTTCAGACCCTCTCCACAGACAGGCTTTGGTGTTCCCTTGCATATACTGCCAACCTCAGAGAAATTATTGCTAGCAGGGAAAAAAAATCCTTTTCATTTTTATCATCAGCTAATTGGTGTATAATCAGTATACAGTTTACACAAATATGCACAAGAACATACTGCTCAACCTAATAAGGTTAAAATATGCGTGTAACATATGACACCAACCCAAAATGAGACATAAAAATTAATGGCACAGGAAACTTGAATGTGGCAAAATATTTATACTTTGGGTTTAAATATCATATCTGCATATGCTTATGTAGTGTCTCAGATAATACACATTTCCTTTAAAAGTACTGTTTTTTGAAAATAAGGGTGAAAATTATCCCAGTATTTAGGTAAGCTACACTTCACTGGAAGGCAGTGCTTTCAGTTCAGAGAGGCAGGAAAAGACACCAGTCTGTGCTGGACACATGGTTGTGTCATTTTTGTCCAGGACAAAGACCTCAGTGCTCTAGCTTCTTGACAAGAGTGGAATGGGTGCCCACTCATTCTTTTCAAGCAGATCTTGTTTATGAGTTCTATTTAAATAATGACTTGAGATACATAAAATCTAAACTTTTTTTTTTCTGTGTTATGGTCACATGCTGCCCTGGTATTCAGTTAAGGTTTCATAATCTCTCCAGATTCCAGTGTCTTGTTCCAGGAGATCATCTCTTTTCTTGTCATTTACTGTGTAGTGCCCCCCATCTTCTTTTTATTCTAATTGCCTAGCCTTTCTTTTCAATTGCTCCTTCCTTGTCTTGAAAATGCACAAATGCTGAGCCCTGACATAGCTTCTGCAACTTTACATAGTTGGATCCAACCGCTGGTGTGGGATCCTACTGAGTATCATGAGGCTCTGTGTTGGAGCAGCCTGTAGAGGCTAGCTGTAGAAATCCCTCTTGGTTTGAATTGTAATTCCAAGTTAATTCTGTCCTCTGGACATCTTCTGTTTGCCTCAGTGGCTATCTTCTTTTGTGTCATATATTTAGCTCTAGGAATCCTGTTTATGGACCGTGCTGTGAAACACTGAACAAAAATACAACCACTGCATCAAGGAGATAACTATATACACCTGTGTGTGTGTATATATTGTGTATGGAACAAGGTAACAGATAACTAAAAAAGAAAAAATAATGCAAGAGAAGGTGCATTATTCGGGCAATTGCTAGCAGGTTGTTTTCAGTTTTCTTTCAGACCGAGGACACTTGTTTTAATAAAACATTTAGATCTGGATATACATTTGGAAATTGGGAGGTCAATATGGAGAAATTGGAGCAATGTTTGGTTTAGAATTTAATTTCATCCTGTTTTATGCTGGACATGACAGAGAAGAGGCAGAAGATGACCTTCGCATATGGAGTCTAAAGAGATGTGGGAGACCAGCCACTGCTCAGCATTTTGAGCAGCTTACAGATGGAACTGAGGGAGGCAGTTATGGAGACAGATGTGGATATCAGCTATTTTGTTGGCTTTTTTTTTTAAAGGTAGAATTATATTTGTATCAATGAAAAAGCAGAGACAAATGAATTTTTAAGGAAGAGAGTGAGAGGGAACAAGTGGTGGAACAGGGCTACAGAGACAATTAAAAGAATGAGGAGAAGAAAGTATTTTTGCAAATAATTTATGCAGATACCTAAAAATGCTGCACCTGAGGAACAGTTTACAGAGTAGTGATTTCTCTTTCATGCACACTTAAACATTTTTGTTTAATCAGTTAAAGGGTTTTTTTAATTTTTAAACATTTGCAGTACATTTTACATGCATGAAGTATGAAATTGTCAGATATATCATCTACCAGTTGTACAAGCATTTTCTGGTTCACTTGTATCACAATATGTGATAATTGTGCAAAAGGTATGAGTCGAGCAAATGTGTTGTCAAACTCAGGTGCAAAATGCTTTTCTATTCAAATTTATACTGAAATCTCCTTTAACACATGCAAAAAGCAATAAAATAAGTAACAAGAGCCATGAAACTTCCTCTTGTCTCTATGTTTCCCCATCACAAAAGAAACTGTTTATTTTTCCACAAGGTTCTGCAGAGAAATGTCTCCCTGCTGCCAGCAGTTCACTCCTTCTCACTGTTCTTGAACAAGTCACTTGGCACCCAGCAAGGCCTTGCTGTCTTTGAGGTCTGTCCCTGACCTTTTGCCTCCAGACCAAGCTGTCTCTGTCTGTCTCCTTTAGCTTTTCATCAGGGTGATGTGGGACTTTTGAGGGAAACATGACTAACTTGATTTGAAAATTAGCAGACCAACCTTTCTCCACTGTCCCTTCTCCCCTGTGATTAAGGAATGACAGAAGATGAGCAGGGTTGCTCACCTGATGCTGAGCCTTGGAGCAAAATTTTGGGGTCTCTCTATATTTCCCAGTGCCAAGACTGGGGTATCTACATATCTGGCAGCTGTGATAGGAGAGAGGTGATCTTCTTACTCTGTGGTAGAGACAATGAAAGCAGAGGAGAAAGGCAGGGATACTGTTGTGCAATATAGAACACAACTTTATCTGTACTGAAAATTTGGTATTTTCAATACCAAAATTTTCAATACCAATATTTTCAAATTTCAAGAGAATATACCTTGAACTGCGCACATTAATATATTTTCCATGAGCTCTGAAACTTTGCAGGTGTACTTTAAACTGGGTCAGTAATGCTTTGCTTGTTGTTCCTTCAGTTAATCTTGAAGAATTTGTAATTGCTAAGTTAAATATGCCCGTCAGTGTGCACTCACACTGACAGGCAGATTCTTAGTTCAGAGCTTCTTGCTTGCTTGGATGGTAGCTGGGATGGTGTTGTGTTGCTTTCAAGGAAACAGGGAACTGGTGTTAACCTTTCCTGTGGGCTGGAATGGGGGCTGTGCAGCTGTTGACATCTTCCCCCCATGTCTTGTAGATGAGAGCAAGCTGTGCTGTGTAAGTTACATCACTAATCAGTGTCCTGAAGTAGTTGAAGGTTTCTGGATCCTGTGACAACCATAAAATCGTTTGAATGATTTCTGGGGTTGTAGGTGAGAAGCAGGACCTGTCAACAGCTCCCTTGGGTCTCCTTCAGGTTGCAATGTCATGCAACATGGATTGAAGACCTGAATAATCTGGACAAATGATTTATATGAGAATTTCTTCTTTAACTCATTAGGCACTCCTCTGTGAAATAGATTTTTGGATGTAGGTGAAAGCTTAATGTAAACATATGCCTTTGTACTTTTAAAAGAAAGCTTCATGCTTATACTCTCAGCATTGGCATCGAGTGACTTATTCTGCTGCTGGTGAGTCACTTCAGTGCAGAAAACTTTTTGATTTCTGTCTACTTGGACCAGAAGTAAACTACAATCATTATTCAAGACCTTCCTGTCACTATGGCGCAATAAGGACACGACAACACAGCTTGGTCCACAACAGAGCAGAGAGAGCCAGAGTTTATTGTCCTGTTCCCTTTTTATATGGTAGGAACCCAGGTAGATGGTTCGCTGGTGTCCAACCACCCGCTGCTATGGTTGGCTGGGTTCTACACCACCTAAATCAAAACACATCATGCCTGGACCCACAACAACTGTGGAAAACAGCAGGTGCTTATCTTAGTGTTTTTCATAACTTGCATGGGAAAGAAAGCTTTCCCACAAGCAGCCCTGGGCCACCAGGCTCCAGGCTGCTACACCTTCCTCTTCTGACAGAATGGTATTTATAAAACCAAGTTGGAATAAACTGCTGCAGAAAGTGTCTAGAATGTGCATAGCAAAAATGAACTGTGGCTGCTGGTTGGAAGGAACATCACTGTCTCGGTGGTTTAGGAGGGCTGAGCACAGTTCTGTTCAGAAATAAGCTGCCCTAGGGACCTCTGTGAGCCAGCTTCTTGTGGGGGTTTGGATAGGAGTGTGTGTCTGGGGAGGGATTTAACTCTGAATGCATTTTGCAGAGGTATTTTTCACCTGTTCTCTTGCCCTGCTCCCTTTCCCATGTGCACACATGCAACATCTAGAGTGGGTTAAGCAAAGCTGTGCTGTTGGCTGCAAGTGTCAATAAGCTGTATGAAAGCATTGCCCATAAGGCACATTGTTTGTGCTCTTTTATGGTGTATGTTAGAGTCTGTGAAACATTTTACTTCAGGAATTGATACAGGCTTTAAAAGCTCTTCTGGTAAAACAACATGCCTGGAATAAACTTGTCACTGCATTAATTTTAATTATTTTTCGCACACGATGTGAAATACTTTGGTTCATGAGGTTGAAAGCCCCTGAAATTAGGGAACTTTGCTGTAACGGGATTTGAAAAACATGGAGGTATCAGACAGTGTTGACAATGCATGACTTGGATTATTCTGAGTAAGCTGGCATTATTGGCTGTTTAGGCTTTCAGTTTTCAGATTCCTGTATTAAGTAGGTGCAGTAACTTGAATAGCAAGATACTTTGCCTGGAAAGGTATATTTCTTGTTTCCACTGGCATAAAGTTTCCCAAATTTTATTCATTGAATACTTCATGCATGTTTTATATTATTTCAGAATTTTCTCCTTTACACTGTACTCTACCATTATCAAGGTGCACACAGTATGGGGCATTATACTGCTGTTCGTGATGTGTTGTGACGTATAGTACAGTTTACCATATTTTATATTTTCTAATCTTATTTCGCAGTTAAGATGCACCAGAAGCTTGCATTAGTTCCTTTTCTATATGTTTTTGCATTCCCTTTTCAATTATAAATACATGTTTGTGCCCGTTTCTTTCTTGCTGTTAATTTGTAGAATCATCCTCTATAAAAATTCAAAGCATGTTGCTGATGATGGTTAGTTTCCACGCTCATTGGTAGGGTGATTGTACTTGACAAGGGAGTGAAATGTGGAAGTGCTGACAAGTGTCTGCTGGCTGATTCTTGGCCCCAAGCACAGGATTGCGATGTGGAAGATGATGATTATCTGTCACACAGCAAGCGCCGTTATTTCCTAACTTCGGCGCCAACTTTATTTAGAAACCGAAGTGGAGGCTGGGCAGAGTTCCTCATGGTGAGAAGCAGCTCCCTGCAGATGCCCAAATTAGCTGGGAATGAGTGTTGAAGGCAGCAGGGGGTAGTGCCACCAGCATGGTCCTCTGCCTGGGCTGCGTCGCTCTGGTGCAGGCCCTCATGCCTTCAGTTGTTGCTGCAGCATCTTCTGTGGCTGCATATTTGTAAATCTGCCACTCTACTCCACAGACTCTTCCAGAGAGCACTGACACTGCCATGATAGCCCAGGATACATCTGCTTCCCCCCATAAATACTTGGCTGCTCCAGAATATGTTCCTCATACTGTTTTCTTTAGGGACCAGATTTTACCAGCTTTGTGCCCATACAATGCTCAGCCTGGCACTGAAAGTATGCTACTGTGACAATTTGTAGATTAATACCACACTATTTTGATTCTTAGTGAATTCTACTCATTGTAATACTGTTATTTAAAATCCAGTTTGTTAATATCTTTTTCATTATATTATGATAATATTTTTATTAATGATATGTCCAAGCCTGGTGGCATCATTAAGTCTTCTTTAAGGATTTCAGGCATTTACTTTGTACTTCCAAGCTGGTTGTCTTGTCTTACACTAACATGTTTCATTACTACACCTTCAGTACCTTGTGCTGGCTTCTGTTAGGCTCCTGCTGGATTCCAGATGTCCCTGATCTATATAGTCTGGTATCTAGCTCTGACAAAGCTGCAAGATGCAATGTCAGCCATTATTGCTTCATTTTGCAATTTCAATCATAAGACTTGGTGTTTTTCAGACCCAGGAATTCTCAGTTAGACTGCTGACTCAGCACAGTGTTATCCTAAATTACACGGGCCACAGTTACTTCTGGGAATTCATAAGAGGTCAGGAAGTGTCCAGGAAATTATTTAAATAAAAAAGCTCCAGTGACCTTAGGAAAACTGAAAGATTCAGTCACATGCCTGGCAGCTATGGAGCAAATAGAGTAGTGGAAAACAAAAGCAGCAAACGTTGAAAGGTTAGCCTGAGGCTGTAGTTTCAGAAAGATGTTAACCTTGCAATGTCACCAAAAAAGAGAGCCATTTTTCCTGTTTTTCTTGTACCTATGTTCTGGTACAGATGTTTGGCTGCATGGTGGACCACATGAGGAAAGTGATCAAGGCTGGCATCAAACTAGCAAGGAAAATGCTTATTTTTAATAGCAGGTCAGTTCCTTGCCTATCTCCTTACACTGCTTCACAAGCACTTGACCTGACAGTACAGCAAGGAGTGTTGAAGGACCTGTGGGACCAGAGGGACCAGCAGAGCTGCCTTTTATTTGGTTGCAGGCAAAAATAGTTCCAAAAGTTCTATGAGAGAGTGATGGTTTGTCAAACTTTTTTAAAGGTGGTTCATGGTCATTCAATTAAATCAACTGCTAAAGAAAATTGATGTTGTTAGTTTGCATTGGCTGTGTTACTCTTCACTTTTCTCTTGTGTTGGGAAGGTATAAGGATTAGTTACTGTCCAGAAAAACGAGCATTGCAGTTGTATACAGAATTCTTCTTATATAGAACCCTTCTCTCCTGCCAGTTCTTCCTCTTATAACCACAGAACTGTTTTGGAGATTTATTTCATTACTGACACAGCTGACTTGAGCCAGAGGCCTATTTATTCACAGCTTTTAATTTTGAGGAAGTAACTCCTCATTCATGTAGCAAGAGTAATGGAAAAGACAAGAGGAACTTAACAGTTATTTTTAGGAAAAGATAGTGTTTATCCCAGCAAAACAAAAAAAGTTGTTGAGATATTACAAACTTGAAACCTAGACAGTTGTGGTTTTGTTTTTCTGGAATTATTTTAAAGCAAAGGAGTTTATTTTAATGTGTACCTCTATAGGCCTGTCAGCTTGAATAGTCCTCCACATACATTTTTATTTCTATGCAAATTGGTGTTTTCCTATGCATTGTATGAAAAAAGCACTAAAAAGCTGGAAATCAGGAATGCCAGAAAAATAATAAACCTGATGAAGTGCTTTCAAATGCACAAAGTACGTTTTGAGCACTTTCACAAATAAAAGTAATATTATTGAACAAATGCATCAGTCTAACAGCTGACAATAGTTTGTAGCAGACTGTATGATTCAGAAGGAGAGAGTAAGCAAGTAGTGAAGGGTGTACATTAAAAAGCCATAAAAAAGGCTACCAAGATGGCAGGGTATGAAACCAGCCTGCCTGCCTTGCCTGGCATCAGACATCTGGAAAACTCCTGCCTAAGGAAAATGGAACAAAAAATGAAAAAGACAGTAAACTGGAAAGAATTGCTCAGTTCAACATGGAGAGCTGTAGCACTCTGGTTAACGTGATGTTGAGGAATCTTGGGCAGAGTTATGGGGAAAGTTTGTAGTGGTGGCCAATTGCTTAGAGCTGGGTTATAGCAGTAGTTTGTGTAATGCTGATGTGGTGGGAGAAAAGGCAAGGATTAAGGAAAGTTTGGGTGGCAGGTTCAGTAGAGGATCTTGTGTGCACGTTGCATCTTTGGATAGAGTCAGGAGTGCTGTGCAGCTGGATTCCAGGAATTAGTTAATTTGGCAGGAAGTTTCATCCTTGCACAGATCAGAATTGTCACGAAGTCGTCCCTACTCACAGCACTTTGCCAGAAGTGGAAATGGTTGCGGCCCTAGAGGCAGAGCTGAAGGGTATTGAGGTGAAGAGGCATGCAATTATGACATGCCCAGATGTATCATGGAGTGGGGAAATCTGGGTTGGTTACTGCATGAGGGACTTGCAGCAAGCAAAGCAGCCGAGGTTGTTGACATGAAGTTTTGTACAGCTTAGAAGTTGGTATTTGGTACAGTGCAGTAGACTGGGTGATTTCTGTACAGAAGTCATTCAGTGTCTAATTGAAAACCCTCTGAAAACTAGCAAAAAGCTGAAATTACGAGGTAAGTAAGCACTGTTAGAAAGGTGGTTGGCAACAGATCCCTTGAATAGGAGATAGTGTGTTCAGTTTGTTCATCACTCGTTTAGTTTGTTCATCACTTGCTATTTTGAGAATTATGGGAATTAAAAGGCAGACAAGCTTTTATTATAAAGGCTGAAAACCCAACCAGCACATGTCTAGCAGTCAGGCTCTGGGAAGTTCTGTGCCAAAAAACTGGGTAAACAAGTGTGAACTGACCATTTCTGGAAGGGGGCAGAGTGATTAAAATCCAGTGCATGAGTTTATCTGGACTATGCCTTAGCTGCGTTTTGGGGCTTTCCCACCATTTGTGTTGGGAAATTCATTGCTTGATACAAGAGTGGCACACTCTTTGAAGTTATTTGAAGTTATTTGATGTCATTATGTAGAAACATAATGCAAGTTACAGCATCTTTGCTACCAAAGAGTATTTATTGTAGAAGCTGACACTTCCTGACATTTGTACTCTGTGGTGTAAAGGAGACAGCACCTTAGTAGGTATTAAAGTAGGTATTAGATTTCCAGCTTTTCAGTGTAAATACTGGACCTAACATACAGAAACTACTACTACACTGTAGAGTAGTGTTTTCAATAAGCAGACAACTGATTTGTATACAGTATAGAAAGCTGTGAGGATTTTATTTTCTTCCTTACTCTTCTTGTCTAGTTTTTCAAATCCAAAATGCAGCATGGAAGACAGAGCTATTTCCTTGAAGACGAAAAGACAAATTTGTCATAAAGAGATTCTTCATAAATGCCATAAATCTTCATGAAAAGTTAATTGCTAAGATTCTGTAGGAAACCTATCATAAAATTAATTTCAAATTATGAAGGCTCTGATATTGTCTTCTGAATACACAAACACTGGTTTGCATATGAGAAAAGAGAATCCTTGAAATCATAATGGCAAAGAGAGTGTTGTCCTGTGACAGTCTGGATGCCTTTGCTACAAGGAGTTTTATTCTAATTTCCTAATGGAACAAATCTTGTTTGAGAGCATCTGTTTATTTGCCCTCTACCCCTTGATTTTTTGAACCCTCTCGATGATACCAGTGAGAGCTGGCAAAAGACTGGAGGTCTTTAATACATTTATAGGAACATGATAATTCTTTTAAATTGAAATCTGATAAAGGAATATGACATAAATTAGTGCTTCTCGCTTTTTACTTAGTGAAAACCTCAATTTTGAGAGGCAACAGGCAGTGGCCAAGTCCCACAGGTGTGCTGGCCAGTCAGTCAGTACCTGTGCTGCTCTGCAGCAGCCCCAGCATCTGCTCTCACTTCCCAGCTGTGCAGGTGTAGGATACAAATGGACGCTGGGGCAAGGGGTGGTGGGAGCAGGTTGAGGTGATTATAGAAGGCACTGGGTGCAAAGCCATGGTTCTCCAATCTTCATTAATTCTGCTGCTCATGAAGAAATTATTAGATGCATTTGGATGCCTTGTTCTTCATACAAAGATGAAATAATTTAATAACATGCAGACATACATAGAAGTTTCACATATTTCTAGGCAGACAAAACATTTTTTTTTCACTCGCCTTATGTCATCTTTGTCAAAATAAAATGAGGAGCAAAAAATGAGGAAGTTTACCTTCCTGATTTCTCTTTGAGCATAAAAATAAACATTAGTTCTGGAGTATTTGTGTTACAATGATGAAGGTTTCATTTCCCCTTGTATTTCAGCTATGTTAATGGGAGTCTTAACAGTTAGGAAGAAAGAGGGGAATGAAAAGTGCTAAAGAAGGGCTGTCTGCAGCTCCCTAGTGAAATGCCAATCCTCATAGTCTACAGTTCTAGAATTTGCTTCCTGATCCTAAGTGGCATATGCTGCAGAAAAGATCCTAAGGGAGTTTGGCTTAGCCTGGAAAGCTGAAGGATGGATTATACTAACATGTGGTTTGTAACCAAGAAAAGGCATCAAATATATGAAATTGGGTTTCTGCAGGTTTGCTGACAGCTCACACCTAGTTGCAGTAATATACTCTGCTCTTGGCATCTTTACCTGTCACAGGCTGACTCACAGGAAGGAGAGTGCCTCAGAACAGCTTGGTTGGATTTTAGCATTCAAGGTGTAGACAAGGAAGATTAATAACAGAGAAATAATACAGAATCATGGGGTATAGGAGGTTAAAGAGAAGCTTTAAAATAATGTGTCTCTATAGCCCGGTTGGGTCTGGGTCAACACCCTGCTCAAGCAGGGCCAGCTAGAGCCAGTTGCCCAGGATCATGTTCAGATGGGTTTTGAGTACCTCCAAGAATAGAGACTCCACAACCTCTCTAGACAACCTGTGCCAGTGTTTGATCACCCACACAGTAAGAAAACCAAACCAACCAACCAACCAGCCAAACAAACAAATTAAGAAAAATGTTATCTGTATTCCGTTAACTAGAGATCCTGGTCCAGTCTTAGTCCAGTGAAATCACTGCTTTCCTGCTTTTCTGCCTGCTGGCCAAATAGCAAGATATTGTACAGACAGGAGGTTGTAGTCCTGAATGCTTAGGGCACAAGTTGTAAGTTATTGCAGATTGAACTCACACTGTGTCTCAGGCTAGTTCCTTAAAGTGTAAACTTACTACTCTATGTTTACTGAAAGTGTCATTGTACATGGAAGAAAAAGGTAAATGTGGACAGGATAAGAGGATATCAGAAAAGGCTGAGGGGAATGTATTGTGGATGAGATGACAGCACAGGTGAAAAAAGAAATATGAGTAAATGTTGGCCATAGAGTCCATTGGCTTATAGCAAAAGACTCAAAGGTCCAAGAAGTATTGTTAAAATGCAGTGTTGAGCACTGCTAAAGTGTGTCTGACTCTCTTGCCAGTGCTGTCATATGAGAGGAGCATCTCAACCTAATGCTGGCTCCAGTAACTCTCCTGGGCTGGTCCCAGTAATGCATTGCATCCTTGAACTGGTAACTTCAGAGAAGCTTTTAGAGGTTTATGTGTATTTCTTTTAGCACCACCTAGCTCCATGCTGGATAGCACTGAAGCAATTTTACTTTCAGTTGCCTGTCAAAAATTGTATTTGGGTGATTGTGCTGTAAGTCCTTTATTTCTTACTTTCATAGCACAGAAGTCATTTAAAACAAAACATATATATATGTAAACCAAAGATTAAAGTGACGAGAAATCTGAATATGTGCTCTAACTAAGAGGTAAATACAGCCCTGGAAATCAGGGCAGGTGGCCCAAGTAGAAGAAAAAAAACAGCGTTTGTTCAAAATTGGGAGATAACAATTATGCCTTTTATAAAGAAGCTGTTCCTGTATCATTTGAAATCATCAGAGGATCAGTCAGGAGGATAAAAGGCAGATGATAAATGATTCATTTGCTTGCCTCCTCCTTGAGATTCCTTTCTTTGCCAGCTTGACTTAACAGATGTCTTAAAGATTGAATTCACAGGAAAATAATGCAAGACAATGGGCAGCCAAGACAGTAATCTGATAGTCTAAATATTTTGTTCCTCATATTTTATCAGCTATTGGGTCTCAAAATCTAGAAAAGCTCTTATATTAAGGAATAATTTTGTTCACAAACACTTTGGTTCAGTGAGGCTTTCAATGAGGAGAACTGGTTCTTCTATATTTGGACTATAATCTGTTCATTGTGACCCAGCCTTTGGTTTCATATAAAGTCAGCTGGGCCAGGGGAAACATGAAGACTGATTGTCTGTTGTGCTATGTGTGAAATATCAGTCTGTTTGCAGAACTTTGTGATCATTGGTGAGAATGAATTTCAAAAGACAGTTTTCTTCTTTAATGGTGTAAAATCTTTCAAGGTTAATTCAGAGAAGCCTGTATTTTCAGCTTCTGTGGGGGACCATTTCTCTGCAGTCACTATTCACTAGGTGAGGTTCTTGCCTTGATATGCTAATGCCTTCAGGGGTTGGGGAGTTCCACCACCCAGGTCTGTACTGAAGATGCCAAAGAATACTTTTAGATTAGGGAGACTTGTTACAACAAAAGTTTTGCAACCCAAAACAAACAGGACAGTGTATTCTTTGTGGGTTTCTACACTGAAAACACACTGCATTTAAAGCACCAGAAACAGAATAAGATGTGAAGTAATTATTCTGACTCAAAAGGTGTTATTGATGCACTCACTCTTTAAGAAAAAGGCTAGATACGCTGGTGAATATTTTATCATTTGTGTGGATCTCTGTGCTAGCTGAAGTGAAGAGTGAAGGACTGACAGCTCTGCAGTGGCTGCCAATGCTGTGCACTGTGAAAGTACCGAGGGACCGTGTTTGCACGGTCGCTCTGTGTTTGTCTGCAAGCAAATGTGTGGCCATGAAGTGCTGAGTTCTGTACTGCAGTCTTGGTCTGCGGTTAGATGGACTCTCTGTCTTCCTCTCTTTCCACAATACAAATTTGGCTTTGTTCACTAAGCTATGTGGAGTTCAGAGGTCTTTTACATGCATACATATCCATTGCAAATTGATTTGCAAGAGCATGTTTACCGTCACAGTGAAGGCCAAATGGTCATCAGATCTGTTGTCATCCCAGCTCCGGGTTAAACTTCATCTGCTGGAAAAGGATAGGAAACAGTGCTGTGTTTGCTTTAGCCTGTTGCTACAGAGTCATCATCCTACCTTAGTAGACTATTTTTAAAATATAAATTCTTTCTTTGTCTTTACAAAAGATTGTTTAAATTGCAGTTTTAGTGCAGGCTTCGGCTCTCTTAGTGGGTTTTAAGATACTGAACATCTGTGAACACTGCAAAATAATAATACAAGGTAAGTGATCTAAGAGCAGACAAATAAATGTAATTTACTCAAAAGAAAAAAAGACTGACTTAAGTAATAAGTTACTTAAAGAGCTATTTCTGTAAACAAAAGAGTATTAATAATCCCAGAGGCAACTAAGTTATCAGATATTTTGCATGCTTCATCATCTGTCTTCAAAGGCAAAAGATAATGAATTACACAAAGCCTTACATATATTTCTATCAACCTTTCCTTGCAGCATAAAGATATCAAGTATCTTTTGTGAGGTGCTTGATTTAAAATTTTGTCTGAGATATGGAGTCATAGATTTGCTTTTATTTTTTCATGTTAGGTGTTGCTAGGTGTTCTTCTATGCTTAAATGAAGTTTTCTATATTACCGGATTTCCTTACTCACTGGATTTCAATCATGCAAGCAGGACACACTTTATGAGAACAGCCAGGGTTCATATTAGTTCCCAGGTGCTGGCTTTTGTGGAGATATTTAGACTGATATTAGTAGATGATTTAATATTTACAGATGATTCTATCAGGATATAGCGTAGCTCATAGTAGCTCTGTAAGCAAACATGCTGCTGCTATTCATAACACACAAAATAATTTTAGCCCTGAGGACAAATATGAGCATTAGCCTGGAAGTTGTCTGTGGCTGCAGCTGTGCTGTGGGAACGAGGGTGAATGCAAGGCATGACCGGAAGACGGCTGGGAAAATTCGCTTGAAATGCCTTGGTCACGCAAGGGCTGCCTATGGAAGCTGCATACTTCACCTGTTCCCCTTCTCCAAGCAGCACCACAGATTAAACAGAAAAAGCTGATTTTAAATCAATATTTTAGTGGACACTCGTGCCTGAAGTAGTGAGGAACAGCACATAATAAAAGGACTGTAAAAAGTGTTGATCCCGTAGTACTGCAGGAGTCGTTGACAGCTGTCTTACCTGTGAGCGTGTTGCACTGCAGTTGCTCTTGGGGTCATGGGCTGAGATGGCAGCAAGGTTTTTAGAAAAGCTTATGTGTGCATAGTGCTTAAATGAGAACCATTTTTGTGTGTTGTTGAAAACTGATCAAATAGAATTGTAGGCCCATTATGGATATCTGTGGCCATATACACAGCTGGAAAGTAAGGTTAAACCTATGGCTGTGTTATCCTACTGTCTTAATCTCTATATTAAATAACATTAATACAGAACAGGAAATACTTTACTAGAATAGAATGTAGTAATTGTAAATCTTGTGGGTAATAAAGCTCTAGGAGTATATTATGAAAAATTGTGTGTATTTATTTTTTCATACTTTAATAGTGGTTGCTTATAGTTATGGAGAAGATACAGGAGAATATTTTCTTGTATTGACATTTTTAAGCAGTGTGATTGATACATGTATCACTCAAACTCAGTCCCATCATTTTTTATCCTCCTTAACAGAGTATATCTGCGAAACATGTCCCAAGTGTCCTTGTTGTTCTAAATTGCTTTATTTCATTATTGTAAAGACAAAAATCCATCCCTCCAGGATTTAAGGGGCTTTTTTTTTGCCAGGCAGGGAAACAGAATAATTAAGGAAGTGATGAGAAAAGAACTGGGCAAGTAGAGTGTTGTATAGTTGTATAAAAGTGTTCAGGTTGAGCACATAGGGCCAGTTATTGTGCCACTTAGGACCAGTATCTTTTCTTAAGGTTGTAAGATGCTCCCTGTTTTTGGTTTTCCATTTATGCTGGATACATGTTGTTGGTTTAGCATTATTGATTACAGCCAAGCAAATCCCTTACACTCAGGGCTATAAACCTCTGAATGTGCTTAGCAGCAGCAGATTTTGAGGTATAAAGCCTTCTTTCCTTGAGAACTAAAGCTGCAAGGCAGTAATGACAGAACTGAACATTATACCTTTTGGCATTTTTGATTAAACACCCTCTTGATAAATTACAGCTTTTTGAACATGTTAAAATCTTTTGTAAAAAGTAAGAGGTAGAAGACCAAAAGAATGTGATTTGTGTGTGGCATCTTTTGAAAATGACACTGTATTAAAAAACTAAATTGTTGGCAGTCTTCTTCCCATTAGACATCACTCTTAATATTTTATTAATTTAATAAAAATGAATGCTTATAAATGCCACAGGGGCTTGTTAAACTGATGAGAACAACTAAGAAAATATGAGAAAATTTCTGTGGCATTCAGAGTTTCTCATGGCCAAAAACTAGAGATGCTGCAGAGCTGGCTAGATGCAGCTGTTGCAGAACTCTGCCTTCTCCTTTTTCTCCAGCCATGCCTGAGGTGACTTTTTCTTCCCCTGCACAGTATGTGTAGGCTGATGACTTGCCAAAACAGCCTTTTGGTTTGTTTCTTTTTTTCCATTTGTTGCTCAGTTTTAGAGGATAATGATACACATCTGATCTACCTGATACAGAAATATTTGTCCTCCACTTATGGAGGAAACTGTCCTGTCTGGATACTGTGCCAATGTTAATTTTTGAAGTTGTGGGACAAAGAATGTTAATTTTCACTTTCAGTACTGAGATACCTTTAAGGAAACAAACCTTCTTCTCAGCCATCATAGAGCTAAGGGTGCCTGTAGTGGTAGATGGCCAGCAGCAGCAAGAATAATGATTTATTTCAATTTATTGTATTTATTTATTGCTCTGTATTTATTTATTGTTCTGAACATGTACTCCTGCACTCTTGTGCAACCCTCAAATACCAAAGTATAGCATAACATGCCCTTTAAGACAGCAGGCTATTTTGGATTATAGCATTTTCATGATGGTAACTGAGAAATAATAACAAATCTTAACACAAGGAGTGTAATTGAGGGCTCCTCCTGGGGCTTTTTCCTTTCAGCAGAGCTGAAGGACAGGTAGTTTTATAACCCTGCACGCTGAGCTGGAGCGTGGCAGCAGCCCAGTGAGGAGTCCTGCCAAAGCTCTGTTCTCCACAAGGTTTTGAAATGTCATGGCTTAATTGCCATGGGAGACACATGCCTGAGTGCCTCTGCCCAAGTGACTTCTCGTCTCAGTGTATGTGTTGCAGAATGAGACCCTTAACACCAGACAGGGTGAGTCATTTTCCCAGTTTACCAGGCATCTCCTGGCTTCCTAGTGTTAACTTTCTAGAATTTAGGATTTGTCTGGGCTTGTGTTTCAAGGCAAATTTAATGTGATTTCCTAGGCTTTAAAACACTGCTGAACTGGAAATTGAAGTGTCTGCTGTTTGTGGATGTGTTAATATTTTTTTTTAAATTTTGTTGCCTTTAATGACAAAATGAATTAATTGTACAGATATTCTAGAGGAAACCAAGATTCTAGGTTAAAAATCTGACTGACCTCCGAAGTGCCAAGTACGAAAAACAGTTTTGGGTTTTGTTAAGTGTTGTTGATTTATTGCATGTGTTCATTGTGTAAGAGCTCTCATGAGCGCAGCAAGCAGAAAAGTGGTTGCTGTATTTTTTTTGCATCTTTTCAGCATTTCTTGAGGCATTTGTTTAATGTATGTTGTTACCTGTTGGAGTGAAAATAAAATGTTGATAATGGTGGGCTTTTTATCCCTGCTAAGAGAGGCTTATTTGAAACTGATCTAGCAGAGGTCAGAGTAGGACCTGCAATGTAATGTCATTACAGATATTGAAAACCTGTCAGAAAGCATAAACTGAATACGCACAGTGGTTTTGCAATTTAGAGGTATTTGCTTTCATTTACTGTATGTTTGAAGTACTGCTGTGCACAGGCAATTTAAGCTGTGTGAATTATATGATGGAACATAAGTGAATAAGGTGCAACAGTATATTTGGTTTTGGTTTATTCAAATGTTTTCTCTAGAGATCAATACAAGAAGCAGCAAAAACCCAAGTAGTTGGTCACTATCTCAAAACTTAGCTAAGGGGATAATATTTTTAGGATTATCCCATGATAGCGTGAGATGTATGCCATGACAATAGAAAGAGAAAAGGCCTTTTTGACCCCTTGCTCCTGTGAAATGTTTTTGCATCTCTGAAAACAGGTGGGAAGCTGTGTGTGTTTGTCCAGTCTTTGCCAGGACTGCTTTTAAAGTACAGTTGAAATCACCTGTTTGAAACCCTGTTACCAAGTTCCAATTTTTATCTTGTGATGGAGTGTTTCACTGGTAATGCTAATCCAAAATAATAATCTACTTGGTGAAGTTTAAAAGATACAGGTACTAGAACTAGTAGCTTTGATGAACATATACATTTTCAGTTCTGCATGTGGTTCAGTTTAATATGTAGTTCATTACTGTATTTTACGCTTTCTTTCTAAAAGATGGAGTATAACATTTGCAGCCTATATGGCAACTCTCATATGCGGGTGATGATTTAACTGCATTTTTGATGATGTTTCTACTCCATTTATGTGCATTTTAAAACTTTCAGATTCAGAAAGAAAAAAACAATGGTCGTGTATGGTTAAACTGTGCAAGTGTCTTTTGAATTTATTTACAGTTATTTATCTAATGTTTCCTTCTGCTTTGGGTTAGGCTTAAGTGATGATCTCAGCCTCTCTAGTATTGCAGTTCTGTATGTCACACGCACAAGCCTGGCTCCAGCTGTGGCATATGGATTTAACTTCTCTGTTAATTTATGATTTTCTCCTAAAAGCTTATGACCACTGGTACTACGTTGTTGCTGTAACTTGCTTCAGTTAATTACTGCTGTTTTGCAAAAGACTCATACACAGTAAAAGGCTTGATTATTACTGCCTGTTTTTAACAAAAGAATGAATTAATTGAACAATATGAGGTTTGCTATTATTCTGACAGTGCATATGTGTTAAAACACGATGGTGTTAAAAAAAAGGTGTCTTCCAGGCTTTCAGGTTCCTCACAGACAAATCTTGGCCATAAAATTCAGAGCAGCAGCCAGATGGCTGAAACTTGGAAGTGTTGCTGTGGAGTCTAGCAAGAGAAAACACTCCTGGGTAACAGTAGAACATTAACACAGTCAGAGTAATGCATTACTAGCAGTGATGCCTTACTGCTTTGTGGCTTAATTGTACTTAATGGAGTCCTGCAGTCTCTGTGATTTAGCTGCACATGTCAAAGCAGGGCAATTCCCAGTTCATCTGCTTGCAGAAAAACACAGCAGTTTTACATAACCCATCTGAGAGAGTACTGAAAACACCTCAGATATTCTGTCTCCCCTCACCTCCTTCAATTTATCTTTCTCTTCTCTGATACATTAATGTCACAAATTCAACCCAGACCAAAAAACCCAAACAAAACAACCTCTTTCCATAAACACACACTCACCCCCAATATATATTTCCCCACCCAATATTCCCACCCAGCTTACTTCTGTTTTCAGACAGGGGAGAGACCTCAGCAGGTTTTTTTTGTCATCCATCCAAAACCATTTATCTTTTAACAGCATGTGGGTGATGAGAGAGTTGGAATTGACATGCCACTTCCCAGGTCTGAATTACACTGCCAAAGTCCTCCAGGAAAAGAAGGAAATTGGAACTTGAAAGTTCTGGTGCCTTTTAAAATCAGAATTGTGTTTTTGTTAGTGGGTGGGTATAAGGGGATGGAGTCCTTGTGTTGTGGAAGATAGTGACAGAATCCACATTTGAATTGAGTATGATTAAGACTTTGTCCGAAGTCTTATTACACTATCTTCAATACATTTAAAGCCATTAAAAAAGTTAACATTTTTAATGCTGTTTGCTCTTGATTAGGTAGCTTTCTCAAAAGCATCTACTGATTTTAAGAAGAATTTTTCTCAGGAGGAAGTTTGCAGTTCTACCTTTTTTCTTAGCATATGCATTTTGATATACACAATTGTGGTGGATAACTGATATTTCATTTCTCCTTATTGGTGGAAAGGGATTGGTTAAAACAAAGGGGAAGAACTCATTTTACAGTGTTCCTCTTTAAATTGCCTTAAACAAAGACAACAATTCAGTGATTTATAAAAACAAAAAGGTGATACACTGGCCATCCAGGCTGGCTGTACGAAACAGTTGTACCATTAAAATCATTAACATGCACCCTAAGTGTATATACATCAACTCTTAGTTATGCAATAGTAGCTTTTTGTCTTTTTGCACGTTAAATTTAGAACTAGTTTCTAGCTGAATCATATCACAGGCCAGCTTGTCTAGCCAGGAGACACTGCACTGAACCAGTTCCTTCCAGTTACAGATACAGCTTTGAAAGCTGGAAGAATCAGAATTCAGACTGAGGCTGATAGGCAGATGATGCCCTGTGAAGGAAAATCTGAAATAGAAGACAGGAAATTTCTCCAAATTGTCATTTTCCTCCTAATAGACTGACAGGACAGGCTAAAAATACATTGGCAGCAGTGAAAAGTAGGCTCTACAGAAACTACCATATAACCCACTCACACATGCACACATTTATATAAACATCTGTTTCACGACAGAGGTTTTAAGTTAAAAAAAAGAAGGTACTGTGGATTTGAAAATTCCAGTTAACTTTGAAATAGTTTCCTATCTATTTTGCTGCTGCTGCAGTTTTCATCTAATCGTGAGCTGTCAGTTTGTGACCTTTTCTGGGTCTGATGGAAGAGCCAGTGTGATTTCTTGTGTAGCATTGCCTCAGTTTGTGATGCCCCTTACAAAGGTAGGCATTGAATGCCAGTGTGCTGTCATTGCCCCTTTTTTCTGTGTTCATTGCTAATGCCAGAGGAGCATTCAAATGTACAGAATTAATGCTTTCTCTTGCATGTTTACACCTGGAGGAAACCCCTTTATGGTCTCCTGCTGTCAGAGGCAACTACACTGTTATAAGAATCTGATCAAACACCACTTTGAAGCAAACCAGATTTGTGCCCTTAAAGATTTGTTTGTTTATTTTGTTTATTTGTTTCAAATTTCTAAACAGAAGTTCATTCCTTTTTCCATTTGACCTAAACTTAGACCTTTTAAAATTAGACGTTCAAGTCTGTTCTAGCCACACCACTAGAAAAAGTCACCTCCAGAGAGTCATTCATCTGATGTATTTTAGTTGCCTATGTTTCAGTGACATTAAATACCCCCTGGAGATAGGGCTAAGGTTCTCCACTCCTGAGTGTTAGGCTCAGATTTAGACATCTGACTCAGGAACACTTCAGTGAGACAGCTGAAGGTTAGGATAAAGACCAAAAGGTTTAGCAAAGCTTGTTGTTTATGCTGCTAAACTACCAAGTTTTGCTTGGAATGAAAGTGGCTGGGGAATGGTTGCAGAAGTTGTTCACCTCTCAAGGCAGAGGGAACAGAGCCTCAGATGGGGTGAGCAGGAGCTGGCAGTCAAAAAGCACAGACTATAACAATATTCTGCAGTAGGTGGCAATATTAGCAAAAGGGGTGAGAGAATATCAATACTTCAGTGGTTTTGTCTAAACTACTTGGTAGTTGTTCCACCATGCTGTCTTTGGAGACTTTGTGCTAGTTAAGAAACAGACAAAAAACCAATGACTTCTTTCCCTATCAGCTCTGTTTTCCTGGAAAACTCATGCTGCTCTATAATCCAGATTGCTTTAGTATAAGAAAAAACAGATACACCTTGGCTATAGAGTTCTTCACACAACTCATGTTCTTCTCAAGTGAACCCAAGCATTAGTATGCACCTACCCCCAGCACCTTCTCCTTAAAATCAAAGCTATTCACTGCTGGATCTGTTGTCTTGCATTAGATCAGAGAGAACAACTAATTGGTACATAAAATTATGTCTTGCTGGCTTGCTACCCTAGAGAAGATTTGGGACAACCATGAGATTAATGGAGATAAATGCAGACTTTCACGAGATTTTCTATACAGTAATAAAATAACGTTATGGATTGGGAGAGGGAAGGATTCATACGTTTGTATTATTAACATCCAGAATTGTGTTTATTTCTTACTCTCAAAAATATTCTCCAAAGAGTCATATGGTATTTATTATTAAATAGGATGACAACTGCCATCTGTCATATCAGGCAACATCAGCACATCAGTTTCTACTTGATGTTAGAAATCATAGTGGGTATGCTATTTTTAGGGAAAATAACCAGCCTGTCTTGCACAATGGGAGAAGCACTCAATATAGAAGGTATTTATTATATTTAAGTTATTTGGAATGCAGCTGTGAAAGTTGTCAGTTTAGGGCCATTTTGGTTTAGATGGTGAAGAACGAGCAGTCTGTAGGTGGAAAAAAGATCCAATTTGGGTGAGTTTGGTTGCACTGCATTAAGGTATTAATTTTAACATTCAAAAGCTGCCACTCATGCAGGATTGCAGTGGCTGTGAAAAATATTGTCAGGAAGCTAAAATCAGTAGATTTCCTTCTACATTCTTTCTTTACTTTCAATGAATAGATTAGAAAAAATATTTCTGTAACTTTTTTATCACTGTTCGCCCTAGAGCAGGATTATCAAGAAATGTTGCAGAACAAAAGATAAACTCACCGTAAAATCTATTTTTGTAATTTAATTTCAGATTTTATTACCATGCTTGGAAATAGTTTACACAACTGATTTTGGTGTGTATGGAGCATGTTTCACAGTTAAGAGAAATAGCATAAGAGAAGTACATCTACTTGGGCAGAGTGCGTGTATATATGTTTGTGTGGATACATGTATATGTTATATGAAATAGCATGGTTTATACAATGCACACCTTCTAGAGAAGAGAGAACAGTCAGTGAGTCTTGTGTTTTGAATAAATTCTCTCCTCCTACCTTCTGCTCCCCCACCACATTCCAACACAGTAATGATTCATATCAGCAAGTTATCCTTCAGCTAACAGAGGCTAAGCAGCCAGATTAACAACTTAATTTAAGACAATTCTCTCATCTCATATGACTATAATTACATGCAAACAAACCTCTGGAAGAGAATATTGTCACTTATCTGTCTTAAAACTCTGATGGCAGAAGGGTCCTGTAACAGGTCTTACTCTTGCTGAAAGCTATGGATTCAAACCACTCTTGTTTGTGCATCCAAAGATGTACCCTCATATCAGCTTCTCACAGAAGCCTGGACATCCAGGTTATAAGAGAAAGACTGCTGATAACATAATTTCCAGTGGCTGGTTGATTAGCAAAATTAGCCTGTCTTATGCTCACTAACCCAATGGCAATGGTTTTCCTTCTGTTTTCTTTAATCTAATATTAATACATAAACAGCTTAAAAAGTGTATGTACACACATATACATACATAACTGTGTATCTGCATGTGTATATAAATGTAAGTTCCTGCCCAGAGCACCAGGTGCATCTCTGTGACTGCCCCACCTCCTTGGGGCCTTGGCAAAATGAGCGTGAGGCTCTGCAAATGGAACTGAACAACAGGGACAATGGTTCCTCTGACATGGCAGTGTCACCAAGGGGATGTCAGCCTATGCCCTGCATCAAAACTGCTTCCATTAAAAAACAAAACGAAACAAAACAAGCAAATAAACAAAAAAACAAAAAACAAACCAAAAAAAAGGACAGGTCATTGTCAATGGAGGCTGTCTCCTGAAGGGAACAGAAAGCCCTGTGTGCCAACTGGACCCACTTCTTTGGGAAGTCTGCAGTCTCACCGGGGTCAGGGTTGAACATGTGGGTGGAAAGGCTCCTACCCTGGTACAGCCCTCAGACATTAGTGTCCATTATTGATTTCTCAGGTAGGCCGTGATAAAGTTGCAACTACAAGTGCGAGGGCAATCAGGAGATTGATTCCTCAGGGCCTTGGGATAACTGCTTAAGGGATCAGGAGCACAGGTAGCATTCTTGTCTATTCGTCCAGTCACAGGGAACAAGGACATAAGAAGACACATGAGCGAGCAGATCAATATCTGGCTCCGAGCCCCTCCCTACAAGAAAGACATTGAGGTGCTGGAGTGAGTGCAGAGAAGGACAATGGAGCTGGGGAAGGGTCTGGAGCACAAGTGTGAGGAGGAGCAGCTGAGGGAGCTGGGATTGACTGGCCTGGAGAAAAGGAGTCTGAGGGGGGACTCTAAGGCTCCCACCCAAAAAGCATTTTTAGTGAGGTGGGGATTGGTCTCTTCTCCCAGGTGACAAGTAAGAGGAAATGGCCTCAAGTTGCACCAAGGGTTGTTTATATTGGATATTAGGAAAAATTTCTTCACAGAAAGTGTTGTCAAGCATTGGAGCAGGTTGCCCAGGCAAGTGGGGTAGTCACTGCTCCTGGAGGCATTTAAAAGACATCAGATGTGGAATTTAGGGATGTGGTTTAATGGTGGACTTTCCAGTGCTGGTTTAAAATTTGAACTAAACAGTCTTAAAGATCTTTTCCAACCTAAACAATTCTATGATTCTGTGAAAAACAAATTTATAAAGAATGGTTAATGAGTTATTTGTACACCTGTGAAAGAATTGTGGACAAAAAGATACAGCTGAGAGCTTATTTCCTTATCAGCAAAAGCCACCAAACTCTGGATTCCTTCCCCATCGCTCCAGTTTGTGGATTTACCTACACTGTGTATATACGGCATTAGCCTAGAAGAGAAATGGCAGCAAATGCACCTGGAAAGATCTTTTGGGTAAACTTTGTCCATCCTGTCACTAGGAAGCCCAATTAGTTAAATTTTGGCTATTTTTGTAAGTTGACTCTAGGTAGGTAAGTATTGCAAACATTCAGATTCTGATAATCTCAAAGAATAGTATTTCATCTTTAGTAATTTCCACTGGCTTGTGTTTGGCATGGAATTCTGTTTTCATTTTACAATTTCCCTGTTTCCTTCATTTCCATCAGGAGAGAGAAACAGAAGAAGAAGATGTCAGGTGGCTTTCAGTTATATGCCTCAAAACGAAGATGAACTGGAATTAAAAGTTGGTGACATTATTGAAGTTGTGGGAGAGGTGAGCACATCTTTAATTGAATATACACACATGCAGTTCTGACATATCTCGTGCATGCTAAACTACTCAATACAGTGTGTTCTAAGACATAATTTAAAGCAGACACTTTTCTTCTGTGCCATACTGATCTGTCTGGTTTGGGTTACTGTTGGGGATGAGGGGATGTTTTTCTCTTAAGGATTTTGTGACTTTTTTTCCTTTTGCATTTCTGTTGGTTTTAGAGCAGTTGATGCTTCAGGGTTCTGTTCAGGGAAAGAGTTCTAAGTTTGTGCTACAGAACTCTTGAATTTATATGTCTAAAGAACAAAATATTATAGCAGAAAAAGCTTTTCAGAGTTTTAGTAAGCCAGCTGCAGGGAAATATTACCTTTGCAAAGTTAAACACATTTAAGAAATTTACTTGAATCTCCACTGGAGTCTACCTTTTGTCATCTTTGCCAGCAAATTTTAAGAATTTCATTTTAATCTAATCAGTTAAAAAAAACCCCTAAAACCAAACAAAAAACCCCAACAAAATATTTAGAGACTCAAGTTGCACTTATTTTGGTTAGAACTGGATGTGGAAAATGAATTACATGAACTGGGAACGAATTATGAAAGCTTGGACAGAGAGACAGAAATTTTCTTTGCCTGGGAGACTCTGGCTGCAGGATCAAGGAATGGTGTTTGCTCCCAATACTTTCAGTATTCCATTAGACATTTTACAAATATCTTCTTGAGCTTTGTAGCACAAGGACCAAAGTCAAAATGATAACATGCATCCTTTAAGTAGAATGCATTCAAACTCAATTATTCTTATTTACTTAGCTTTAAAAAGAAGGTCTTAGTCTGCTCAGGCAGCCAATAAAAGGTGTGTTGCAGTTTGTATCATTTATTTGTAGAACTTTTTTCTCTACTGTGACTCAGCAGTTAGTAATTCAACATTTATTTTCTTTTCAAGGGTATATAGTTAATTTACTTTTTCCTGCATCTGTCACCTAAGCAATCAGTTCTAAAAGAATATAAATTCTACTGTAATCTACATGACATGCAGCATTTTCGTATGAGAGATTAAATTCTCACATCTGAATGTAAGAAGCTTAGTGATCACTGGTTTTGCTCTAACCTAGCTGTGCACATCAGCTCTGCACATCATTCTTCCTGGAGTCAGACATGATGTGTCACTTAACTAACCTTATTCTGTCTGTGACAAGTTTTGTAATGGGGGAATTTGAGGTTATAAGAGCATATTTTGAATACATTGTAAATCTGATTTTATAATGAGTTTCGTGGCATCCCATGAGCTGTTTTCATTGGGCAATTTAAAGTATATTTGACCTCACATGGCCACACAAATATTACTTAAAAGTTTTAAGTCTGTGTCTTTCAAGAGTAAATTGATGGAATAAAACCCTTTCCTAGTATCCAGCTGAAAAATTAACTCTACTGAATGAATTGTATGATTAAATAATTCAGATGAGACACTAGGCTTCTTTTATGAAATGTATCTCTGGTCTTTTTTTAAATTTGAACAACTTTATTATACATAACAGATATATTTATATCCAAATGAGACTGAAAATGTTTGCATTAAAGTTGAAAAATGTAGAACTATAAAAGTGAAACATTCCACGTACTTTCATGGGTGTGCTTATAGTTAAGGACATGTTTTTTGAAACCCACTTGGATTGCCAGTTGCAGACTTCCTGGTCTTAAACTCTGTAATTCTACCCCAATTTGCTACTCTTGAACTGATGGCCATAAGTAAAGTCTGAAAGAACAGCTTACACAGGTGAGGCTGTGCCCTTTGACCTTACAAAATACCCTGTTCTGTCAGCTACTGAGCAGAAGGGCAGCCTTGGGCTTCATCTGGTGCATTCATTGTCCAGCTCTTTTGGGTGAAAGAAGATCAGCTGGCGAAACAGGGAAAATAGGGATTCAGAAAAGAATTCCTCAGTGCTTCAGGAAGTGTTGTTGTGGGACCTTTATTTTCCATTATGGTTGATTCCAAGCAGTTGATGCCGAATACTTGTTGCAACTGCCTCTTCTGGTCTTATCATACTAGTGTTAATTCCTCGAAAAAGTAGAGCAGAATATTTATTTTGAAACAGGAACTTTATTTGCTGCAGAAAGTTGCACCAATGCATGTGCTGATTTAATTGTTTACCCTTCTGCTTTTGTGTAATTCTGCGTAAACAGTCATTGCATTGAAACAGTATTCACAGTGGTTTTGTCATTATACAATGTTTTTTCTTTCAAATTATGAATATTTTATGTGAGCGACTCATTATTTAAAAAATATGGCTTCCTCAGTTGTGAAAATGGAGGGGTTTTTTTGCAAGGGCCAAAACCATGCTGTGTTATTGTACAAAAAAACCGCCCAAAAAACAACAAAGGCCCTCCCACATAGGCAACAATTGGAGACAATTCTTGTAAAATATTGGGTTTGTTTATCATTACTCAAGATTAAAAACTGGATGGTATCTTCAGCATTATTTACAGCATTTCAATGTGTAATTGGAACATTAATGGTCATTCACTTTCCATTTCCAGTTGCTCCTTTCTCTTATCCTATCTTTTTATTCATGAGTAGAAGGTCTCAGATTCCCACAGATAGTATTTTATTGTATCCTCCTAAGAAAGCTGCATCAGTTGAATTCATTGGTTTAATTGACTTAGATTAATATTTAAAAATATCTGTGGATTTCTGTTCAGTTGAAAATTAATCAATTCCTAACTGAGTTACAGCAAGCTGAAACTGTTATTGTTTAGGTCAAAATACTATCTATATATCTTCATGTGGGTATTGAGCAAAAAAAGCTGTTAAAGTGTTGCTTGTGGTTGAACAACTCATGAAACTTTTCCTGTTGCAAAGACAAGCTAACTGGGCTTCATTCTTAAAGAAATCTCTTCTTCTCCTCCTCAAGCCTGCTCAAGATCACTGATTCCACTATAGGGCTGGCAGAAGGGAAGCCAAGTCTCAGCTGCCTCCATCAGTGTCCCAGCATTTCCCCAGACTCCCAGTGAACATAGGTTACACTGACAGCACGTGGTGACGTGCTGAGGATGAGGATGTTTCCCTTCTCCCACCTCTGCCTCAGAGTGTGTAGGTGTAATAGCATCTAAAACTGCCCAGATCCTTCTCCCTGGTGCCAACACATTGGATAAGAGAACTTTGAAAGGGTTTTAATGTCTGTAGTAGTGGTAGGTAAAATGGGAAATTCCTGTTGTGGCAGAAGTGGTTTGGGGCTGTAGAGTGGATTCCAGCAACAGCAAGTGTGAGTTTGAGCTGGTCACCAGATGGATATCCTTAGAGGCTGTATATGGTCAGAATTCACATTCCTTCCTATTTGTCCTAAATAGTTAGAAATTATTTAAAATTAGATCAAACATTCAACACAATAGATAAAATGCTTGCTGTTAAAATAGGTTTCCATAACAACAGAGACTCTGATACCCATGAGACATTAATTAACAGATTTAAATTAAAAGTACATTTAAAACTAAGAAGAGATGCATTTTCATCATTGTTTATGTTCACGTTTATTGAATGATTTATAGATTTCTGCTTGTCATTTTCCTACCTCATTAGCTGTAACTCTAATTACAGTTGTTCCAAAATACAACTGTAACTAATTGTCTTATTAAATGCAGATATCTGAATTCCAATTATGTTTCACCCTTAGTCTGTCATGGGATGCCAGATAATTAACCTGTAGCATCAGAGTAAGGACATTTGGCATGCCATTCAAGAGTTCTGAGGAGGCTTTCATTTAGGATTATTCTGTCATTGTACTGCCATATACCTTTTGGCCTCATCTGCTGAGAAGTCAGCTTTTCGGCAATGTGTTGGGCATGGAGTTAAGCTCACAAGTCTTTGACTGAGACATTCTGTAATACCACTGAGTTTATTCTTTGACATTCAGGTAACATTTCCATGTATTACATGATCAAATCCTATCAGTAACTCATTTGAAATTATAAAAATGCAAGCTGAATTTTTACAAATAGTTAACCTCTTATTTACAAGATTTGTGGCTGTTGTTGTTGTTGTTAGATAAAGTGATGCAACCCATGTCCAAGAACAGGATAAGCTGGGATTGAGCTGGACTTTTCTTACAGAGTCTTATTTTGGCAGCTAAAGAGTTGAAAGGGGAATGAATATTTAACTGTAGTGAGGGGATGGTCTGTGCTATAAATACAGAGCTGTATAAATTGCAACAAAACAGCTGGGAATGAATGCTGGGGTTTCACACCCCTCAGTTACTTTTCTGTGGAATGCTATGGTAAAGTGTTTTTCCAGATCCTCTCCTAACAGGTTGTTCCTGAGGACTCCTATGACTACTTCTTATTTGGTTAGTTCATGTGGTAGGAGGCCTTTTTTGTGGAAATAAGGGTGCAAATACTGCTGAGTTTATATAGGGTCATCCCAGTTATATGTGATTGCTTTCGCTATCCCTCAGTTTCTTGTTTAGAAGAAGATGTTAAAAAAACCCAGCAAAAACCCAAACCACAAAAACAAACAAACAAAAATTCCCCAAGCGCATTTTGGCATTGTGAAATAAAGAACTGGGAAGCTGAGAAGATTCCCTAACACAAGGTGCCTGTTCAGTTTTTAATTCTTACCTTCTGCACCTGAGTTATCAAACAGTTTCCAGACGTGCTGTAGCAGAATCCCAAGGGGTGGTTGCCACCTTCTGGGTGTGTCTCCCTCTGAATGCACTCCCAGAAGGAGCCATCAAGTGGCACTGTAGGCACCATCTTCTGTTCAGGTCCTGTTTCCAAAATTTATTTTCCCATTGGCAGCGAAAGTGATTTGTTCATTTTGCCTCTTGGGAATCTATGTTTTTAATTTCCTTTCAGCATGATTGCTTTTGTCCTTTGAGCTCAAGATTTTCCATTAGAATTTATAAACTAGGGGAGTTTTTTCCCTTTGCTTTCTGTGCTCTAGTTCTCTCAAAGCAAAAGAAAATCTGTTGACCTTGAGCTTCGCTCTTTCTTTTTGCCTGCCTCTGGCATTGCTTTTATTCCTGGGACTGTGTTGTAGTTTCAACAGCCCAGAAATTCTCCCTGGATCATAACAGAGTCTTTCTTCCATTTGCAACCTTTCCTGACTCAGAACCTCCCTCATTTGCCTTAGCTAAGCTGTAAGAAATCTGTCAGTCTTGTAGGCAGAACTGCAGGCTGTAGAAAATCTTGTGGAACAGGCCAATATAGGAATTTATTGGAAATACTCGTTAGGTCAATGTTTCCAAAGAGATGAACATTTTAATAATTTAACAACTTTAGCCTATTAATTATGTAGCAAGGTGTAAGCAAGCAGCTGTGGCAGTCCTAGATTTTTTGGCAAGCAGCTGCTGGTAGCTGGCTTCAGCATTTCCTGCTGGTTTTGGATATCCTGCCCTGGAGTCACAGGGGTGGCTGCATAGTTCCTTCAGGAGAAGGTGCTTCTGGGCTTGTAGCAGCAAGGTTTGTTGCACTGCAGCTCAGGCTGTTGCTCCCTCTGCCCGTTCTTTCTTTGAAGTTGCAGGGATGTTGCAAGTTGTATTGGCAGTGAAGAGAAAACATAAAGAACATGAAAAGTAAGAAGTAACATCCTTGCTTCTGGAGTATCTTAATCTCCTAGTCCTGGTGACCTGCTAAAGTGATTCTGTTTTCTTTGGTTGCTTTACTGTTGCAGGATCAAACTGTATTCTCAGTCTGACATAGAACTATTATGTTTGACTGAATACTTAAACTATCATAATATTTTCTTGCTATCATAATATTTTCTTCTTTTCTTTTTTTTTACTTTAAACATGGAAATAGGTTGATTTCAATAAATTTTTGTTGCTTTCTAAGCAACTTAATGTTCTAGCATGTGTATACCCTTTTGAGAACTTTGTGTTTGTGTGTCTGAATGTCTTGCTCATATAATTTTCTCTTATTTTCCTGTCTGTCCACTTCCAAGGTAGCTATTTTGAGTACTTCATTTATTATTTCTTATTTATATTATTACTTGTAAGTAAAATTAAGTACTACAGCCTCTTACTGTCTTTCTAGTCTGGGTTGTTATTATGTGCTGGGATCTCACAATTTCATTAAACACCTTCTTTCAAACAAAATAAAATTGTATATTTTGAATTATTTTCACCTGTATTTGGTTTATAGTTTACAAAAACCTCATTTACATTTAAAAAGGCTGTTCTGGTTGAGTAATTCAGTTACAACCAAAATACAAGTATTCTTTCTTCATTGAAAATCTAAAAAAAAACAAAGCCCAGTGATGTTGGAAGAACATTTGAATGTTGAATGATTATTATATAGATTAAATCCCAAAGGCCACGCTTCTTCATGGGATGAATTTCTCCAGAGGTGATGAACCATTCTCTGGTGATGTTGCTCTTTTGTGTCTCATTCAGTCACATCCAGGTGTTAGACTGCATGTGCTTGTCTGCTGCTGCATCTGTCCCTGCCCCACACTTGGCACTGACTGAGTTGCAGTTGAGTGCATGTGTTGTTACCCCCCTAAATAAATGAAACAGAGTAATGAGGTATCTTCAGTCACTACCCTGTGTGTTGTTGCTCTTGAAATGTGGTGTGACAGCAGCACTGGCAGCCTAGGGGCTTGGCCAGATGAGGACATAGCATGCCTCTCTGAAAGGCAGTGAACAGATAAAGCACACTGAAAACACATCTTAAAAATACCTCTAGCTGTAGCTACTTACATTTGGCAGATTGGAAAGATCCTTCTTCTAACTTAAAAACCTCAATTTTCAGGCTGAACTTAGAGTTGGTGCATAGAATATTATGAATCGTGGAACTTCTTGTTCAACAGAGGCACATGAAATGCCAAATGAAATCCTTCTCTTTTTAGATTGTTTGGTTCAGCACATGAATGCTGGGCATAAATCAGGATGTAGATGTATAAATTCTGAAAGCACTTTGTTTTAATAGCATGGTAACAAATTTTACTGAGTTCGTGCCTCCAGATGGATTAACCCCCATGAATAATGGATTTTCATTTGTCAGGTTTTATTGGCTGTGAATTATTGCAAGTTTTCAAACCATATGGTAATGGACTGCCCCAATGTGGGATAACTAAATCCTAGAAGTATTTTAGTGTCTGGTATTGCATGGATTTGTCTCTAGCTGGTGTGTTTTGAGGCTTAAGGGTATGTAGTAGGTAGCTTAAATGTTTAAAAACATTTAAAGCTTTTCATACTTTTAATGAAAATTTCCTAAAAAATCATTGGGAGGCCCAGTTTGACCTCAGTCTCTGACATCTTGCTAACCTGGTTCTGCATTTTCTTGTGGGAAAAACCCTGGGTTTTGCTTTAGATTTTTTTCTGAATTTGTAGAGTCATTGAATATGATATGGTATTTTCAGGCATTTAATTTTTCAGTCAGCTTGAAAACTTAAAATAAGCTAATGAATGATATGAGTATATTCGTGCAGTTTAGATTTACCTGTCTAAAGATCTCTGTATATGTATATTTCTATACACATACAGAGGGATCCATACATCAATATGTCACATGAAGAGTGCTAATGTCAACTGTAAGAAAACTCTGAAATGTTACCCTGGAAGAAGTAAGCAAGTGAAAATTGCTTGAGGAAAAGATGGAACTGAATTATATTGGTCACATTATTTGTGTCAATTAATCTCAGCATCTTGCAAAGCAGGGATCTTGGGAACTGTGTAAATCCTCTGATTAATCTTCTGGTCAATCAGCTAATGCAGTTATGGTTTAATGTTTAGCTCTAATCAATATAACCATCTGGGTATACTGCATTAGAAAAATTGAAATATTTTATAGCTCAAAGAGTCTTGGCCATTTTGTGTATTTTCTATACAACAATATATTTTATATGGATATATAATATCTGTATCATATCATTTTTAGCAATATAATTGGTATACTAAGTGCTGTGTGTCATGCAGTTTCAGTTTTCTATATTGTTTTTTATTAGTCTGGGGAGAAGTAAGCAAATATTACCTTTTAGAGACTGATACTGTAATGTGAAAAACCTCTACCTTACTGAAATGATGGAGTGATATATATGTATTCTATCTTCTGAAGTAGCAGCAAGATAATAAGAAGAGCAAGATAATTCTCAGAGGTGTGCTGGAGCTTACCAATGCTACTGATGCATTGGAGAGGTCACAAGTTTTGTCAGGGACAGACCCCGAGATTAAATGAAAGTCTGGTCTGAACTACTTGCAAATTAAAACAAAAATTTAACTCACAAGATCAAGAAATGTGGGGGTTTGTAGTAAAAATGTGCATGTAGGTAAGTTGAAAAAAACGCATACATTTCTCTATATTTTGAGGACATATTTGGCTGTATTATTATGAGATTTCTTTTCTAAGGACTCAAGTTTTTCACAGATAAGTGAAAAGGCTTTTCACAGACTTTTTTATAGTCATTAACTAGTTTCATTTAAAATGTGGTACTGTCTTTTAAACAGTAAATTAACTTTCTCTTTTCATAACTGGGGAGAGGGTAGGCCGGAAAGAGATGAGCTGAACATTATTGGAGACTGATGTGTCAAAGATTGACTCTGTCCTCCTCTCTCATATTTTTGGTGAAGGAACAGTGTTTGACAGATGAAAAATATCTATCAAGGATGTGTTTAGCTGATGGATATACTAAGCCATTTCTTGCTGTGCCATTATAACCTAAAGGCATCTGGTTTCTAAGGGCTGTCATTTCACTGCCTGACACCACTGTTCAATCCTGAATGGATTATACAAGAGGGAGTTTGTAATTTTAAAGTGATATTTTCTCTTGGGGTTTGGTTGGGTAGTGTCCCTCTCCCTTCTGACACTATGATTATTATGTATTTCAGTACCTCTTTGTAAATCTTGAATGAAATGTGCATTAGTACTGTTCTTTGTTCTCCACAAGTTTCTTACATTAGCACAATAATGATTTAGCAGCATTTTTAATTTTTAAAATACAGAACTTCTGTAATCTGATTTTGATGGGAAAGGCAGGAATATTCACATTATTTATATTAAGATACCTAATTTAGATTCTTTGAGTAGCCCTTTGTAGGTGTTTCTCTTTCACTGTTGTTTACTTAGGGAATTCACAGAATCTGCAAATCACATCCATTAAATTGTCTTGAATAGTCATACAGTGTGCACTGAAACTTTACTGATTGAATGGATATCCATAAAAATTGAAAAGTAGAGACACTGTGTGCTCTCTAGTTGTTCTTTTTTTGTTTTATTTAATGTTTGTCCATGCTTCTGACCACTGTCAGCACTGCTGACATTTATAGATGGGTTCGTGCATCTTTCTTGTTTTCGCTTACAAAAATAAAGAAAGATGTTCTGGCTTGGAGCCTATACCATGTGATCCTTATACCTGAAATTAATATAAACTATTCAGAGTCATTACTGTCATTTATTGAATGTATATAAGGGTACTCAATAAAATGTTGTTTATGTAAAAATCCTCCTGTTTTTTGTCTCGGTGCAGGTGGAAGAGGGCTGGTGGGAAGGTATACTTAATGGAAAGACTGGCATGTTTCCTTCCAACTTCATAAAGGAACTATCTGACTCTGATGATGTTGGAATAGCACAGGAAGAGCAAGTAAAGTCAAGTAAGGAAAAAATTATGGATGTTCTATATGTATGTCTGTGTCTTTAGCCCGTAACACATTGATAGGATATCATATTCTTATCTCTTGCTTGGAATTGTTCTTGAGTGCCATGTTCTTAATTTATGCTGAAAGGGTCAGATGATGATGGTTTGTGTGTACTTGCAGTGCTACCTGAGTTGCAATATTATCAGTGCTCTCTGAGCTGTGTAAGACTTGCTGAGCTGCAACAGACCGAGAAGAGGGGAGGCAATGATGATTATTGCATTTGTATGTCAAAATTCATTACAAGAGATTTTTTTTATCTTTAGACGTGGAAAGTAACCAAACATCTATAAAGTAACCAAACATCTATAAACGTTATTTAAACGAGGGATTAAAGTGCCCTGCCTTCTATAAAGCCTCCAGTAGATGTAAGGATTCATAATGATTGGTGTGGGACATGCGGCACTTTTTCCCTCCAGGTGCTGAGCATGTTTCTATCACCTCCGACACCCACTGCCCCAGCAGCCACAGGGAAAAAGGCCACAACTGGGACATGGACTTTGTTCTCTCATTTACAGTGGGCCAGTACTGCTGCAGGTGAAAAGCATGTTTGGTAAATAAATTTGCAATAGTATAAGCATGGTAGTGGGTTGTCCTATTTATAATTTCCCAGGTTAGGAGAATAACCTGAACCAAAAGTGTGCTGTTATATGAAATGGAAAGTTGTTGGTCTTCATGGGGTTTTTTTATGTTCTTCAAGGAGATGTTATTTTTGTTTCCTAATTCAGTGGTCAAATCTGAATCTTCAGTGTAAAAGAAAAAAGTCAGTTGTATTTGCGTGTTTCAGGCTAATTCCACAATACTTGCCAAGGTCTTCATGTTTTCAGCACTGTAGATATTCATTGCTATGTAGTGTTCTTCTGAGATTTCTGAACAAGCAGAAGTCAGAGGACTGCCAAGATTTTTGTAAGCTGATTTAAGCTGAAATTTGCCAAAGCCTTTATAGTTCACTCTGTCAAGAGGTAGAAAATTCTAATACTTTCTTCTTTTTCCTAATTTTTCTCCTTAAGGCTAAATTTATCATCCTTATTCCACCCAAGAAATAAGACCCTAAAAACCCCAACTTTTGCAATGATGAAAGATTTTATATTTTTTAATATTTTTTTGTAATGGAATACCTATTCATGTGTGAATGGGTATTGGTGACCACAAGACTGGGGTCAGTGCTGCTGAAGATATTTACGTGTACCATTCCTTCAGACTGGAATGAAAATATTTTAAGTTAAAAAATGTTATGTTATAGAGGGGAAAAGGGCATTAAGTGAAGGTGCACATTTCAATGAGATTGCAAACTGCTTTCTATAACCTGTATATGCTATCATGAGTTATGTTCATTATAAACACAGCAAGTGTTGGAAGAACTAATTGTGTAGATGTAGTTTCAGCCCTGGAGTCTGTAGTGTTTGGTACTATATAAATGAACAAGGTAGGTGATACCGTTCAGGATGGAATACCCCAATGTTATCTGTATGAATGAATTAATATTCCTTCCCCAGGTAATGTGGTGATATTTACTTAATAATAAGCATCCTAAAAATGACTTTTAACAAAAACATACATTGGAGTGTGCAAAAGCAGCCACAAAGCATTAGCTCTTTGATGTCTTGATGGCATGTGCTTTGTTCAAACTCAGGTTTGTGTGGTGGTTCTGACTGTCAGAGGAACACAAACCTGTGATACTTGTATGGAGAAGACAATAGTAACACAAACACTGGTTTTGTCTCTTTAAATAAATTGAAGGTAACTATAGTTGGGAGATGACTTTTCTACTTTCTTGTATTTAATTCTTTGAAGGTGCTTTGTGGCTAGCTAAGATGATGGGTTATTAGGAGCTGTTTAATATACCTTTAAAACAGAAGAACACTGTAAACCTCCAGAGAGAGACACAGTGACTCAAGGAATATTGAGATTCTTATGGGGTTTTTAATGCATTTTGCTTAGTTTTCTTCAAGTAAAACTATCAACTTAAGACCTGCACTTTCTTAGGAGAATTATGGGAAGTATACATCAACTCAGTTCTTACTATGTGTGGTTTATGTAAATGATACAGGTGTTGCTCTCTAACACATGGTGCTTCAGGAGGCTCTATTCAGGTACACTGAATACCTGAATTTGAAAATCTCCATAATTAGATTGCAAAAATTTCAACAAGTTTATACAATAGACTAGGAATGATAATCTTATTCCAAGTATCTGTGTTTCGTCTGAAAACACAGGAAAATAAAAAATGATAAATACCTAAATACCTGGAGTATTTAGGCATCAGGATAGTATTACTGTTGAAATGCTCTAGGTAACATCTCAAAAGGGTGTATAATCAAGCCTCTAGATCAACTCCTTCCTTCATGGATGACAAGACATGACAGCACTTCAAATCTGCAGTCACTCCTTTTTGTTTCTCTGGAAACTTTGTGTGAATACATCTGTATTTCAGGACTTTGTGAGCTGGAAACCTTGAATATGAATTCTAGATTATGAAATTGGCACTCAGGTGTGAGGGGCTGTACCCAAGCATTGAATTTGAACCTTAAGCAGCCACTGAGGTTCTGCACAGCTTTTAGAGGAGCCTAGAAAGGGTTGGGGTTTGGCTCTGTAATCTTGGCAAGCAAACTTGAACTCTTCAGCCCAGCTTGTAAAATGGATAAGGTAATACTTGGCAGATTTACTGTGAGACTTGGGGAGATAGCATGGGATATCAGAGAAGGGGCACTTTGCAAAAACAGGAGTATATTTAAGTTAATAGTTAAATTTAATGCCTTGGTTATATTTAGTTAAACTTGATCTGCAAATCACATTTTACTGACCAGCTATAAAGAGCCTTTCTGGAAGGGCAAATTTAATTTTGGTGAACTCAAAGTGAAAGAAATACAAAAGAGAAAAATTACATAGCTTGTTTTTTTTTTGGGAATTAGGTTAATAAAACCCCATATTTCTCTGTCCTTCTGTTATAATCTACACCAACCCCAGTGGGAAGAAAGATGTTGCCTGATTTTACTGGTTTTGTTTTGTCCATTTAAATTTTATGGCAGATCAGAGTAAATAGTCAGAAGGAATTGTCTTGGTTCCTTATGATGGTCTGCCATAGAATAACTTCAAAAATTTATTCAGAACAAAAATTTCCTTTTTTGAAAATGCCTGCAGCTAGTTTTGGAAATGCCCAAATATTTCTGAATCCTGACAGTGAAACTTAACTTGCTCCTTTACTTGAAAGGGTTGGGAACCTGTGCCTCCCCTCAGATGGTGGGTGCTCAGCAGACTGGAAAGCAAGACTGTTACAAGACAAAAATATCTGGGGATTTGTTTGTTTGATTTTAAAGTATTTGTCCCAGATGTAAAGGGACTGCGAATTTTCTTGTCTTCAGAGGTGCATTTTGGAATGTAAGTACTGACATGATCAGGTACTCTTAGAGTAAACAGCAGTTCCTTGTTCTTTAAAGCATGCTCTTGAATTAAAACATTGCTTTTCTTTGGCCAACTGTTACAGCATGAACAGGTAGTATGCATTATCATTTTAAGGTTATTTCACATGAATTTTAAGGTTATTTTCTCGATTTCTCAGAGATACAGTATTAATTTTAAGACTATTTTCAATACCACTTCTTGCCATTACAGCCTGTTGAGAAGCAAAAAGTTGACATGTAGTCAAATAAATTCTTGTGAGAAAATCACCATTTAATACTGAGGTTATTTCGAAAAGCATTTAGTATGTTCACAGCAGTGTCATGACAGCATTGAAAGGTGGCCTTTTATACCTTGCTCTTTCATGTTCATTTCTTAATGTACAGATGGGCCTCATGGTATGTATCAACTATTTTTAGAACCTGTTAGTGATGGCTACTGAAAAGTCATGACTGCTGGAGTTAGAACTGATGATGGACTCATCAGCTGATGCTTCAGTCAGGCAACCTCCTCTATTTTGAGTTCTTAAAACTTTAGATTGTCATTACTGTCTCTCTGGCTCTCCACAGTGTCATGTAACTTAACATACCTTTCTCTTAGCAATGGGTTGATTGTTGTTTGACTGTTTTAATAGCATTCTTTTAATGGTATCTTGTAAAAACAGTGTAAAGATGGATTTGTGGCTTTTTAACTTCCTCATTACATAAAAATAAGGCAATGAAAAACTTTTGTTGTTAATTAAACCGCAAGGAAAAAAAACCCAAAGAAACAGCTTTTTATCATATATAAATAAGTATTGCTTTTTTTTTCTGGAAGTCCAACAGAATGATGTACAGGAGAAAAAAAATACACATTTTTGGTATCAAAATGGGTGTGATTCTGTGTTGGAACAATTCACGTATTTTGCTATAAAATGTAACCAAAGACTTCAATTTTTGTGAAGGTATACCTACGGGAGATTGGGAACAAGCTGGCATTGGTGTATTCTTGGGCTTGCCTGGATTTTTAAACCGGAAACACAGAACACCTCTGCTGCTCATGCCTTTACCTTCACTTGAATTTCATATCCTAAGTATCAGAGCATGAGCTATCTCACTAGCAATGGAAAAAAAAGAGCAAGAAATTAATGGGTTTTGTAATAAAAATATTATCTTAAATACCTAAGTTTGGAAGTGCTATTTGGTTTTTGTTGTTTTGCTACTTTCTCTTCTAATTTTAGCATTTTGTTAATATATGCCAAATCAAACACTTGATTAAGCTTTTAGCTGAAAAAATGACTTATTCAGGTTTTAGTGTCCTATCCTTTCCACTAAGCATTGTTTAAGACCAGTTCCCATGTCCAAAATCTTTCTAATAAGTCATCTTGGAAAGAGGCAGTATATCTGATGCTCACAAGGATCCTGGTACATTAGAGAGATGTGAGTATTTCATTGCCCTGTTTGGATGTCAGCTGTGCTTGTTCGAGTGCACTACATCTGGACCAGGAATGTTGAGCCACTGTGAGTACATCATTGCAGTAATAATATGTTTTCAAGATTCCTCTCTGTGAGACTGCATAAAACAGACAAATAATTTTATTTGTGAGTCTCACAACTTGATGGACAACAGACCAAAACTAAGAGAAATGCATTCTGTTGGACATTGTGAAAAACAGCTTTAGCAAAATCATGGGATTCTTTTACCTGAGATACATGCAGTAAGAATATTTTAGCTTCATGTAAAATCAGATACTTTTGTTAATATTCTCGTTGTTTTGCTAATGAGGCTTTAAAAATGTTAGTGACTGAAAATACAGATTAAAACCTCTTCCTTTCCCTTCTTTTTACCATCATTCGATCTCTTTACCCCCCCACCCCCACCCCTTCCCTTTGTTTTCGTCTTTCCTTCTCTTGCCTGCTGTCAGGAAAATCTGCCTTTGAAGGGACAATTCTGTACAGAGTGGCACCGGCAAAGATTGACAGCTACAGACGTTATAACAGTGAGTGTGTTTCAACATCATCGAGCAATAGCTTTAGTCCTCTGAACTTGTGTGATTTATCTACACTTGTAAAATGTGCCACTGCTACTCACTTCTGGCTACTCTACATGCACATATCTGTCTGTAAGCTACAGTCAGTTTGCTGCTGATGAGCTGCCCAGCCTTAATGCAATGAGAATGCACTCGTCCCTCCTGTGCATGTGTATGTTCTATGTCCATAAACTGTATGTGTGTAAGCCCACTGTAAATTGTGAATTACATTGGATGTTTGGGTCTCAGCTATGGATTGATATCAAGACCATTTAGTCCCATCACTTTTGCCACCTGAAATGAGAAGACTGCTGATAATCCCCCCAAATCTTTGAATTAAAAGTCCTTCTGCTCTGAAAATAAATTTCCCATTGTGATTGCTGAATTAATAAAATATGCTTTGCTTTTCTTAAAGGATATTGTGAGTTTTGGTTTGTGTGAGGTTTTCCTTTTTTGGTGATTTTTTTAAAATTTATTTTTAATTTACTGCCATGCCCTTCATTTTGCATTCTGTCTTTGACAGTTATTACTCACAGCATTTTGGCTGATAGGTTTTTTCTGCCAAAGAGAGTAAAAGATAAAAAGCTATTTTCACTTCATGCTCAGGTTTTTGGTTTCTGCGTTTTAAAACAGGGGAACATCCTGCTTTTCATGTGCTGTTACCGCCCTGCTAATACAGAAAAAGAGGATGGTTACATCAAATGCAAGACAGAGGAAGCAAGGAAGACAGAAATCTGTCTTTCCACCTGCTTCCTCATGGAGAAATCTAGGAAAAAGAGATCCTACTGAGTCACATTTGGTGTGACTAAGTGCAAAGTGTTCAGTCTTGTCTTCCGGTGAACAGGATGTTGTGCTAGCTTTGGCATCTGCTTTTGGCCCAGAGAGCTTTCTCTTGAGAAGATCCAAGCTGTACTGCTCTTCTTCCTCCTTTCTGGGTGAGAGTGTTTGGTCTCCTACCCCTGAGCACTTCTATCTTATGCATGTTGACAGCAAAGGATGAAGCAGTTGAAGCGGTATTATTCTTTTCTGGTATTTGCACTTACACCATCTTATTTTTTGCCTTTTTTTTTTAACAAAAACTGATCTTTTTTTAGAACAAAAGTCCTTGTGAATGTGTGCATTTCCTCATAAGTATTTCCTCATGGAAAATTATATTCCTGCCTACCAGAGTTTATTTTGCAGCTCTTCTCAAGCTTCCAAACAAGCTCTTGCTCAGGCTGGTGGTCTTCAAGTTTTCCTGCTGCTTCTCACCTTGTGGTCTTCATGACTGCTTATGAATCACTCAAATGTCATGCTTCTTGCAGACTTCTTAGACCATCGTGTCCTCTAATAATAAGGATTTCTGAAATTAATCTCCAGTATGCTTGACTTCTGACTTTAAGATCAAGCTTTGATGCAAGGTCTGCCTTTGAAACCTTTAATTTCACAATCTTCCTGGGCACTGTTGCCCTAAAATAACTTTCAAAGTTTTCCAAAAACCTGCTTTCCGTGCCCAGCCCATTTTTCATTAAGAGTCAAATCACCCTTCTCTTCTCAAGTCATTTAAGGTAAGCGTAAGTGAAGTCAGGTAGAATTCAGTCACCTTTCCAGTTATGGTAGAGCTCTGCATTTAGTTCTTCATGTTATTCATACTGGCCTATGGTTGTGTCCTGTCATAGAAAATAAATTTCATCAAATTGATTTCAGAGTGCAGGATTGGATTGGTGTCTACAGGACAGCTTAATAACCAGCTGCAAGAAGACAGCTTAACCCACAGTAGATTGTCTCACATTGCTCTGGGGAAGCACCCTTGTAAACTTTGTTTTTAAAGCTGATAAAAGATGTCTGGTTTGATACTGCTTCCCTTGGCATTTGGTTGCGACTTGCATGTTTTTTCATGCTGCAGAGGTGTGTTACCTTCCCCATGAAACTGCATGTCAGAAGGCCAGATATCCAGCTACGCTTATGGCCTGTTTGTTACTTACTGGGTTGGACCTGGGGTGGAGGAATGGGCAACACACAAAATTGGGTCATCCAGGAAGTCTTCAACAAAACAATGGTTTGCACTGTTGTTACTATCAGAGATGCTCTTGTCTAAACTAACATACAAAAAGGGTGGTTCTTTATTCTTCCTGCTCCATGTATTGAAAGCTCACTTCCTGTAAAGTTACTCATCGTGTTCTTCCTGACCAGGCAAACTGATGATGCAGCCAGCTCCTTCCATTTCAGATCTGATCTATGGTCCATATTTTTAGGCAAATGTCCATGTGCTTATGTCTCCAATGAAAACCATTTGGAGGCATTCCACAGAATTGTTTCCATTTAGGGGATGTCTGTTTTACACAACTCATAGCTGCTCTAATTTCAGCTTTCTGATTTCTCCATAAGTTAAACTCAAGTCAGTTCATAACTTTAGATTAGTTATGCCTCAAGGGTGCTTGGATTCACCTGTATCACATTGCATGAAGTGCTGCTTGACTTTGTAATCAAGCTTAGAGCTTTTACTTTACAAACACATGCTCAGTGCTAAATACTTTTATTTTGGAAGCCATTTCCCAACTGCTGTGTTTAAAAGAAATGTTCTTACTTAACCAAGGCCTGTAATAGCTGTTGAATTAGTAGCTGCTTCTAGAGATACCTTCACCTGAAATATGCAAGATTGTCTCCTGCATAAACACGCAGCCGTGCCTTTGTATGCTAACATGGCTTTTTTGGTCATTAGGTATGCCAGGCTCTGCTCAGAAATAATTCCAGCTCCTTTGGCACTCTGCTCATCAACCTGCTGTCAGAAAGTCTTTGCTACTGCATATGCTGGGTGAAGAGAGACACACAGCAACAAAAAATTACTTGTTATTTTGTTGTTCACAGCCCTCTTTTCTCTCATTCTGCAACTTTCTTGCACCTCCACAAGAAATGCTTCTTGGATTTCTAATTTTTTAATTTTTACTGATTTAGTTTCTCTTTCTTGCTTCGCTTTCTTTTTCTTCAAAGATGCCGTAACTGAAGAACAGTGTAGATAAAATGCTTGATTTGACAAATATTTGCCTCTCTTTCCTTATATGTTGATCCACAATGCTGTCAGTAATAGCTATTAGATATAATGGAAGAAGATCAGGATCCTTGAAACAGAAATATTCGTGAGTAACCTTAATTGTGTTTTGTGTTTTCTATTGCTTCACCACTTCATTTACCCTTGTTTTCTCCCTCCCCTTAAGACTTGAGGAATTATGGCTGGTCAGTGTTCTGAGAAATCAATATGGTTGATTTATTTATGAAGAAATTAACCCTATTTAGGAGTGTCTGAATGTGAGCAAAGTTAAGTGAGAAACCCAAATGTGATTTATAACAGTTCTGAAGAGAGGACAGTTACAGTTTTGTATTTCACCTCAGCTTCTTACTACTTGCTTGCAAAAAAGAGCTTGTATCAAATACCCAGCTGCTAGAATAATGTCTGAGAAAAATAACGTCTGAAAAAGAAAAATGATAAAATTGCATGAGGGAAGGTTTTATGATTAAAAATAAGCATCCTGTTTGCTGGGAACAAATGTACAGATGACAGGGGATTGGGGGTGGTGTATGGAAGAACTGTGTTGACTGGGGTGAAATGTTAAATCCTTCTGTTGATTTGGACTCCCATTACCAAGTGGTTTTCCATGAGTCTCACAAAATACCCATGTTTGGTGAGTGGCAGGTAAAGAATCCTATTGACTGTGATTGCTTACCTCTCCTTTCACATGTAGTAATACGTACTTAGTGAGGGTGGGCGAAAAAAGTAGTCCCAAAATGAAGAGGACAATGGTACAGTTGTAGAGCTCCTGAACAAATGATTGTTTCTGTTTGCTCTTACAGTACTTGGGGAAGTGGCTGGGGATGAGGGGAAGCCACCAAGTTCTGCACTGATGGCTCTGTGTTGGTGCTGCAGAAGATGCTTGTGCTGCACTGCCCTCAATGCACGCTGCTACGTGGGGTCGGGCACCGCTCCCCTTCCCCCTGCATGACCACTTGTGCCAGCATAGAAATCTTGGGGCATTTCTTATGTGGCAAGAATTGTTGTGCAAAGGAAAACGAACATGTTGAAAGCAAATGACAAAATGTTTAGCTGACACAGTTGTATTTTTTCAGGGAATATGACTGAGAATAACAAATAATTACTAATATTGAAATAGTCTGCGTCAGCCATTTGTACATGTATAATCACTCTCGGTAAAAAGAAGCATAAATTTGTTTTTTGAAAACATGAATTTATTAATCTTTAAGAAGAATCAACATGCCTTTCTTCTATTGATATTATTGGCATTTAAAATCAATTTCATTTTCAGGTTTTGACTTTTTTATGACACTGGAATGTGGCTGGGGATGGCTTCTACAAAATACAGGACATTGATAGAAATCAAGCTCAAGACCTTATAGGCTGTGGGTATTTGTTCTGTCTTTGCCAGTTTGTGAGGAAAAAGAAGGACAGCCCCTGTCTCATCTACTGCAATTACCATGTATAACTTCACCACCTTTGTCATTCAAATCGGTCACCCAGGCATTCCATGCTGTCATTCTCTAACTAGAAGGAAAGGAAATATTTCCCCTTGCCTTCCTTCCTTGCCATAGAAGTAAAAAAACTCAATAAGCTTCATTTACAAATTTTGTTGTTCTATTAAACACAGCTGACAGTGTTTCTCTCTGGCTGCTGTACCAAATCAGGAGATCTTTTGCATCGTCTCAGGTGTGTCCCTCTGAACAGCTGACCTTTCCATCACTTAACAGAGCTGAGAAGTGCTTAGAGGGCCAGAGCACCATTGGCTTATACTTCGTCAGAGTGGTCCATCTTTTGCCCAGGGCCATAAATTGATGGCAGAGAGAACAATCCAGAATAAAGAATAAAAAAAAATTGCCAAATAATAGCTCAAAATAGAAAGCTCTATAAACTTAGAATGTATTCCCCTTTCTCCCTTGCCATTTTAAGCTATTTAGAAACAATTTGTTTCCTGCTTTGAATGGAGTTAATTTTATCACAGCTGTTTATTTTTGTTTTAACAGCTTTAGTTACACAGCCCTTTATCATCCCTAACTATCTTTCTGATTTAGAATCCTGGTTTGATGCCAGCACAGCTCAGAGAGGCCGTTGCTGAATTAAGTGTGATGTTGCGGTCTCTTTTTAATCCCTGTTTGAGCTAATCTGTTTTGGTACATTTCAGAATGTTGCTCTCAAAAGACCTGTAACTGCTATGGCAGGAGTGTGGTGTGTTTGAAATGTCTTCAGAAAACTAATCTCTCTTATATACCCATAGAGGAAAAAATATGTGAAGTGCGAAATTCCTCCAGACAGTGTTGAGAAAATTTAATCTTCATGCATACTAAATGAGCTTGCATTTGTAAAGAACATGAATCAACAAAGAATCAAAACTCTGAGTATTTTTAAAAAGTAGTAGTCTCATATCTTGTTCCAGCCAAAAGCTGGGAACAGTTGGCTCCTGGGAATTTTAACTTCTTGCTAGTGATGATGCCTTTGTTCAGACTTTGAGGAACTTACTAGGAAAGTGCACCCAATGCTTAGATTTGAACTCTACTTTCTGGTGGCACAGATGATTCAGCAACAAAAAATCTAGGTAAAAGAATAGTGTCTTTGCTTATAGAGGCAGAAATTGGGAGTGACAGCCCCAAAAGACTTATGTCCTGAGAAATATTAAAGTTCTGAAAAACTTTCCTGCTATTAAGACTGATGTGATAGTAAGCATGTTAGTGAGCACCTTGTTGATGTTATGTTTGTAGCTTGTCAGCTCTCCAAATGCTGGCAGAGAGCTGACAGATTCTAGAGAAGCTGCTGTTAAAAAAAAAAAAAAGAAGCAGCAAAAAATAGTGAGAGGCCTGACTACAGTAGCTTTTATCCTATACTAGCTTTATTTGAAGTACTTAATAACTAGGCTTAAAAGAAAAGCAAGATGTTCTCAGTGTTTCTGAGGACAGCAGTTTGCTGGGCTGCTGGCCTCACCCTTGTGCTCAAGTCCATTGCTGTAGTAGACCACAGCTATTTCAGGCTGAGTGGGTGTGCTGATCAGCAGAACGTGTGACTGTGGCCACTGAAATGCTCTACAGTTTTTAATATTCTTTAGCAACCTGGCCTCCTGCTAGCTGTAGCTCTTCATGAAGAAAATTTCATATTTAAAATTCATAATCTGGCAGTCTGTGTCACTTGGGTTCCTGCTTAGATCCCAGCTGTATCTGTGGGCTACATCTGTCTTTGGGAGAAACTATCCATCCAGCTGTGTTCCGCCAATAAGTTGTTTGCAGTAGTGGCAAAAAAATCCATGAGAAGCTGAACAACAAGGACAAAATAGAGTAGGATTGGAAGAGGAACATTTTTCTGGTTTTAAGAGGAAGTATCACCTGAGCCAGGTTGCAGGTACACCAAAAGAATTGCTGACATGTATATACTAATACATATATATGTATACATACACACATATATATCACATATATATATGTGGGAACAACCAATGAAAAAACAAATGAGAATTTTTCAGGCAAGGGTGGACATAGTGTTGCAAATCTTTGCTTCCCAGTTCTTTTCCAGTACAAATCAGAAGTGTGGCTCTCATGCACTTGGGGAGGAAGGTAAGAGAGAGTATCCTTAGCGTGTCTTTAATAGTAAGAGCATGTTAGATTATTTTCTGCAGAAATGTTTTTTTATTTAAGCGCTGCATTATTCTTTCTTCATGTTACTGCATATCCTCACTTTATCTGGTTTGTGTTCAGTTTCCACTGTCTGTAGTTCTTCTGTCACCTTTGTCTCCAGACCTCAGCCATGTTGTAATAACAGCACGAGCAGGGCTTTTATTCTCACTGATTTATTTAGTTAAGTACAGAGAGCTCCTCAGTTTGTGTCAGTCAAAAATTATTAAATTAGGTCATTTTCCCAGTTGATCAGGCCTCACTTCAGTCCATTCTATCCTCATTAAAAAAAAAAAAAAAAAGAAAGAAAATAAGAAAAAGAAGTAATGCTGTTATTTCCTATGTTGCCTTCATTATGAAGACTGTACACTGAGACAGAGCTCTGTGGCAGTATAGAGAACAAATGACTCTTGGATTATCATCAAGCACAGATGGGTGACACTTGGGAAATCTGTTGCAAGGCTGAGGTGAGGCTTCTGATACAAAGTGTGATGTCTCATCACAGAAGAATGGTCATAAAGCTGAAGATGCCGTAATGAAAAACAAGTGATGACCCAGAAGGAAACAAATGCTTTATTCTTACTGGAGTCCCTTGAGGTTCCTGATCTTTCTTTCATGCAGACTTCAAAGATCTGAAGTCTGTGTGAGACCTGTTGAGTAATTGTCACAATTGATTTCATATTTTAATTCCATCCACTGGCCAAAGTTCAGAGCTTCTTCTCCCACAATTAGGGATGCAGAAAACCTATTCTAATTAGTTATATTAAGGATAGCTTTTCTGTTCATTTCAGGGAGTGGCTAAGAGCAGTCATGGATTCTAGCAGTTACTGTTGTGGGGAGGTCTCTGCACTGCTTCTTCCCTCCATCACAGAAGAGTTTAAGAAGATTTTGGCAAGCATGACAATAGAAACCTTTGCCAGAGAGTAATTTTCCTTTTCCATATCAAGATCTTTTGTTCAGCTAAAAGACAACAATCACTGTGATTTGTTTGAGTTTTTTGAGTTGTGGATGTTTTATACTCAGTGTAGTCAATGGCTGACCGATGTCTTTGCTTTTTGAAGTGGTAAGTAAGGTTGGTTCTAGCTTCTGTCTCAGCCAGGGCCCCAGTGGCTGATCATTTGCAAAGCTGGAGAAGGTCCAGCTGGAAGAACTTACAGCTTCTTCAGTTACTGCCCAAGTCACAGCAAGGTGAGGGAATAGGAAAGGGGCATTGACTTTGCCACACTGCCCAAAGAGATTTATACCTCTCTGGCCCTGCATTTCTGAGTGCCTCTGCTGGAAACACTGTGGAACGGCTCTGCTATGGATAACCACACCCCTCCTGCCAACAACAGCACAGGGCAGGGTTGCATTGAATGCTTGAATTCCCTGGTTACTGATTTCCTATGGTGTGGAAGAGAAGCAGTGCACAGAATTTACTTTACTAATGGTGGGCATGCTACTATTTTTACTACCATAGTAAATACCATAATTAACCAGATGTGAGGTTTTCTCCCAGGCCCCTCTTGTAAAAATAAAAAGGGCCAAGTAGAGATATCCAGACTTTTGCATATTTAAGAAAAATATTTTAATATAATTACTTAATATTCATTTAAATGTCAATCCTTCACAGCTTGTAGAACAAATAACTTGTTCAGTGTTAATTGAATTGAATTGAATACCTGAAGAAACAGAAATGTTGCTGATGTTCAACAGTAGATTTGGCAGCTGCTCAGGACACTAGAGGGACAAAGTATTTTGCTTAGTCTGTAGTCTATTTGTTTCTAATTGGGAATTTTCTTTAATTCTGCATTTAGACTCCTTTCATGTTAAAGATGCAGTAAATCTCAGGGCAGAAATGGCTTTTCTCTGTTTTGCTAAAAGTCCTGATCTGACACATAATTCCTGATTTAATTTCCTAGCAGCACCCTGGTGTTGAAACCCATTTAACAGATGAGCTTCCTGTGTCCTGGATCATGGAGTTGTACCTGAAGGCCTTAGGACTTGCACTGGTTTCTGTGGTTCATCTGTACTGTCAGCCTTTTATGATGAAAATCTATTGCAATTGTTTTGTCAACCTTGATATAAAAATAATTAAGAAAATAAGCTTATTTGAAATTCTTGTCTCTTTGACTTGTGAGATCCACATCTGTGACATCATGAGTGCTTGTTAGGTGAATGTGAGGATTTGGTTTTCTTATTATTAGGTATAATTAGTGCTGTAGTAGCAGCAATTGCTGTGGTTTTCCTGGAAACAGTTAATGTAGGGAGGCAGATTTAAGGGGTCTGGAGGAGGAAACTTCAGTGGGTCACTTTTGCTGCCAGAGGCTGTTTGACCTGAGGCTGCACCCTTTTGTAAAATGGCTGAAACATCACCTTTTTGCTTCTGTGGCCTCTGCTATTGGAGCAGCAGATATTTTAAAATAAATGCAGATAAATTTTCTTGTTCACTGAAAGAAGTAATACAAATCAGAACGTCAGTTTTGATTTGTTATACTCCTAGAGGATAGTGTGCATGGGTGCTTTTCTTGTGAGGCTGTCTGTGCTGAAGAGAGGTTTAATTTTCAGCAGGGAACATATTATGCAGCTTATTTGATTGCAAATTTGTTTGAACAGCTTTCAGCTTTATATTTCCCAGTTAGGTAATGTAGCTTTTGATACTAATTGCATAATTGGCTTGAGTCACACAGATTTAAGGTACAGCACGCCTGATCTGAATGCTTGTTAGCTTTACGTGGCTTTATACAATAGGTGCCCTACAACTGAATTTAACTTCTCTTTTTGAGGTTTCTTTCAAAGAGTTTTTGCCTGAGGAATAAGGATTTTCTTGGGACTCAAGGAATGACTGTCCTCATTCGTGAAGTTTTGATGCATGTTTTGTGGATTGGTGTAATTTCTAACCAATACACCAATGCAAAGAAATAAAGTCATGTTTCAAAGTCACAAATGAGTGCATGGCACAGAGAGCATCTTCTCTACCTGTTTCTTGTGGTTTCGTTTTCCTCTCTAGAATGATTGGAGGGATCATTTTCCAGTCACAGTCTGATCTGAAAATAGTGAGCTTCACACCTAAGATTCCTTCTTTCATCCCTCCATTTCATAGGCCTAAAAGATGCTACAGGCTCTGAGAGTGATGGCGGTGACTCTTGCAGCACAAAATCAGAAGGAGCCAATGGAGGCACGACAATCCAACCCAAAAAAGTCAAAGGTGTTGGCTTTGGAGATATCTTCAAAGACAAACCCATAAAGCTACGACCAAGGTCCATAGAAGTTGAAAACGACTTTCTCCCAGTAGATAAGGTATGTGTCATTCTTTTAGTCTCTCTTGGTGTTGGTTTAAAGAAGTTTTCATCTTAAAGTTCTAAATTCTGGCCAAAATTTGAAGCTTTATGGTCCTTATTTCCTATTCTTTCTGTAGACAAGAGTGCTTTTTTTTTATGCCTCAGACCAGAAAGTGAATTCCACTGAGGTTATCTGCCTGTTAAGGGAAAAAAAAAAAAAATAGTGATCACTCTAAAGTACGTTCCTTAGGGAAACAAACAAGAAAGTGCATGATTTCCTAATAAAGTAATGACTACAGAAAAATTTGTGAAATCCTTCCTTTAAGTGAACAGTTAGATTTGCATAGAAATACTGATAATGGTAAGAAGTGTTAGGAGGCTTCCACAGCCTCAAGTTCTGCTATGGGCATAGTTATATGATGCATTTTCTTTGCCCCCATGGTGCCTTTAGGAAGCTCTTGGGCTTTACTCCACGTGGCAACTTCTCATCATTTAAGGCATGCCTGTCCAGTTCTCTGTAGAAACAGACACTACCACAATTACATTTTTGGCCTGCAAGATTTTTATTCTTTTTTTGCCTGAATAATGTCAGTGATCTGATTTATAGCACAGCACCTACTCCCACATCCACCCTGAGTTACAGCAGTACAGGAGAAGGGGAAGTCCTGCAGAGACATGATGGAAACTTCTTAAGTGACTTATGCTGAGGGATATTAGTTAATATTTTGCAGGTGACCATTTTTCATTCTGTATAAGGAGGGTAGTGAAGAGCTGAGATAATCTATATAAAGAAAAAACCCAGACTGTATTGCTGTTTGACCATTGTTGACTTTTTCAAAGCCTGCACAGTACTCTGCTTGTCTTCTGTTTCTGGGTGCATTTCCTAACTCACATGGGGAGCTTTGCAGAGTCCTTTGTTTTAATGTGAAGTCTGTGCAAAGTCCTTATGACGTGACCTTCATCCCATGAAGGAAAATCTTACTCCACTTTATAATAACGTGAAGTCTTACCTTTGTTTTTCATAAACAACAAACAGCCAAAAATTGAATATACAGTTTTCAGGAAACTTACAAAATTTTCATCTTACCCACAGCCCTTCCTTCCTGTGTCTTCGAATTTCTCCTAAAATTGGCATGGTCAGAAAGAAAATAATGGCTTCTTTTTGTAAACACCATCCATCATTTATGTTTCAAATGTGTAGATAACTAAAAGCAACACTTCTTTGCTATTGATACTTTTTTCCTGTCTAGCATTAGATTAACATTTGAGAGGTGCCATTCAGAGGCTTCAGCACTGTGGTCTTTGCTTACTAAAAGCACCAAAATACGAGTCAGTGACACAACATTCTTTTACAACTGCAGTCCATTAACCTCCCTAAACACTTGTCTCCTGGCTGCAAGAAATTCCTCCCTTGTCATTGCCATGTTTTTGCCATTTAATGCTGCCTGAGTGCAAGAGAATCCCGTGTTAAATTGGCCATTCCAAGCAAGGTCCTATTTAGCTCAAGAGCTCTGCATACTGGTTCAAAAGTGTTGCAATATGTGTTGTAGGGTACCAAATTGGTCCATATTTTTCTTAAGCAATGTAATTTTTAAAGGGATCTTTGCCCTGGTATGTGTCTTTCTCATTTACAAGTAGCCTCAGTTTTTCAATAACTTATAATCTTTTGAAGAAGTAGAAACAATGCTTTCCTCAACTCCCTTTTCTTTTTTTTTTTTCTTTTTTTTTTCTTTTTAATTCTTTTTGAAGTTTGGAGACCCTAAAACTCTTTCTGTTCCTTCTTCTTGATATAGTACTATTTCAATAGTACTGTAATGATGCTGTTACCTTTTTCAGTTTAAAATATTTCCTAACAACGTTGTTTTTTAAAAAGCATCAGTAACGTACTGAGAGGATCTTGTAGTGTGGGATTATTTATGACATGATACGTCCCCTGTAAAATGTCAGTCCCATTAACAAAGAACCAACAGGGCCTTATTTTGTTGGTGTTATCACTTTGTGTTCTAGTATGTTTTCAATTTTATGAATCATAAATTTAGATCATATTTCACACAGAATTACTGGGGTATTAAGAAGGCTTTTACACAAACACTGGCAGGAATATGAGGGCAGAAAGATTTGCTGCCAGTTGAGCAGAAGCAGATCCCATTAGGCTCTCCTGTAAATCACCAGGCAGTTTGATGTGCTTCAAGTGTCTTTTAAGGTGATCAATAAACTCTCAATAAAAGGCAAAACTGGGAAATTGTGTGAAACCCCATTGGTTTTATTGGTGCGCAAAATTCATTGCTTAGCCTGTTATTTGTTCTAAAAATCACAGAAGCAGATTATTCTAGGGAAATTAATGATGCAGTTGTGGGAGTTTAATTTGAGCAGCGCTATCAGAGCTCTGCTTTTCTAGAAAAACAGAAGAATCAAGTACTGATGCTTTGTAGTCCATTTCATTGCCTGTTGGTGCCAATGAGTCGACCACTGACCATGTATAAGCAGAAGCAGATTCCTGAGGCTTGGCTCTGTCAGATTTCCGTTAATGATAAATGTAAGTGAATTGTTTAACAATGCTGCATGTGACTGAAATCATAGCTTGTCACAGATGAATTTTTAGAAGAAATACAGAAAATAGATATGTTGAGCCTCCTGAGAAAATTCACTGTAACACTCTTAGATTAGCACAAAGTCTATGGTCAAATAGAAATGCCTGTCTCATATGTCTTTCTTCTGCTCGTGCAGCTTCAAGACATTTAAATGGGTGCTTATGCTTATTTCATTTTTGCCTTTTTGATTTTGTAGTAGCTTGTCTAAAGCTTATCTAAAGCTTCTGTTTCTAGGCTGGATTTCCTTCCAGTATGATCCGTATGTGCTTCCATTGGTCTAATAAGTGATCATTTTTTCCTCTCCTGTATCTAAGAACAAACCTCTACAAGTACAGAGAAATTAATTCAACCAATACATTCCTTAGTCTGAGTTAATTGTATCGGGTTGGGTCGTGAGTTGAAGCTTCACCTTGGAAATGCTAAAGACCATAATGGGTGAATATAAAATTAAAAGTCTTAAAAAGCTGTTTTTATCTCTCTGAAAACCGTCCTTACTTCAGAAGAGACTATTCAGGATATTTTTTACGTTTTCCACTTGAGATATATTTGTAACTCTCTTCAGGCAAAACTTTCATAGTTGGCTAGCAGTGGTGGATTAGAGTAGATCTAGGTTTCATGAACACCCTTCGATGAGATCACAGTACTGTTTGCCAAAACTTCATGTAAATTATATACTCAGACATCAATCCAGGGAGTATTGCAGACACTGTAATGATTTAATATAAAGGGGGAGGCTGTCATGGCTCTAGATTCAGCAATTGTAAGATCTAGTTAACTGGTGTTTAGAGATCCTTACTGAAAAACACTGAATTTATACAGAAATTTTTGTTTTTGTATATATTCGGTATATTTGGGAGAGGAGAAATGGAGAAGAACTAATGGAAGTAGACACAAGGGCTATAAGGGCTAGAAACTCCTGTCAATTATTAAGTCTACCTGTCCTTTGTAATAAGATAGAAATTTGTAAACTCTGAGACTGAATGCCTGCAAGGTCTGAGTTTCTATTTTGAGTCGGCAAGCTGGGAACCCAGAAACTGTGGTGACAGTCTGTCTTTGCACACCTGTTCTGTCAGTGCCTGCCTGCTTGCTTGCAGACAACGTTTTTACCCCTAATTTTCAGTTGTCATTTAAAGAGAAGTCTTTCAGAGACACAAGTTGGAGGCTGTTCCTGGTGTTTCTAAGGCAGCTGATGATGTGCTCGAGCTCGGTGGCGCTTGTGTTGCGTTGCCAGCCCTGGCTGTGTGTGCCACGTGTGTCTGTATCTCATGGTTCTCTGCTGCCTACTTTGCCCCTCTGATGCCTTTGGAAGTGCTTGCTCCCTTAATAGAAGTGTTGGAGCCAGCATTCAAAATCCTGAGATAAAAAATGTATGCAAGCAAAACCACCTGGCCCTGACTAGAAACACTATGAGAAACACCTGCTGAGGCAGAGAGCGCGCGGTGGGAGCAGCAAGGGGGTGTGCAGCACTTTGCACTTGAAAGCACAGGTTTCTGGCACTCCTTTCTTCAGAGACAGCCATGGGCAATGGCAGCAGCAGTCGTGGCAAGCATCTGCAGTTTGTCGGATTCTGTGTAGGAACAGAGGAAGCACTCATCTGTTCAAGCTACATTCATGTTCTGCTTTGAAGTTACTGTCTGCTACAGCCTGGCATCCCTGTCCTAACCATTTATTCTAGTGCCATCTTGTGAGGAAAGCTACAGGGGAAGAAGGACCCTGACCCCTTCTGCAGCTGTCATGAGAGCAAGGCTGCCTGCAGCAGGGTCTTGCTCCTTTGCTGGTGTAACTTCCCATTCCCACTTCAGTGTGGAAATTGGACTTATATGTTTCTTTCATTATGTGAAAAAACAGTACAGGTTTGCAAATGGTGGCTGATGTTCATGAGGCAGTGTGAGCATTATAAATAAACACCATAGAATATTTACTACCTTGTTCTGGAGGAATAGGAAGGAAGGGTAAGGAAATTACAATTGACAGGGGACAGTCGAAAAGCAGCTTGTTCTGTTTTGTGGAGGCAGACTCAAGGGAGGACCTGGCAGGGAGGGAATAGAATGGGAAATGCAAATTTAAGTTTAAATAGAGGAATAAATTTGATAACTTCAACTGGCAGTGATTCTCTGCTGAGTCACTGGGCTGTGCAAAGTGAGTGAAGAGTGACTTATAATCTTCTGTATACTTCCTGCCCTTCCTTGCTATCTCATTAGATATCTGTGCTTTCATGTTCTGTCAGTTTGGTTTCTAAAATGTTCAAGCTGCCAGAACAGAGTTGTCCAGGTATCAATGACATGGTTCAGCTTACACATCAGCCTGCACTACTAGTTTTTGGCAGAGGTTACCCACACACTGGTTTGTGCTGCCTGTGATGTTTTATTAGACTTTTTTTTTTTAATTAAAGCAGCTATTTGACTCTAAATAAATGCAAGTTAGTTGTTGTCCATGACACAAGACTTTACATGTATATAGTTGGACTTTATTCAGAAAAGATTTGTCAGTGTGAACGAAACACATCAAACATATGCATGAAAATATTTACAACTTAGGTTCCTGACTTGAGCTGCTTGAAGAACATCCTAAAATAGAAGCAGAGTAGTGTTAGAAGTATTGATAGTACTACAAGTTATTCATAAAAGCAACGTGGAAGATCTGGTCTGTTCTCCTGGGGCACAGCATTGGGCTTCTGCCAGACTGAGTTCTCCTGCAGGAGTGCTTTCTGGGAAGGAAAACTCCTGTTATTTCAGTCATGATTTTGATTAGGAAATCTTAGGATGCTCCAGTCAGAAAAACAGGATGTGTAGGTTTAAGCTAATGCAATTTTATTTCATAATAGGGTGGCAATAAAAGTATGTACGTTGTTAAGTTGCTTTGGATCCATCTGGTGATCATTAGCTTGCCAGTCACTGTAAATCTCTGAATTTCAGTTGAGTCTGTACCATTACCAGGTCTTTTACCCCAATAGGCATTCTGAAAGAAGAATTGTTAAAAACCCCAAAATGCTTTGCTTACATAGCTTAAAATAAAGCTGATTTCCTGAGTTCCAGAGATACTTGATGGAGACATAAACTGAATTTCTAGGAAAGTTTGTCTCATGTTTCAACAGTTCAGAGAAAATGCTTCAGAAAGTAACAGTACTGAAATGCAAGCTAGCTTTGCTACTGTCTGATGAGCTTTAAAAGAATTGGTTCCTGAATCAATATGATATGTTTAATAATAGCAATAAACTCTGCCTAAGCAAAATTAATTTATATACATTGATATGAAAATATTTAAATTAGTGTAATCAAGACTTCAAGCATAAATAGTTTTATAAACTGTATCATAGAGTTTCTAAATAAAATGTATTTTTCTTTCTTGCTCCATTTGGATTTTCTTAGATAATATAACTGATTTTTAATTACTACATCTGAGTTGTTATGTTTTATAACTTTGAAAATATTATAAAGAAATTCTAATGAAATAGCTTCTGATATTCTTTGCACACATTAACTTTTAAAATTAAAGAAATTGAGCTATGCAAAAAAAAAAAAACCCTGAAAATTACTTACACCACTTTGAAAATGATATAAATGAAAAGGCTGATTAATGTAAATCAAATTGAATATAGACTGTAAAGTGAAATTTTTTCACTCATCTTTGTCTGTTTATTTAGCATTATTAGCTTGTGGAATTTTTCGGAAATGTTTTCTTTCTTTCTATTTTTCCTAGCCGAGGGTTGTTTTTAAAAGTCAGATGGGAAGTAGAGTGTATAGTATCTTGTGGCTTGCTTAAATATAAATCTTTAATTTCTTCCAAATCATCTGTGTCTTTGCCTCCCCTGCCCTTATTCAGTCATTTTAAAGTTGAATGTTTGTAGGGAGGCGGCATTAAGAATTTATAGGATTTTAATGGAACAGAGCATCATGTTAATGATATTTCAGTTTCTTGAACATCTTTCTTTAAAAAGAAAAGCCAAAACAAAGACATACATTACATGCAATTTCAGCCTTACCCCCAGAGAGATCAGTACATTCAGAATTTGTCATAAGCTCATTTGCCAATGCAGTTATTAGCAAAACTTTCTGCCAGGATTGTTCACAGTTCTGTAAATCGTCACTCACATCCTTGCTTTTCCTAGCTGGTGGTCTCAGGAAGCCAGGAGAGTTTAAGCTTGGGAAAGGAGAGGAAACTTCTTGCTGTGAGTGAGCAGAGGTAGGAAAAGCTCCAGATTTCCTGTGAAATAAACAAGTGGAACTTTTGTTTCCCGGGGATGGCCCGGACCGTGAGTCAGTGTCAGGGCTGGGCTCCTGCTCTCGCTGAGCTGAGCTCATGCAAGGAAGGGGCAGGACTCCAGGACTCTTCTTGGACACTTCAAGCTGCTGAAAAGCAGTTTGGCTTCACAATGGGAGAGGAGGTATTTATTTTACAATTAGTTGGGGTATTTTTCTATGGCTGTTTAAAACTGTATTGTAATATATACTCTGCAGAGCACAGGTTTCAGCTGGAGGGTTCTTTGGTTCTCCTACACACTTTGGAGATGCTGAGTAGGTAAAAAGAAAAGAAGGAAAAAGAGTGCTGAGCATCCCGAAATCCATTCCTGCTATGGAGGACCATATTAGAATAGGAGGTTGTGAAAAACATGTTCTGTCCTGGCTCTATTTAGGTTTTTTTTCCTTTCTGCCTGTTTGGCCATTAAACTTGCACAGATGTTTTCTATTTCTATATGATGTGTTTTCAGTTTTCTTACTCTAAAGAATAATGCAACTTTAGAGTTAAGCAAGACGACTTGAAAAGTCTTTAGGATGTGTTGCTCTTCCAAATGGTTGCTTAGTAAGTGAAAATTCACCACCCCCATCTCCTGTTTTTTCCTTCCTAAATGCACTAATGAAACTGTACTTCTTCTTAGCAGAAAAAAAGAGGAAGAACTTTACTAATTCCTCTTCTGTGCGAGGTGACATTTGTACAAGTTAGGAAAATTGATACGAATGATTTAATAATATAATATTTTAGAAAATTATACTGGGATAATAAAATCTATGTGGAAACTATCTTTATTTTTTCCCCAAGAAAAAGCAACTAGAATCAACTGTTGCTTGTAAAATTATATAGAAAGCTCAATGGAGAGATACCAAGTAAACTGTTTAATGATTTGCAGGTACTTTGAGAGCTCTTAGTCCAAAAATGTAAAATTCCCTCAACTTTGGCTTTTCACAGTTCAAGTCAGTAAGCTTTGTGCAGAAATGAAGAGATAAGTTTTCTGAGTTGCTTTTTTCTCCTAAAATGTGTCATGTGTCTTTCATTTTTCTGTCTTAAATAAAGAGGAAGGAGGAAAGGAGGAGTGCAAAAGGATTGTAGATCAGTTGTTAGGATAAAATATCTGTAGGCCAGTTTCTAAGATGACTTTTTAATTCTCTATGTCTGTTTCTATAGGAGATTTTGGGCATTCCGTGTTTCTAAAATAGTTGTTAAATACTAGTGATGTGAGCTTATATTATTACAGTTAATTGACTAAGTGCTTCATAGAAACTTCCCAAGAGATGCCAAGGAGAGGGGAGAGAAGGCAGCTCCTGGGGAGGAAGTTCTGCTGCAGCAGGGACTGGCAGGGGCTGCTGGTGGCTGCTTTGTGCTGAGTGCTGGGCTCTGTGCCACACATGGGCCACCCAAAGAGCAGAGTCCTCCAGAGGGACAGCTACACTTTCTTCTGCAGCAGTCTCTGTACCTAAAGCACCTGCTGAAAAGAAAAGCTGAAACACATGATAACAGTGATTTTCCATCTGTGTTTCCAGTCATTTGTTGCTCTGCAGCTTTCCCTGTAAGAGTTTAAAATAAAAAATATTTCCCTGTTCTTCCTCAGTAACTTCTGATTTCAGTGATGTAAGGTGGGGGGAAAAAAACCCCTAAACTGAAAAAAAAAAGTTAATCTGAGGAGAAAAGAAGAAATATAATACCAAAATGAAAGAAATACTTTCAGCACTACATCTGGGATAATCTTCATGATAGTATGGATTTGCTCTCTTGTTTATAATCATTGAATTTGGAAAATATCATTGAACAGGTACATGTCAATGTGTTGGCATCATAACTTTCACGAAAGAGCAAAGAAATATTGTTGCCACTTTAAGCAGGAAGGTATTATAAAGAGCCATTCCCTCTGTTTTCATAGTATTTTTTATTCTTTTCTGTTATGTAAGTAGCTATACTGCTTTCCTGACTGCTGCAAAAAGAAGTGGAGATTCATGGAGCAGTTGTAAGGTTCGATAATGGTTGTAAAAGAGAGAGGTTTTGTAACAGAGGTTTCTAAGCTGGATGGTGCAATCTGGATCATGCAAGTTACCAGCTGCAATCTAGACAGGCATGGTTCTCCTGGGAGAGTAGGAAGGAATTTCATTCACTTGGTGCAGACTGACCAGAGTATTTTTCCTAGAAGAGACAGAAATTAATTGTGAATGGCAACCTGCTAATGGTAAAATGCGTGGCAACAGGTGCAAAGGGACACGTTTCCTTTACATTTACCTGAGCCACAGTCAGTAAAAGAAGTGAATGAAAAATAAAGCAGGGAAGAAAGAAGACTTTCTGCTCAAAAAACCCCTTTTGTTACAAAAGCAGCTTCTAGCATTGCAAATCTGCACCTTAAGGAAAAGAGAAAATGAGCTTGTTCATACTGCTCATTTTGATGTGCACGCTTCCAGTGCTTTGAGATGAGGCAGCTGGGAGTGTGCTGTGTGGGTTTCATTCTGTGTTTGCCTTTTATTTCATTTACTAAAGTGTTTTTACTCATCAGTGGTTCTAATATGTCTCGCTCCATTTGTTTCAGCAGCAGCTATCTAAACTCTTACATTTACTTTCTCACCATTAACCTTTTAGGAAGGCAGATTTTTAGTTCGTTAATGGTTTAAAACTGACAGCCTGACAGAATCAAATGTCAGGATGCCAAATTTTACAGAAATACTGATGTTATAAAGCATGCAAGTTAAGATATATAGGTTTCTCTCCTGTCCAACACATCTAGAATGTTGGTAGGAAAAAAGCCTCTCCAGTCACCTCCCTGCCCATAATTTCAAATTCTAAGAACTTGTCAAAATAGGAAGTTACAACAGCTTTGGAGTCTGAACTTATCTGCTGGTAGAATAGGTTTAACTGTGGAGAACACTGTAAAAAGCAAACTGTGCATTGTTCTCCGATCCATCCAGAGTTTTAATGAGGATGATGTTTCACTGTTCATGGTTTTGTTTCTATCCCCTTTTCCATCCAAGAAGTTAAACCAAAAATTTTGCATTGCGTGGTTTACCTACTTTTTTCTTCAAATGTTGTCCAAGTGCACAGATTTCTCTGGTGAGTTGCATAATGCTAAGGAAGATATTTTTCATCTGTTGTTTGAAGACTGATGGTGGTCTCCTAAACACCTGGTAGTTTTAGTGCATGGGTAGCTGGATGAGACATTTGGTGCTGGCTCAGGTCATTTCTAAATGGAACTCAACAGCTGTAAACGGAAACAGAAGTAATTTTCCATTTAAGCAGTTCTGAAATCGCTGAAGAGATGTTTTGTCATTGCAAATGGGAAGTTAGAAATCTGTGAAACAGTCTCTCTAGTTAGAAGTCTTCCCCACTATGAAGGTTTGAGACAGCTTTAAATGCAGAAATATAAATTACATGAATGTGGATAATACGAACAGTTACAGTTCAGCATAAACATCAATATCACTGCTGAGGAAACAGTTTGTATTCATACAGTGAAATACTGTGCATCTCAAAACGTCTTAAATCTATAGCAGTTTCTCAACAAAAGCTGGTAACAGTCAAAGCCTTTCCAGACAGCTTGACAGAGTTGGACTTTATTCAGGTTGCAAATTGTATTCAGGAGGTTGGTAAGTCGTACAGAGTTCCACTTGATAGTGCTGTGATGGACTTAATCCACCTTACAGGTCACAGCATGTTTGAGGTGGCTAAATAGGAAATGTAAATACACATTTCTGTACTGTGGATTTGTCTTTTTCATTGCAATAGCTGACTGTCAATCCAGTATTTTATAATCTTTTAGATTATAAAAGTGGGTTTTTCTGCTTCTGTGGGAACTACAAAAGTTGATCCCAGGAAAGTAGACTTGCATATACCATGGAATATTTTTTAGTTTTGAAATTATTCCATTGAAAATTTCTATAGCGTCCTGCAAATCAGATTATTTAAATTAGGTTTTAATTTAAGAGTTACTACTGTATAATTTTGAAGACTTTTCTAATTCTTTTTTCCATGTATCTTTGTTCTCCCTACAAGTTTGGTTTCTTTTTAACTGAAGACCTTAATGTGTTTGATAATGTTTGGAGGGAGATAGAAGTTGGACCAATCCTTTGAAGTTTCCCCTGAATTATCACTTTGTTTTTATGTCACCTTGCTTTATTTAAATTTACTTTCTGAAGAGTACTATATTTGATATTCCATTTTCATATGTTAAAGAATAATATTTCCTGGAAACTGGAAGACCCTGAGACATCTGTAGTTCAGACCAGAACTGTGCCTGGGCTCACGTTGTGTCTCCAAACAGAGGTCAATACTGGAAGCCTGGGGAAGACTGTAAGAATACAAAGAAATTCCTGCAGGGAGTCTTAACAGCCTCTAAACATTTTGAACTTTGTATTTAATAACCATAATGAATTTTTGTTCCCTGGCAAATCAAGTAGTCACATTTTTATTGCACGTGACATTTTAGCATGTGTAATTCCTGTGAAAGAGTTCCAGCCTGCTGGATCACACACTGTGGGAAGGAGTTACCTCCCTTTGTTTGTTTTGAATGTGGTATCTGCTAATTTCATCTGATAGCCCTTAATTTTTATTACTGGAAGAGATAATGAGTGAGTCCTTAATTTTTATTACTGGAAGAGATAATGAGTGACTCCTCCCTTAGTACATTCTCTCCTGATTTTATAGAATTGTGTCACCTCTGTGTATCTTTTTTTTCCCAGAATGAGGAATCCTTTCCATATGTTTGATCATTGTTGATGACTTTCTGTCTTTTTCAGTTCCTTTGGGAACTCAGGTGTGAGGGCAAAAGGAGGTGAAAGCTGCACACAATGACCAAGGTGTTGGATAGATTTACATAGCATTTTGATAGGACTTTCCATTGCTTTTTATTGCTTTCCAAATTATTAACAACTATGGGTTTGAAAGCCTGTAATTTCTGTCTTATGATAGCATTTTTCCTCCAAATGTGTCATTTTATTTCTATCTGAACTTAGTTTCTGTCTTTCCCCTTTGGTGGATCATCTATGAAGATGTGGAAAACAAAAGCCTTGATCTAGATCCCTGAACAACTTCACTGGTCACCATGATGAAATCCTACCTTTTGTTTCCTGTCATTTAATGAATTACTTATCCAAGTTAATAATTTTTTAAAGGATGAACAGTAAACTCTTTTTAGTCTCAGTTTTAGTTTTGAGTGTGCAGTGAAGTCACGATTTCAATCTTCTTCCAGAGTCAGGACCAGGAGCTTTTTTATTTGTGTGTTTTAATGAAAATTGCTGTGAATTGGCTATGCAAAGTAGAAAAGATCATACTGGATTTTTATAAAGGCAACACTGTACGCTGTAACATCACTATTTATTTATTTATTAATTTATTAGGTCACTGGATTCATAGATCTATTGATAATAGATAGATATGTAGATCCAGATAGATAGATGAGGACAGATCCCTAGATAGATTAGCTGGCTGCTGTCCTGGCAGGTAACATGCATGGACTACACAACTAAGATATTTAAAAATAGCACCTATCATGGGATTCTGCTGATTGAATTTAGGTGTCTGTGATGTTGCTAGTAGACAAGTTTTCTTCACAGTCTCTAGACTAAAATGCATTATTAAGACATGAACTTTCTTATCCCAAAGATGAACTACATGCTAAAAGGACTGTTTTACCTCCAGTGACAAAAGGGAAGTCTGGAGTGACTGGCATCTGGCTCACAGCTGATGTTTAAATGAAATTAACTCCATCTTGAATAACTACATCAGAACATTAAATCTTGTCTTTTTACATCTCAGTGGCAAAAACAGCTGAATGTCCTTGTACTAAGAAGTACAAGCAGATTACATGTGAATTGTGAGGCTCATGTAGTCACAACACAGCAAGGGTCAGTATGAAATGCTAAATTTTATGATTTCTAGCTTTTCTGTATATAAGTAAGAAACCATGGTAATGATCATTAAAGTAATAAGCAAGTGTGAATAACATATTCAATAGATAAAATTTTATTCATACAAGATAAAAGCAATAGCATCAAGTAAGTTTAATTGCAGGACCTAGTGCTTTCTCCTAAAGAAAATGCACACTTGGGAATTCTACCAAAGAACTTGCTTCTCTCATCTTTAGTTGTGGAGTAACAGACTCTGAGCCCTTAGGGAGTCTCAACATACATTGATTAAATCATCCTGGCCTTCCTTTCTCCCTCACTTTTCTTCTGTGTGTAATCCTTCACAGTGGTATGCCAAAGGTAGTACAGGCTCGACATTTTGTCTTTATTTTGCCACAAACATCCAGAATCACATAATTACTTATCTGTCCCAGCAACTGATTTTCTAGGACTTCCCCTTATGTGATTTTCAAATAGTTTTTGATGTAATTAGGTAAAGCACCAGTAACAACTTTTATTAAATAATAAAGAAGTTACAATTATTTTGAAAAATAAAACACATTTTAATCAAAACAAATGTGACTATTCCTTAAGTATTCAAAGCATTTATTCTTAGGCTTAATGTAGTATAAGCATTTTCACTGATGGGAAGAGGTAGTTTTGCTTCTTCTTTTCAACTGTAAGAAAAAATTATATCAGAAGAATAAATATCAATGATGAATCAAAAAAAAAAAGCCCCAGAAAAATCATGTTTTGTTCTAAAATTTCCCTTGTCTGGGGACCTCTGTGTTGTTTCCTTTGTTTTGTTTACTTGCTTGCTTGCTTGTCTGCTTGGATTCCAGGGCCATGACAGTGGATGACAGATACAGTAATTGTAAGATGCTCTGACAATCAGGGCTGTATTTCTAGGGCACCAAATGAACTGAGTGTGGTGTAATGTAATCACAACCTCTTTACCATTCTCTGCAATGGGTATTGTAGTAAGATTTAGACTGGCATGTTATTTTTATACACACATACTCTTTTTTTTTTTCATTTGTATTCAAGAAGTAACTTCTGGATTGAACACTAGAAACCATTTTCCCCCTGGATACCTTTAGTTTTTCTGCATGTGCATGCTAATTCCAAAAGCTTTTGATATCCAAACAGCATATATTTGTTGACTACTTGAATGTTGCTTTCCTCTAAAGCACTGCTGGTATTGGATTTGGAATGCCTAAATTCCCAAAAACTCCATCAAGTTTTGTGCCTGTGTCCCAGAGGGGTAAGATGTGCTTGTTTCATATGAATATTAAGCCTGATAGGTAGGAACGAATCAGGTAGAAGACTAACACCAAAGCTGGAGTTGTATATCAGTATTTTGCAGCATAGATCAATGTAGCCAGTTCCCCATGGACTGATAGACATGAACAGCTACAGGGCCTCCATTTCTTCACTCTCGACTTGTTGCTTTGTCCAAACTTGTTAATTGTGGTAAGAGTCATGCTGATGGCTGCAATTGTGTTCATTTGCCAGGAGCTCCAGTGAGATGAAGGCTTTGGTCTTTTGCTTTGTAACAACAGCATGTTTATTTGGAGGAACACCTTTTATTTAGAGATCTGTTTATTTTTTCTAGACAGAGAGGATTAAGATGCCAACAGTTCATATGCCTTTCACAGCATCTAAATACAGGGGTTTGCAACCTTCCTGTAGAAGGATAAAACCTTTCACAGGTAAAATCTTTTTTCAAAAGAAAAAAAGCATTTATTTGTTTGCAAAGATATGCTGTAATTCAGAAGGTCTGTGTTAATCCAAGTCCAGAAGTCATCTAATATAGACATTACTTGGAAAAACTGCACTTTAATCTGCTGAAATATGGACTTAGTGTGAAAATTCGTAATTTTCAGATTGTCCTCTAGAAGATAATAGAGCTTGACTATGTGAAAAGAAACTGTAATATGAATTTTAAAATACTTTAATTGCTTTATTGCCTGCATTCTGTGAAACATTTGCCAAACATCCCACTAAAAAGTTCTGTGGCTGTGTGGTTAAGGGGCCCGTTCTTTATGGAAGCATCATCTGGTTTTTAGAGCTGAGCGTTGTTTATGGTTCAGGTTTTGAGTGATGTCAAGGCAAGCATCACTAAAGAAGAGTTTTGACCCTGGGTTTGAGGCAGAGTTGGTTTATTACAGCTGGGTGCCTCTGGACAGGGACCCAGAACAAAGAAATCTTAGGGCCTTTACACCCTCACTGTCTGTGCACAAGATCTTCACATGCCCCACATGTGCCTCTTGGTCCAGTGGTGATTTATGGTGTGGGGACTTCCAACACCTCACTGGATTCTTTCTCCATGTCCACATGGGCAGGCCATTAACTGCTCTTATCTTCCAGCTTATGGCCCTCCAGCCCTTATCTGAAGGTGTCCAGACTTTGTTTCCTCCTCAGCTGAGCCAGCCATGCTGACGAAGCTCAGTTCACCTGCACCAGGCTTTGAGCAGGGCCCAGTTGTGCTAAGCTGTAAGCAAGTTACAATTAAACTTACACCTACACAATTAACTTCAAATATTTTAAAAGTAAACTTATTTTAATCCCCATCAAGCCCTTATGCAACCTTTCCTTGATTTGCCCTGAACATGGTCAAATGGTGATATGCTGGCCCCAGGAATTACTGAAGCACACTGTGAGGTGCTCACGATGCTTTCCAGAGGAGCCTGGCATAAATGAGATGGTATAAATAAATGCCGCAACTGAGAGTTGTACCTTATCCCTATAACCATAAATTTTCCTGACTCAGTTTCACGTTTTTTCCTGTGACCTAGTAATTGAGATTTTCTGCAATTCTAAAAGTTCACAAGATACATAACTGTCTTTTCCTCCCTTGTATAAAGCATCAGTATGCATCAAATGCATATTATTATATTTTCACATTTCAAACTAACAAACTATGTTGAACTTAATGTTTCCAGCTCATACAACCCCTTTTTAAGAGTTCTTTAGTGTCTGATGTATTCCTTAAGAATATCTTCATAGCATTATATTCCAAGTAGCAGTTCCAAAATATTTTATCTAGGATAAAGACCTCAATACACTTTTCCAGAATAAGTAATGAAGCTGAGTAAATCTTTTTCCCCCTTATTCCTGAGTAAATAAGCTATTGATTCAAGAAGCCTATATTGTTAAAGGAGCTTCAGTGGATAAGTATGTTACTTTAGTGCAAAGAAGTGTAACAAAATCTTCTGTATGGACTCATCTGTGCACAAGGGACAATTCAATTTGAATTTTCAGATGAAATTTTCTAGGCACACTAGACCTGAATAACAAAAATTAATAGACAAGTCAGTTTTCAACCTCAACAGAAAACCCTGAAGTACAATTCTAAAATATCCTGACGGCAAAAATTTGGTCACAGCTCTACTTTTCTCCCTCTGGTCAGGGCTCAGCAGTTGTAGGGAAGGGCCATCGTACCTTCAGGTCAGAAACACTTGTATACTGTCCGTTACATGTTCTGCTTCTCTTGTGTTGTTCCCTGCTGTTACAGGGATTGCAGTTGAGACAAAATATATGAATGATAAAAAATGAAAATGTTTAGATTGTACTGTGACCTCATTTACCTGACTTTGTGTGCCACCACAACCACTTTGTAATCAGTGCTAATTCAGTATCAGAAGAAACTTGTCTGTAGTGATGTGGATTTGCAGTGTACAAAAATGCCATTGAGGCCTCTTCTGGCAAGAGAACCTGTTATTTAGTAGCTCTAAATAACTGTTTTTCCATTGGCTTCACAGACCCAAGCATTGATACTGGCAGGTTGCTGCTAAATCTGTCTCGTCCCTCTGAATATCTGTGCACCAAATCACGGTCATTATTCATGCCTTTATCAGCTGTTTCTGCAGCAAGAGGGCACTTCATCCCCTTTATCTTTAGGATTCACTTGTCAGGAGATTAGCGGAATTTATGTCTGACAGCTAAATAATCTAATTATGCTCGCCTTGCAGAAATAGTGGGATTGAGATTCTGCCTGTTTTGTTGATAACGTTCTGTTGTGTTGGAAGTCAACCTAGGCTTGGAGTCAGAAAATATAAACTCTTTTTCTGCCACATCTTTCTCATGTGACAAGACTGAGCAAGCTAGAGTGGTATCTACAGAGAAATGTAAGTGGAACAAGGCTCACAGCCACCATCTGGAAGAGAGATTTATGATAATCAGTACACTGGAGGAGGATAGATGGAAACTGAAACAGTAGTCTTTAGGAGTGTCTCTGGACCACCAGGCTAGAGATACAAAGGCACACGATGACATGCTACCCCTCTTACTGGTGATGGAATCATTCTGCAGCCAAGAATTCCAGATATACAGCATTAGACAGAAAATGCAGAACTTCACTTGTCTTCACAGCCTGGTGATCAGGACACTGCTGGGAGATGTCATTATGGGCATTCTGGTTCATGCTGCATTTGACTATTGCAAACATTATTGAGACCATGATAGAGTTAGGTAAATGGAGTGAGACAGTTTATGCTGGGAGATGTCAGGGGATGCTCACAGAGTTGAGGATCCTGTTCTTGGATTTGTAATGTCTAAATTTCCAAAAAGTCCTTCCAGTTCTAAATCTTGTTTTGTGCCTGTGTCCCAAAGGGGAAGATGTTCTTGGTTCTTTTGAATATTGAGCCTGATCAGCAGGAATGAATCGGGTGAAAGACTAACACCAAAGCTGGAGTTGTATATCAGCATTTTGCAGCATAGATCAATGTGTCTAGAAGGGCTTGGACCTTCTTCTTATGTAAAGGAAGAACAGAGGAGGAGACAGAATTATATTGAAATCTTCAGTTCAACATATTGAGTGTTCTTTGCTCCCATGTTTCCTTTTTTTAGAAGTGAATGAGATTTTGATAAATTGCACAGGGCCTGCAACTGAAGAAGGCACCAAAATATCCTGTAATAACTAGTTTTGAGAAGAAAAGTCTATGTCGTGCAGGTGTGTGTCAGATTAGCAAGAATTTAAGTTGGGCTTGCTTTGCTCTCCTCACCACTAATAAACTAGATATTTGACCTGTATGGGAGTGACACAGAACAGTTGGAGAGTCAGCAGGAAAGTTTCTGCCTGATATGGGAGGAGATGTTACTGTCTCCCATTTCTGTTTTCTTTTCAGAAAAATTGTTAACTGTGATAATTGCTTGGTCTAGGATTCCCAGCACTGAAATCTTAGCTATTCTTGAGGTTTTATCCTGTTAAAGCAGAACCATCAGACTTACCAGCTCATAGAGGATTAAGTATCTCTTAGAGTGAGGAAAGTTTATCTTAGGTGTTTCCTAAATGAACAAATCAGTGTTATATTAAGTTTCATTGGGGTGTTTTCAGAAAGTGGTAACACATTTTCCATGCAAATGTATGGATCAGTATAGACTGATTGTAAATATAAATAATATTTTTTTTAAAATCTCCTTTTGGACCATTTCTCAGGAAGAGTAGAACACCTTGTCAGTGCAGGTCCACCTGAAAACAGATTTGTATGACTTATCAATTTTTATTTCTTTTTCCTGTCAGTGATGCTGGTGTCACCCCTAGAAATCCTAGAGTGCAGTCCCCTTACACATAAGGAATAGCAGTTCCACTTGTTTTCTTCTCTCCCTGTCCCACAATAAATCGAGGTATCCCTTCTCACTCGAGTGGATTCTGTGCAGCCCTCATTAAAGTGATTTGAATTATGCCTCATAGCTCCTAATAAAAGAGCAGCCTTGTTTGGATGGTATTCCCTTTTCTGTTCGCAAGGAATCAGTTGGTTCCCAATACTGATTTATCACCTGCACAGGCATTCGTTCTGAATGAACAGCTGAATTAATGTTTTCAAACATTGCCCTTGCATCTGCTTCTGTACACTAAGAAGTTACTTTGCATCATGGATTTTCCACTAGGATACACTAATATCTTTCTTTTTGACCATGATTCTTTTCTTGGGATTTGTAGCTTGTTAAATTTCAGCTTGTGGTGGGTTTATATGGTGTTTGGATTTGTGGCATAAAATCAGTGATTCGTGTATGGTAAAGCAATTACCAAATAATTTCCTTTAATTAATTTGTCTTGCATAAAAATGTAATCTTCAAAAAAAATTAAAGCTTCCCTAAATTAAAGGGTTTTCTCATTCCTTTAGTGAGCATGTCTTTATGAGTTAAATAGCAGTGCAGCGTAGTGTATCTGCTTTCATCATTTTCCAAAACATTTTATGAAGCAGAACTGTGAATAAAGGTTTGATCATGAGTGAGCATGTACTGAGATGTGCAGCTATCTTCAACTGCCCTGTTTGCCTCTGAACCAGAAGCTGCCTTCCTAGTCTTGCTTTCATCTTGAAGGCATTCTGTACTTTTATCTGTGTAAATGCCCGGGAGCTTCAAATTCTTCATTATATCTCTCTGAGTACAATTTTCACTGCTTTGCAGCTAGATCTCAGTCTGATTTATCATCATCCTTCTTGACTTTAAACTTCTTCAGCACTTTTCTTAGTTTTGCCCTCTCCTGATTTGCAGGGATTGGTCATCTGGTTTTCTGCTGCCTCCTTAATCACTGCTTCAGTCAATGCTTCTTATCATTCATTCCCACCTCAGCAAAGAACTGGGGGGGCCCAGCAGTTCACAAACTCCAGATTGTGGTTAGAGTTATAAGCTCATCAGGTCAGTTGTTTGCGTTTCCACCTGCAAATTAAGTTGCAACAAGACACTTTTGGGTATTGCAATTCAGAGTTTGCCTTACTGTAAACATGGATTTGATGACTGTCTTGTGCACAACTCTCAAAACTCTCTCTCATTCCCAGGTGCTCTTTTCACCAGTCTGAAATCCATGTGTGTATTTTAGTCCTTTCCATAGATATATTTTGCCCATTCAGTGTACAAAATTACTAACATTGAGCTCCTAATATTCTTTATACACCTTGGAATTTTTCAGCTCTTTGGAGTGCTGTACTCCTGTTGCTTCTCATATTGACGAGTGTTTTCCTTGTGGCCCTTACTGTGCTCAGTTGCTTCCAAGACTAAATCTTACTGCTCTTGTCTCTAAGCTTTATTCAGGTCACAGGGGCATGGAGGAGGTTTTGTGGTGTTTATGCATACCTTGCCAGGAAAGGATCTTGAATGACAGCTAGGGCTTTTCAGTGCTCAGATCTACAGAAACAAAAAATAATTACACTTATTCTCTCATCTACACATTGCTGGGGTTTTAAAGATAGGAAACTTTCTTGATAGGGAGACAAGCTGAGAGAGGGGATAGCATGCATATAGTAATAGGTGAAGATACATAAAGATGAATATCACCAATTTAAATTTATTTTGGTGGGAGCAGATAATGGTTGTTTACTGTTTCAGCTTACCTGTCTGAGGCTGGCTATTGCTTATTTTAGTAGTCTGCTGAAAATTTTTGCTCAAAATAAATAAAAGATAATAAACAAGAAAGAAATGTTGTCAATAAATAATCACACTCAAGGTAGAATGACTGAAATGAATAATCCTTGTATGGACAGAAGTCAAGGGGGTTCCTCCCTGCTGCTACTTTCAGCTTTACTTTTGGTATTAAATAGCACTTTTCCTTAAGTAATTTCATTAATTGCTTAATATTCCGTCTACCAGTGAAATTTCTGTGAGTCTTCCCTGAAACTGTGTTCTCATTTTAAAATGTTAGTAAACATTTTTAAAGGGAAATTTGAGGATCACATTTTTATGAATTCTTTATAATTTTTTAAAAAGTTAACCCCCAGTAAAAAACCTAAATATAGTTTATAATTTGCTTCTTTTTCTTTACTGTCCTTTTTCTACTCCTATATTTTATATTTCTATTACAATTTTTTATGTTGTCCAACTTTTAACTGAACCTGCAAATTTTAAAGGAGAATAATTATTTTTTTTCAGAGTGTTGGGAAGAAATTACCTCCAGCCACAGCAACTCAGGAGCCAACAAAAATAGAAGTGGACAGCAGAACAAAAAGTAGGTTTCATAGGTTTTTCTTTTTTGCACTTTGTGCTATTAAAAGCAAGCTGAACTCTTTTCTTTGGTTTTGGTTAAAAGAGTGTCCTGTATACATGAAAAGCAAGGATGCAGATAGGTATATTTAGGATAAATTTTGAGTAAATGGTACCTAGACAGAATGCTTTGTTTCACAGAATCCTTTGAATTGTTTTTGCTCTGGTAATCCTATCTCAAGTTTTCTGCCACCAAAAATCAAATTAAGTTATGTGATCAACTCTCAGCCTTGAGGGTACTTTGGAATTAATCAGAGTTGAATAAGATCCAACTTCAGGTTGTAACTTGTAGGTAGGTTACAGAAAATTTTCTGTCATTGTGAGTGCTCTTGCATTTTTCCTTTTTCTTTTAATTATTTTAATTTTAAAAATTTTTTTTCTTTCTTTATGTAACAGAAATAATCTGTGTGCATGGTATAGTTCGTATGGGAAATCAGAATAGAAGGCTCTGGGGAGACCACCTAGCAGCCTTCCAGTACCTGAAGGGGACCTACAAGAGAGCCAGAGAGTGAATTTTTACCAGGGCATATAGTGGCAGGACAAGGGGGAGTGGCTTTAAACTGGGAGAGGGCAGATTTAGATTAGATGTTAGGAAGAAATTTTTTACCATGAGTGTAGGGAGACACTGGAACAGGTTGCCCAGAGGAGCTGTGGATGCCCTATCCCTGAAAGGGTTCAAGGCCGGGTTGGATGGAGCTCTGAGGAACCTGGTCTAGTGGCAGGTGTCCCTGCCTATGGCACCTCAGGTTGGGACTAAATGATCTGAAAGTTTCTTTCCAACCCAAACTATTCTGTGATTCTCTGACCTTAAGTTCTTTTTTCAACATGTCAGTGCTTGGTATTCAAAAAGCAATGATAAAATCTTTCAGGCATGTCTTTATGCTGTTCTGGGGAGGCTTAGCAAATAACATGCATGCATATTCCCCATCTTTTGATTTTATTTATGTAAAGTTACAACTACATGTTACAGATTCTGGTGGAAAAGAATAAAAGGGAAGAGAACATAGCCATACCTTAGAAAAGAAGCTGAATATAACAGAGTCGAGTTTTTTTAAGTCTTGCACAGTCCTTTTTCCCTGATGTGTTTACCCTTTTAGATAGTTAGCAGATAACATTTTGTCTCAGAACTGAAACACACACTGAAATACGAAGAGAAGCATCTGGATCAGCAGACTAGGGTCTGTCTGAGAGAAGTGTGTGGTTACAACCCGGTTTGTACAGGTTTTCAGCTCAGGGTTGCAAAAGCAGCTCTTAGTGAGGTATTGTCCATTAGCTCCACCACACTGGTTGCCTTGCTACATCCTCTTGCCTTGTTGCCTGGTGCCAGCAGGCTCTAATGGGAAATACTGCAAGAATTCACTTGCCCTGAGGAAGTGAGAACCTGAAATACTCAAAAATGTGTGAACTGGTAAAACGGATCAGGGCTCCTGAAAGTATTTTGGAATTACCTTTCCCAACCTGCAGGTTGAGCAGGCCAAGCTGATGTGAGTGCAGGCGCTCTCAGAAGGGAGAGTCCCAGGGGCTTTGCTGCCTGCAGCACCAACCCTTGTGTGGGAAGCCAGGCTGCTCCTTTCCACATCAGCTCATACTTCTGACGTGAAGCTGCTCACTGAATCCTATCCCAGGGTATGGGAGGTTCAAACTTTCACACTTATAAACAAGTGTGGAAACCTTCTCACCAAAGGTTAGGAAACTGTACCTTCTACAGTGATGCATTGAGCCCTGTCTGACAGAGACACTTTTCCATCCACACCCTTGGGCTCTGATTGGTTCTTCTTTCTCTTTGTTATTTCCCTTGGAATGCCTTTTTGGCCAGAAAAAGCCTCCTTCTTCTGTTGCTGTCTTCATTCAATGTCCCTTTTGCCAGAGCTGGTGAGAAGACTGGGCTACTTATTTGTACAGTATCTTGTTCTATGAATTTTACCTAAACTTTGTAATTTATTTTTTTATCTTTCCTGGAATCTCTGGAGCCTCAGTAGAATTCTTGGCATCTCTGTTCGTGCTTGGGAATGAGAAGCACATCTATAGGAAGGTCTGATGTAATGTAATTATATGTAATTCTCTTAGCCTCAAATGACATCACTGAAGATACATTTCAATCAATTGAAGTTGTCCTTCACTTAAATTGAAAAACCTTTCAGTGAAAATGAAACATACTTCAGTCTGGCTTGGTTTTTAATATAGGCAGAGGAATAATTTTTTCATAAAAAAGATAATGTCTGATAGAAATGAGGATTATGATGAGACTCTGGCATAGGACTATGATCTGCCTAGTATTTGTCATTTCTCCAAAATTCAATTTTTATTTTTTACCACAAACAGGCTTGAAAAAGCATTCAATCCAGGGAAGTTTGCAATCTTAGAAAACTGGTGAATGTTCCAATTGCAGTGTTCAGCACAAAAGTATCATTCCACCTTGGGCCTCAAGTGGGCCTCACTTTTGCCTGGGATGGCAGTGTCCCAGTCTTCCTTGGACTCTTTAACTGCTGAACAAAACAGATACTGTGCCATTCTCCAAGGAAGTAGCAAGAAACAGAAGATCCATAGATTAAGCTCAGTATGGAAAGGGGCTTTTGGATATGTGATTTAAATTCCCTTGGGATTACTCTTGGAGATGAATGCTGCAGACAAGACAGAGGTTATGTTGGTAAAGGAATAATACAGTTTTCAATTTTCCTCATTTCTTGCCATGACTGATGATGTTATTCCTTAGTCCCAACTGGATAAAAAAAATGCAGTTGCATTGTGAAAGAGCCATCTGAGAGAGGAAACAGGTAATAGCAACATCTTACACCTCTGTCCGTGGGGGCTTCAGCATGGAGTGATGGTTGCTGACTCTTCTCACACCTTGTTTCCAGTCTGCTTTTTTCCTATAGCTTTTCTGCTGTGATAGGGCAGCAATCAGCAGCGAGGCACTTGTGCCATCTGCTCTTGGAATGTGCAGTCTGGGCTGTTCTGCAATGGGATGAGTTGGTTGAAGCAAGAGGCAGAGATGTATGTTCTCTAAAGTGCATCTCCCAAGTATGCCATGTAAATCTCCCTAAAAATGGCCTTAAGATTTTGGGAAATAAACAGATGACTCTTCAGGGCCAAAGAGGACTTTTTGCTCAAATGAAGAGCACAGTGAAAGCAGAAATCCCTACAGAGTTTTGGTGGTCCCTTGGAAAACACCACTAACCTTTCAGGCATGAGAGAAGCCATCTTTGAAGAGAAGCAGGGGAGAGCTGTTTGGATTAGATTTGTGGGTTCCTAGATTTAGAGGGGTATTCTGCTCTTGAAATTCCATCTCTCTCATGTAGATAGGATGCCACATTAATGCATGAGTGTTTACAATCCTGTTTCTGGGGTGAGATGTACTGTTTTTTCTAGTAAGTAGCTTGCTTTTAGTATAAAAGGATATGTTGTAGAAAATGCATGTAAGTTCTGAAGTAGCTCTGTTGGATTCTAAAATTCAGCAAAGCAAAAACAGCCACAATGTCTGAGAGTTATTGCAGATTACTGAGACTGCAAAAATGGAATATAAATAAGCAGACAACAAAATACCAAAGACAGTAAATCACAGAGTGCATTGACCACAGCACTTAATTTGATGACCCCTGTCACTATTTACAATTTGTGTTAAGCTATTGCATAGGAGTACCAAAATCATAGCAAGCAACTAGTCTTTTTGGATGATGTAGAAGGTATAAGGAATAGCTGGGTATGTATGAATAGGACCATAGTTACTTCTGTTTCTATTTATTGTTTAATAAGGGGGTGTTTTGACAGTTTGCACCTTGCTAAGTTCTGTGAAAATATTAATTAATGCAATCTGTAGCAATTAATAGTAAACCCAAATTCTGCTGAGTACCGTGTTTGAATTTTTTTCATTTGGTTTGTGGTTTTGGCAATAATGGTGTGATTTTTCATTAGATTTTGTATATTTTATTCCTTCTCAATAACATTTTATGAGTGATAGTCAAAGAGAGGTAGTTTAAGTTCAAGCAGTAATACTTTAAATGCTCTTGATTTCTTGCTTAGTATTGTTGTTTCTGTCCATATTGATTGCTGTATGATTTAGACTTCACTGATGAGGAAATATTTAAGCCTCAAAAATTAACGATACAAGGAAGCAACAGTAGAGGTAAGAGCAAGAGATTGTGCCATCCTGCCCTGGGAGGAAAAGCAGATTCCAGAGTCACTATCCCCTGTGAAATTTAAGCTTGAATGAATGTCTGTGGATTGCTGTCTTGAAGGTCTCAGCTCATCCTGAGTGTGGCAGGAGAACAAACACAAGTCATGCTTTTGAAGTGAAACAGAGTTCACTGACACAGTAAATGGATTTTGCTGAGATCTGGTTGGAACACTGTACTATTTAACCAGTCTCTCAAAATACAAATGAATGAATTTACCTGCAGGACCCCAAGTCATGGAGAAGGTCTGTAGATTGACATCAGAGCTTCCCACTGCAGTTGTAAATACCTATCGAGCCACTGAATGCTGTGAGTGGAATACTGTCCTTGCCACGGCCTAGGCAAGGAAGCAGCTGGGCTCTGTAGGAAGGCTACCCCTTGCTATTGTTCTCCCTCTTGAGGCAATGATTTTTTTGGGGGTTGAGACTGTATTAAGTAGGCCACATTTTCAGCTTGGGGACAGACAGTAGGACATAAGGTGCTGCACAGAGATTCATTGCAACTACCCCCATAAAACATCTTGTTCTTTCTAGTGAATAGCCCCTTTATGGTTTTTAAGATGGTCCTGTGTGACTTTTTCCTTACTAAAGTGTAGGCAGTGACAGACCACTTGTGATAAATAGTTCTTTGCGGCTGCTTTTTCTTTCAGCTTCTGAGCTACAAGGATGATGCTGGGAATGGGAATGGGAATTGTGTGTCACCCTGGGCCCTTGGGGTCTGTCAGAGATGTAGGATGACTTTGTGCTTTCCAAAGAGCAGGAATAGGAATGATAAGGACAGCAAAGATGCTTATTGTTGTGTCATCATTGTACCTAGCCTAGATGGAACAGTACAGTTCAAAATTCACAGGATGTAGCTAAGGGTACATATTTTAGGATTGTACCTAGCTCCAACCCTCTCAGTTTAGAATATGGTCAGAATTTGAACATTCTGCATTAGACCCAACTTGTTTGATTTGTGAGATGTGCTGTAAGGTTTATCTGCTCACTCGGTCCCCTGAGCAATGCCCATCGCCCATGGCAGGTTGTTCTCCTTTGGCTGGGAGGAGCTGTGAGTTTGCAGTGGAAGTCTGTGGTCTGACAGATTAAAGTACTGCTGAATTAATACAGGAGGACTGAAGAGCTCATGAGTATCATCTTTCCTCCTCCCTTACTGTTTCCAAGATATCTGCTGTTGGGGTTTTATTAGCAGATATATTTTTATTAGATCAGGGAGAGAAAAAGAGAGGCTTCTGGAAGAACTGCCTGTGATGTATAAACCCAGCTTTGGATGTCAAAATGAGATTTATCATCTACAGCTGAGGGATACTTAGTATTAGTATCCTAGTTTCAAGCTTTAATTTGGCTTATTTGCCAGACATGTAATAGGATATATTATTTTCACCTTTAGTTTTTTTTGGTGTTTTTTTTTTTTTTCCTTGTTTGGAAAACCCCAAATTCAGCAATTCTGGTGTGGTCTCTACAATGCTGTGTCTGAAAATAGTTTTTCCTTTTATCTTTTCTTCCTTCCTATCTAAACATAACTGTTGACATTAAGTGCTTCTACATCCTCCTGCAGTATTGTGCCCTGCTGCGTAAGGACAATTTTAGCACTGGTGTGACAGAGCCTATTAGACTGTTCTCTGCTTTTATCAATCTGATTTTAAAGGTTCAAATTATTTTGAGTCCTGTTGGCTTTGCTTTTGCTTGCTCAAATCATGTTGGTCTACCATTCCCATAGAAGTTTGAAAGCTGACTTTGTCAAGTCACTGACATTGTTCCTATCCCATCTGTGGTGTTGAGACTTAGCTCTGTTGCAGTGTGATTCAATGGCTCCAGTGATTTAGTGTATGTCTGTCTGAACTGTACTCAAGAAGTCCAGACTTCCACTGTACATAAACCATATTTTTTTCCATGGCTGTTCCTTCATTCTGTGTTTCTGTGCCAACATTAAGAGCTTAGGGGGGGCCATGAGCCTCCCCTAGCTCCCTCTTGTGCCTCTCACAAGATTGTTTCATGGCTCTTTATGAACCACATCAGCATTTGGCTGATTTTTGACATTTTCCTCTAGTTTAATTTCTAATTTTGCTGCTATTTGGATTTCTTTTTTTTTTTTTTTAAGAAAATAAAAGGTTAAGAGCTTGGTGGTGAAAGTGGACAGGTCATGGGACAACAGAGTTCTTGACGTCAAAACTAGAAGGCAAAGATGTGTAGCTGTTTTGCTAGAGAGCACTTCCTGATTATCAACTGATCTTTCAGATGCTGAAACCACAGCCCTCTCTCCACTCTTGTCTGTCAGAGGCTTCATGTTGAAAGACAATTCAAATGCCCAGTCTTCAAATAGCAAGTGAGACCTGAGGGAGGCTTACCTGTTACAGGACTCAGGATACCTGAGCCCCCTGGACATTTGCTATTCAAAGCATTCTTTAACCTGAAGCATGTAGGATTCATCCATGCCTTGAGCACAAGCTGCACTGCTGACATGCTCTCAGAGCAATGGTGTAGTGGCTCTTTGCAGTTGTTTAGCTGTACTTTGTGCTTGGCTTCCCACTTAATCTTGAGATTAAGCTGTCAATGAATGGAGGAACAATGTATGTGTCTGTGAACGGACATTCAGGAATGATCCTTCTTGAGCTCAGGTGTTGTTTTCCTCTGAGAATCCAGCCTGACTTCTGTTCTGTATCCCAAAAAAGAAATGCTAAGCCTGTTTCCAGTAACTAGAGATTTTCCTGAGTGAGCAGCACTCAGCTTTTTTAGTTCAGTATTACATCTACTTCAATTCTGGACTAATTCACTGAATCTATTATTTAGCACAGCTGCTTTTCAGAGTGTGGATATACTCAGAATAGGAAAAAAACCCCACAATGATAATTTAAGGTAGCATGCCACTGAAGTGTAAAATGTGCTGAATCTCATATTTATCTGCATGCTGCTTTGCATTGACTTAAGTTAGTATGTGTCAGCTTTCCAGCAGTGTTTACATAAAATGTTATTTTATTGTCTCCAAGGCAAAACAGTGAACAGGTGAAACATTCTAGCCAAGTCCACAAAGAGACATTCCAACCCTTCCTCCAGCATGCAGTAAAGCAGCAGTTAGACACCCCTTTCATCCTCTGAAATCTTGAGTTGTGACCTGGTGGTTCTCACATGCCCAGTGGTTCGGAAAAGTCACCAAATGTTTATTTGACAGTGTTTCCTGCTTTCAGAACAGGGAAGAGGATTTCTTTTTCTCCTGCTCACTTCTTTTGCCCTAAAGCTTTTGTTCATTGTCTTCATCCGAATTGTGTTTCTTCACATGCATCAGAGGAGTTGTGGTGGGTTGACCCCAGCCAGCAACTATGCTCCACCCAGCCACTTGCTCCCCACAAGGGGAGAATAGGGGGAGCAAAAGCAAGAAAACTCATGAACAAAAACAGTTTGATAAATAAATTAAAGGGGAAAAAAAAAGAGGCAACACAAAGGCAATCATTCACCACCTACTGTAGATCAATGTCCAGCCAGTCTCCAAGGAATGGTAACCTCCTATACCAATACCCCCAAAGCCCACCCATTTGTATTGCTGAGCAGGAGGCCGTGTGGCACAGAATATCCCTTTACTCAGCTTGGGTCAGCTGCTGTGTCTTCTCCAGCTTCTTGCCCACCCCTGGCCTACTTCAGGGATAGAATAGGGAAAAACAGAAAGCTGTGCAGGCACTGCTGGGCTATAACCAAAACAGTGGTGTGTTACCAGTGCAGTTTTAGTCAAAAATCTAAAATACAGCACCATGTGGACTGCTGTGAAGAAAATTAACTCCACCTCAGCGAGACCTGATACAGGGCATGGCCAGAAAATCAACTGTAATGGTCATGGATAAATTCAAGTGTTTGCGTTCAGAAAAACAAATCTGTGAAGCCTAAGAAGTTCTTGTCTGCTTGAACCAGTGACACATAAAATTCGTGCTGTTTCTAAGTGGCAGTGTGTGAACTGGAGAAGAGCTTTCCTCTTCCCCATTAGTGCTCTTTTAATTTTTAAGTTTTAATTTAACTTCCTCATTAGTGCTTCCATTAATGCTCTTTAATTTCTCAGGCTGATGGTGCTTACAGAGAGGAAACCTTCACATGCATGTGTCTGGGCTGCTTCTTTTAGGCTGATGTTCCTCTCATTCAAGTTTAGAAGTTGGGATGCAACTTCTGAGTCAGAGCCCTAAATAATCTGGGTTATAACCATATGAGTTTGGTATCTGGACTTTGGGGGGTCCCACTGGAGATCTGTCACTGCTGTCCAAGGAGTTCAAATGATGATGGAGCTACTCAAATGTAGGTGTCTGCTCTTAGAGTCAGGAGTGGCCCTCAAGGCTTTGCTCAATTTAGTGACTTGATCTCCATTGACTTTAGTGCACTGACCATGTTGGTTTCCAGCATCAGGTGCCTGAATCTAAATTCAGACACAAGGCCAAGGTCTGGGGGCTGGAAACAGTAGCCTGCAACAGGAGCTGTTTGAGCTACCCCCCAGGTATTTTGTTTTGACATGCCTCCAGCTGTCAGACCAGAGGAACCTGGCACTTCCATAGGTTCTGCATCATATCTGCCAACTGTGCAGGTGTCTTACATACCCGTGAGTGTCTGAAATGGCACTTTAGTATCTGGGCAGCTGAAATGACCCCCTGGTGGAGCCTCAGATACCCACACGTGTGATAATGCAGGTTCTCTTTATAGTAAGTATAAAAAAATAAGTCCTGTTATTTCAAATTTATTTATATTTCTGTGGCCTGCAAGTACTTCTCTGCCTCGAATATGAAAGTCAGCTAGACATAGAGGTCATCAAAAGTGAGACATTTAAAGTGAGGTGAACATTTCTGCAAAATCACATGCCCTGCTACAAGTGGTAGAGTAGTTTATTCTTACATATGGTTAGAGCAGTTTTCAAACCTGCTCTCTTAGAGTATCAGCTATTTTTATGCATAGTTTAACAGCTGGAATACATATTCCCTTTTTATTTGTAAGGCACGTTGACATACTTGTCTGTTGCACAGCAACATGTTGTAAGTAACTGCTTTTCATGACAACTGCTTTTTATGATTTCTGAGTAGGAGTGCTGGCTTCTGTATTTTCCAGATGAAAGTTGAGATGATGCCTTTACTTATAGACAGTAAAGGAAAAAGGGTTGAGGAAACTTCGGAGTAATGCTCAGAACTCTTACGCTGAGTGTACAGGTGGTTTAGTTATTAATGCATTAACATTTATTAATGTATTATTTATTGTTGTATCATCTTTATAGATTCAGAAATATCTGCTTTCTTGTACACAAGAGGATAGATGAGCTATGTCAGCCTACTGGGTCCTTTATGCTTCCAGTTTATGTGATCTGATAGGAAGCCATACCAGTGGAACTATTGAAGCAAGTGTCAGATACAGGCTTACTCTAAGGGAAAGAGTTTGTGGCAGGTTGAGCATCTGGAGCAATTTCATTTGAGATAATGGTTCTAGGGGCTACAGAGCTGCCTCCCTGGATGACGTGTGTGGGAATGCTTATCAGTGTGCAGTTTTTAAATATTTCATAGTGTTTATGAAGGTCTAAAATACAAAGAGAAAGATGGCAAGGAAATAAGGCAGCACAAAGAGACACTAATGGAATATTTTATGAAGATTATTCACCCTTCAATAAGCAATTGTTATAAAGTGATAATTTACCACATGGAATGTTCTTCCTTTCAGACAAGGAGTATTGCAAAGTGATATTTCCATACGAAGCACAGAACGACGATGAACTCACCATTCGGGAAGGTGATGTTGTCACACTTATCAGTAAGGTAAAAGCAATGTTTTTCTCCTATAAGCAATGATACAGTTTTTAAAATTGACATCATTTAATTACTGTAAAATTCCTCTTCGTGCCTTTGACAGTGTTGTTCCTAAAACAATGCTAGTTTGACAGTGAAACATTGTACACAGACTTCAGAGAGCCCTGCATCTCCCTTCTTGTGCTTACCTTGATAATGTTAAGCAAAGAACAGCCAATGTGTATTCTTGAGGCTACAAATTTATACAATTAATTTTAATTTGAATCTGCTGGCAGAGTTACATAAATTGTAAATTGATCCCTGTAACAAACGTAATGACTTAGAGAATAAACTGGAAGATTCAACAAAGCAGCAGCTTTGAATATCTCTCTTGGATGTGTGTATTTTTCTTGTAGGAACTGTGAATTAGATTTTTGGGTTAGATTAAGTGCCTAAATTAACTAAATGGACTAAACACTTATTTAAAATGTGGCCACCCTTAACACTATGGTAAAGCAGACGAAGATTATAGAACCCAAATGAAATGATTTTATGTATGTATTTTTTATTTTAAATTGCTTTAAATTATTTGAGATTAGAAATGAAAAACCAGTGCCAGGATTTATCCTAAATCTTGAAATACCATAGAGTGAGATGATGTGTTAACACTTGGTTTCCTTTTAGAAGAGCTGTGCACCATGTAACAAAGAATGGATTATAGTTTAGGTGCACTTAATTTCCTGCCCGTGTTTAAAGACTTTGCAGTTTATGTAAAAGTTTTTGATTGCTGGACATAAATGTTTGGGGGGAATAAAAGCTATAAACTAGATAAGGCTGTGGATTTTCCATGAGGAAGATGAATCACAATGATGTACACAATAGTGCTGCTTTTGTTTGTGCATGTGTGAAAGTAAAAGAATGGATTGTATAATTGATAGGTTTCATAAGAAATTGTTACTTGATTGAACAATTTGGCACTTGGGTGGAAAAAACCCCAAATATTGGGAAGTACATCTGGGGCAGTGTTTGCCATATACTAAGCTGTTTTCAATCCTAGAGGGCATCTTCTTTGTCCTGAACAATATGCATGTAAGCAAATAAGAGTAATCAGACATTTGGTAGGAAGAGAAACTGCAAATTTAAAAATAAATTGTGTACATTGAATATCCTTTAATGACTTGCCCTCATTGACTTTTTTGTTTAGCTTGTTTGTAGAGCTGTTTAGCTTTGCCAGATTTAGAATGTTCTCATGTGACTATTTAACAGTGTCTCTGATCGTGGAAATGGCTTTTAAGATGTTGCTCCTCTCCACTTTATGCTTTATTGCCCAGGATGATTTAATTCCCCGAGATGGCTGGTCTCCAGGTGCAGCTGTGCTCGTCATCAAGCATACATAAAGAGACAATTACATTACTGAGGTTTCAGTGTGAGATTTCACGTGCTTGCTTTTCCCCATTTTCTACGTCCTGCTGGCTCTGCCCCCACAGTGGCAGGATATTTGTCTTTTATAATAACTGAGCTGATTATTTGACTACATTGATCAGTTTTCCTAACCATGTGGTGAGAAGTTTGTCAGTAAATATCCTATTCTCTAGTATGTCACTCTGTCCTACTCTCCAGCTTGGTGATATCAAGCCATTGCAGACATTTTGTGTCATTTTCTTCTTTTTCTCTGTGTCATGTCATGTCTATGAACAATTACATAAACCCGTGCCTCTGGAGACTGGGGGATCTCAATGCACAAAAGCCTGGTGTTTCTCTATGGATGCCTTTTTTATGCTGTGTCTGAACTGATCTGAGCCACTGAAGAAACAGTGCTTAAAATGCAGTCACTTTGCAGATCCTTTTGTGCTTTGCAGACCTGACTGCAGTCAGACTTGTGGGGTTTTTTCATCTGTTTTTAACACATAGTTAAAAATATAAAATTCAGGTGGTGTGAAGTCAGGGTCCTTGCTGTAGAGTTCTGAAAACAGTGGGGTGTCCTTCATGCTCTACCACATAATACAGTAACTTTATTTTAGTCCAGATCTTCTGAGGCAGATCTCTGTTGTAGTTTTTCTTTTAGTCAGCAATAACAAAGTCAGCCTCACCTTTCTGCCCACTAATGGCTTTTGCTAGAGGGTTACCTGGAACTCAAATCCCCACGCTTGGAGAGCCTTTTTTGACCAGTCAGTGAGCCATGCTAAGAGGCATTACATAGAAACTTATGGAATGCATCAGAAACTATAATCATAGCTTTGCTTTGCTGTCAGATTAGAGAGTTTCTTGTCATTTATTTGTAATAAATTGTTTTGCAGGTTTTGCTTTCTATGCTGGAAAGCACTAGGCAACATTTATTCTTCCCAGTTACCTAGACCCAAGGAGAGAAGACTGTTGCTTTTAAGGAAACAGATGGGTGTCACAGTACTTCCTACAACCACAGATGCATGTTCTTAAGCTAATGTATTTTGTTGAAATCACTAAACCTAAAAAGTGATATAGATTCCCAGCATAAAAAGTCTGTCACTAGACTAATCTGTTTTCCCACAGTCAGATCCATAGGAATGTTAGAGTCACAATTTTAACTCATGCTAAATTTGCATTTAATTGAAAACAACAGCATTTGCTGAGAATGTGTGGGAGTGGCTAAAGTACTGAGTGAGTGACAGAAGAATGGGAGAGAAATTTCATGAAAATAATGTAAAATGCATTACAATAATCTTAAGAGCATGAAGATGAGATAGCACTTGATAGGTGCTAAGATGAAAGGGGGTGACTTAAATGAGCTACATGGGAAGTTACTACAAGAGCCTGTGCACATGTGTGACAAGAGGTGTGTGAGGAAGCTGTTAGTCTGATACTCATCTTAAAGTGCTAAGACCTAATTTGGGGAAAAGGTGTAGAAGCAGTAAATGCAGAATTCAAAATCACTGTTTTAAGTGTCCCACAGATAATAGGGATAAGAGTATAGCAGATTTGTCTCTTTTATTCAGTTAAATTAGTTATGAAAGTCCCTTTGTCAAGATCATAAAATACCTACCTAATATAAAGAGTAAACCAATTTTTTTTTTTGTCATGGCTTTTGCAGAATCTATTTCAAGTTCTCACTCTGTTTTGATGGATGTTGACATCTTGAATCACAAGCTGATCAGAACTTCCCTACAGGCCTCTGTGTTAAGATAATTTGAATATCTGAGGTTTCCTTTGAACAGATTTACTGAATCACAACTGTCCTTCCTAATCACATGGAGAATGTGCTGGAAAGGTTTATTTAAACACTGAAGAGACTCAGTAGAGGCTGATCACTAACAGGTCAGAATGGTATCTCTTTTGGGAGATACAAGGGGAAGGATGACATTATGCAAAACTGATAGCCAAAAATAATTGCCAGTTATTTGGAAAATAGCCACAATGAGATGGAGTCCAAACATGTATTAGTTGTTTTCTCATAGGTTAAAATTTTCCTAAAAGACTCAAGGAAAGCAGAAACTAACTTAATATAAATGTATTTTTAAAAAATAAGGAAAAGGTTTTTCTTTCTTGCTTTTCCTGAGTAAAACAAATACCCTTGTAAATGCCTAGGAAATGTTTTATTTATTAATAAGTGGAAATAAAAGTGGACAAATGGTAGTGCTTTAATTCCTTCATGTAAAATATTTTTAAATACCAGAAAATACTGCTCAGAATTGTAAAGGAAGGTAAAAACTTCATATTCAAGCCAATAAGCTAGTAGACCTTGCAAAAAAGGAATCTAAGAAAAATAAACCTCTGGAAGAAAAATAATAAAAAGCAAAATACAGTAAATTTACTTGTATAGTTAAGGTGATGGTTGTGCATTTTGATGATTAGATATATTCATAAGCTGAAAATTATGAATGTCAGGAGGTCATGAGATTGATATTGTAAGTTATTTTGTGTAGTCAAACATCTGTGTTCCTTAGGTAACTTTTTTTGGTGTCTTCGAAGTATTCCTGACCCCATTTGGATATGGACAAGAGCACTGGTAATGACTGCACTGTGCAGCTGAAGGAGAATGGCAAACAGGTCTTTCATCATGCTCAAATATTCATTTTGGAGATCTTATTTGTAATAAATACAGTTTCTTCTAAGCAGCAGAAGATTCATGTGACATTCTCAACTGTCATCGTGAAAATTTTACAGCACTTTTTATTCCAGCCCTTTTAAACATAGCTACTGTAAGGTACTTTTCTACAAATGTATTAATAGCTCTGATAAATTATGACAAAATGCGTTGGATTCTGAAGATTTCACTAGCACACAGAAAATGATCTGTGTGAGGAATCAATAGTAATAGCTAAATAATTTCAAAGCAAGTACATCAAGGACACACTGGCAGCTGTGCACTCATTCAGAAGCAGTGTTACTTGCAAGAATGTGGAAGATTTCATTGCAGTGCATCAATCTACCAGAACTCTAGGCAATAAACACCACTTTGTTCCCAGGAGTGACAGTAGTCTGGATAAATAAAATTAACTACTTCAAAATTTGAAGATTTGAAAAGCTGGCAGTAATAGAAGGGTATTCTCACCTGAACCCTGATTATCAGAATAGTAGTGGAGGGCACTGATATCCGTGGCAATACTGCTAATTCTGAATTTTATAAGGTGATTTTGCTGATGCTATTCAAATAGTACTGGTAAATGTAATGCATTGCTATCATGAAAGACACAACAGGGTAATGATGCCTGTCACTAGTGAAAAACTTACATGACAGTTTATCTGGCCTAGATATTTAATGACAATCCAGATGTTTAATGGCAACCCAATTTGTAGAGTTTAATTCTGTGTTGGGGGAAAAGGAACCACAAACCCTGTTTTAAAAATAAGCATAATGGCAATCAGTTTTTGCAAAGCTCATATTTGCTTTTGGTAATATTGTTAATAATTTACTGTGAGATTTGCAATTTTTGTGGTTCAAAATGCTGTACATTTAGTGAGTTTCTGCCCTGAAGCACATGCAGTCAAGTGATAAGACAGACAAATATGTACAGATGAGTAGAAGGGTACAAGGAAACAATTCAATGAGATTCAGTCTTGATGGTCTCTTTCCTCATGTCCTTTTTCACTGCTGCAGTGGTGCTCCCTGTGTTTGTCCAGGTTAGAGGGTGGAATCTGTCCTAATGCAGAGCACTTAATATTATCCAATTCTTTGGGTAGCCAGGAGGCAGTTAATTCAACCCTGACTATTTATAGGCAGTGACTGGAGTGTGGCCCTTTTGCCAAAATACTTCTACTGCTTTTCTCTCTGACAACATCTTTAAATGCTCCTCCTGGTGCAGGAGGTGATTGTCCAGTGCACTTTCTTCAGCTGAGCCATGGCCAAGGCGAGCTCAGCCGGGCAGGGCTGTGGAGGAAAACAGCTGCCCCAGCGGATGCAGGAGGCTCCTAAAGGGATGGAGTTAGTAAGTGCAATGGCCAAGGATCTTGCCAGTGAGTTGAGGCTGTGAGCAGGGGAAGGAGCAGGAAGCAAAGGGTGTGATAGAGAAGGACATGCTGATACTCAGACATTTCACTGCGTTGTGAGTCAGGGTAGAAATCTGTGTTGCCAGAATTTGTTTCTGTGGGGTTTTGTTCATCGTTTAATTTTTTGGGTTTTGGTTTTAATTATAAACAGCACCCACATATTTTGCAAACCTTGGTTATAGAAAGATGTGAAAGAATTAGAAGACTTGAAGTTTTTCTTTAAATATGAGCTAATAGATAGGGATCGCTAATTCTTCCTTATTAGGGTGAAAATTTCAGTATTTTTGCCTCTCTGGGTTAAAAAAAAAAAAAAAAGAAAAATGATAATATTTAGGGTCATTAAAAATACATCTAATTGGCAAAAAAACAAATTTTCCAAGCAGAAAGGTGATAGCTTAAGACTGTCTCTTTCAAAATAAAGTTTAACATTGTCTCTTTCTTCCTATGAAAGACAGGAAAAAAATCAGTCATATTTCATGATAGACAGGTAATTTTGTTTTTCCTTGATTGAAAATCAAGCTTTTAGCTCATTTTTATAGTTTACTAATATAACCATGCAAAAGATTTAGGTTGTGCAGGGGAAAGTATGATCTTGTTTAATAAAATAAAAAAGTGATTCTCTGTCAGAGCAACACAATGGACTTTTGTTGACACTGAATATTTGGTCATGCAGATGCCCTTTTGGAGGGATATTTTGAGCATTTGTAACTTCTGCAGCAATCTTGCATACAGAAACTGAAAGGAATACAGTAAGTAAGCATCAAATAATGCCTAACTTTAAAAAGGCTTTTATGATAGCTTTAAGAAAGCTTTTATGATGCTTTGTGTTTAAAGAGAAGCATGTAAGCAATAAAGGCACTTACTTCTTGCCTCTGGAAATAAATAGGTATTTCCTTCAGAAAGAACAATACCATAAAGGCTCCTGAGATTACCATGAATTATTCAACACATCATTGGCCAGACCTAATAGCTGTACCTAATCTGCTTTCTGTGTTCCTTGTCCCCTACTCTTCACTACTTCCCTTGGCATCAGTTTTTCCCCCAGGACATCCCACCTCCTTAACTGATGGAGAAACCTGCTTGTACCGATGTTGCTGATTGCATGCAAGAAATTATTTTGCACAGTGTGCATGCTGAGGGTGCAGTTTTACATGATGGATGATAGGTGGCTGTTAAAAGGGATGGTTCTCCTCTTGCTCTTTTGCCTTGCATCTGACAACCACAGGACACGCAGGGGCATGTGAGCAGGGAAGGGTGATGGGGGGAGTGGGACTGCCCCAGCAGCTTGCCAAGAGGCTGGCATTGCAGTAGGGTTGCTTCTCCCTGACCTCAAACTTTCCTCTCTAGGTTTTGACCAAATAGGAATGAGAAGCTTTAGATTCTTTCTGGGTTTCAAGCCATGGTGCCATAGGGGAGGGCAGCTGGAATAGGTGTTGCAAAATGAGACCTGTTGGACATGTTGTCAATGTGTGCAGCATGTCCATGGGGTGAAACTTGTGTCATTGCATAAAAGCACGAGTGTTTCCTCAAATGAGTGATAGAAAGCAGTTATATAAAACTTGTGGGGATGCTGATGATCAAATAAATAAATGTGTTCATTTTCTAAAATGATTCAATATACTCAGTAAGTTAGGGAAAACAGATTGTGAGTAGTTTTTCTTGCTTGAACTTTGTCCTTGGCCAAGACTTTTAAATGTTTATAAATAATTTTTGTAACACTTATTCATATCTTGCAGCATTTCTTGGCTGCTGTGATTAGCAATGAGGCATTAAGTAAGGTCTGTGTAGAGATAAAGCCTGACAATATGTTTAATAGGGTACCAGGTGCAGCTTACTTTTCACTGGTATCTTTAGAAACATTACTGAAACACAAATGTTTGAGCTGAGCAATTAAATAAGCTGTTAAGCCTGTGATTACTCCAGGGGAGGGTGGAACAGCCAGCACTTGAATGCTGATCTCGTTAGTATATTTATAATATTATTTTTTTAAAGTACACACTGAAGTTCTCTTTTCCTCTTCTTGTTATCCCTGATTGTGGTGCTACAGCAGTGCTTCAAAAGAAGACTCTGTTGTTCATGGCAAGTCCCAAATTTGAATTTTGACAAATGGAGGTTCAATGCCAAGCTATGTAGGTTTAGTGGCAGGATCCCCCATGCATGCAATGCCTCAAGATTTACATCATTTGAAAGGCGTTTTGTTTGTACGAATGTTTAACACAGCCAAGCTAATCTTAAAAAACTGACATATTTTGAGATAAAAAAGGAAAGAATTATTTTTTCTACTTAGAAAAGATATTGCTGAAATGCTGAGGTGTGTGGAAAACTGTGATTATTGCTCACAGTGTGGGCTTTAGACTCAATGCTTAGCCTCATCCTTCTTTTTATTCTGAATGTTGGGTTCACCTGCTGGTTTGATGGTATTATCTGAAGTCCAACCTTTTCAGAGTAGGGAAAACTATTTCAAGGGAAAGTAAAAATGCACATACAGTGCCAAGTAATTAGTAATTGTAATTAAGACCCTGGCCCTAAGATGTCTTCAATCTAAGTAGTAATAGCATTAAATAATCGTTCAAATGTTTTGTTGTAGGTTTCTGTAATCTTTCTAAATACAGAAAATGTAATTACGTGAATATTTTATCTTGGCTCATCAGAGGCATAAATTACGTCTGTTACTACCACCACCTTTCATGTTTGTGTTGGCTAATTTAGTTTTAATTTGAGTATTGGAGTGTTAGAGTTTTATGATGTGGAACATATTTATTTCTCTACAATAATTCTGCTGACTGAACATTGCAAATGAAGTGAATTCTCAGAAGAGATTGTTTTGTTCAATAAGCAACTTAATTCTTCCTGTTTGTAAAAATATTTCATCAAAGCTTTTTAGCCTCATTACTGATTAAACTATTTAGTCACAGAAAGTAAAGTCAAAAGGTTAGACCTAGCCTGAAACAGATTTAATAGAAAAAAATGCATCTGTTCTGCTAGATCCTCTGCTTTAACGTCCTGGGCATTGCAGGTCATTCATTATTCTCAGCCAGTTTCTTTTATGCAGGGTTCAATAACCTGGGCCAATTTTTGAACAGACTTTGTCTTCTGAAGAGGTGTCTTCTTCTTGTGCCTTGCAGTAAAAAACAAAGCCTGGAAAGAGTAGTGTAACCACAGATGAAATAATGTCTGTCTAATTTCTGACAATCTCTCCTGTTTCCTTCTGTAAAATGTTTACTTGAGAATTTCTTAGTAGAGCCTTGGAGCTTATGGTTAGATAAAAATGTACTTGTTGGACTCCTTAAGCTTTAAAAGATACAATTGTCATTATCAGATGTAAGGTTCTGTATGGCTTGGGCATGAGAATGGACAGGAACTGGGAAGGATCTGTGCAGGATTTTGGACTTTTGAGACAGGTTAAGGATCTGAGCAGGATAAACCCTGGGTTAAGGGCCAAACAGAGCCAGACTGAGAGGCTTCCTCTTACAATTTTTTTTCAATATTTCATAATCTATGTGTATTTGCAAGAACTATGTAAAGGGAAAATGGGTTTCCTTCTGAGTTTATTGTCTATTGGACTGTCTCTTTTATTTAAATTATCTTGGATTAGGTAGTTGTTGAGAGATTCATTCTGTCTTATTGCCGGATTTAAAATGCATGTTTCTGCCTATGAGTACTTCATTACTAACCAGATCCTCTAAGTCATAGCCATTTTCTTTAAAATAATTTAACAAATTTTGCACTGTACTGTAAGGTTTCAATCCCAGTAACTGAGCTTAGTAAGTAGCAAAGCTTGATCTATTTGAAAACTGCAATAAGACACATCTATTTGCATTCAGGTGGTTTGTTTTCCTTTAAATTACAACGTTGGCTATGGGTTGTCAAAAGGCTGCTGGAGAGATGCTCACAATGGGGTTAGCAGGAATTTAATGGGGGGCTGCCAGCACAGCAGAGCTGACACATGAAAGCTCCCAGTGCAAGCGTAAGAGGGATTCATGGCTTTGTGAATAAAGCAATTTCACCAGCTCAACATTCTTCTTGATGAGAACCAAGTTTAGAAGGAAAGCAGGGATTTAATGAATACAATTGCCAACTGCTGGGATTGGGGGTGGTGATGGGTGGTGGTGGTGATTATTATTTTGTAAGGAACTATGCCTTCTAATGGAGATTTCCATCAGGATGTATCCTACCAGAAAAAATTCACTTTTTTAAAGTCTGCCAGCATTATGATGTATCTAAGAACACATACTACAGTATCAGCTTCCCATATACTTTTCTGGGGGCTTGCTTTTTCTTGTTCCGAGTGTTGCTTTCTATCCTAGCTGTAATGATGAAATCTGTATGATGAAATGTTTCTCAATGAAAAACTTTTAATCAAAGAGCTGAAAATCTGAGCAGTTATGACTTGATGCCTAAACTATAGCTTAATATTTTAGCAGTATTGCAAAGTAACATCACATTCAGAAGACCAGCCTGTACAGCAATCATCTCCCTCAGAAAAACAGAAGTCCTATTTACAGATGAGATGATTGCCTTTTTCAGATGTATTTCTTCAAAAGTTTACACAGCTGCAGTTCAAGTCATGGATAGGAGAGAAGATAAATACATAGCTTATTACTCATTTTGTGACCTTGGGGAATAGAAAAAAATCTCTCATTTACTTATACTGACAAAAGCCTTTCTCTTTGCTAGGGGCAGCTTGGAAGGTAGGTAAGGGAGGGGAGATGAACTTGGGCCACGACACTCCCTGAAATAGTCAGTCCTTCCAAAAAGAGCCAGAGTTGAGGGGAGTGGGTGCTGCCTAGAAGGCCTAGTTGCTGTGGAGGAAAAGGCAGGAAACACCTTTGCCCCTAAAGTACATGGAAAGCATGGCTGCAGCAGTGGATGCCTGTCTGACTGTCAAACTGTTTTTGCATCTCTTGCAAGCCTTCATTATGCCAGTTGTGCTCTGCCAGCTCTGGCAGTGCTGTACTTTGTGAAGTGGCTGCCCCTGCCAGCCTTGCTCAGATGCATTCAGGTTTCCTTGTATTTTGGTAAAGCTGCAGAAATTGCTCAGATGTTGGTAGATTCCCAGCATCAGATGGCTGCTAATGCTGGAGAGAGCAATCTTGATGCACTTGCAGCTGGCTGCAGTGACGATTGAGATACAAGTCCAGTGGGCTTCTGAACACATTATAACAAACACTAAACACAGAGCCAAGTAGCTAAAGGTGTTTATTTAAGTGATTAAGAACAGTGTCATAGCACATAGTAAATCTCCTGTAAGTGGCTTCAAGAAAAAAAGAGTTTAAAAAAAAAAAATACACTGGAGCATGTCTGAAATTTAAATTATAGTAATTGTGCATGTCTTTATTGACTCCTAGCAAAATAATGAAAAATATCCAAATAGTAGAGTTTTACTATAAATTATGTTCACAACCAGAAGTGCTGCTTTGCATTTTCAGCAGAAATGCTGGTTTTCTTCATGTTCCTTTCATCTGGCTCAGGCCTAGAGTTCAAATAGCAGTGTAGCAGAAATAAACCTGTCTCTGATAACCAAGTGTGGTTTTTTAAGAGAGAAAGCCTCATATGAAATAAAAGCCCCTCTGTCTTTGGGGTGTATGAAAGTCCTGCCTCCGTGGAGCAGAGGGAAAGGCTGTGGAGCTGTAAGCATTTCCAGCAGGGAGAGTTCAGTGATGTTTGCACAGTGGGGTTATCTGTCACCACCCAGCTTGTAGCTGGGACACATCTAGGCATGACAGAGACATGTCACCTGCTGGGTATGAACTTGACTCTTTTAATTTCATGGTCTTCAATGTGGTATCAGCTACTAAAGTGTCAATAGAGTTAGCAGGGGAGTGACAGCTCTCCTCTGTTGTCACCTCTTTGACCATCAAAGAAAACCAGTGATGGTGTTTGACCGAAGGGCAGTTGTGTTCTTGTCTGGTCAGCAGCTGGACTCCTATGCTGGGAGATGGCACGGGCCAGTGTTGTGTCAGCACTGTCTGTCTAGGTACAGCTGCTTCTGTGCAGAGAGTGCAGTATTTGTAACACTGTGGAATAAGGCACTTGTTGCTGGGGCTTTCTGTTCAGTCTCCTCCAGCCTCTGCTTTCTCACTGTTGAACTGAGAGCATCGAGGGAAGGAACAGCATGGTGATAGTTCTAACACACAAGCAGTAGTTTTGCTGCTAAGAAAACTTTTAGTCTAGGATACTGTGTGCATAAGAGACCAAGCAATGTCATGATTCTTTCACGCAGAAGAGGAGGAGAAAGCATGACTCCACTGTTTTATGGCTTTTCTTTGCCAGTATGAGAGTGGAAGATCACTGCAGTTGCTAAGAGGAGACTGAGCCATGATCTTATGCTGTCAACCCTACTTATGTATCTCACTATATCTCACTTACATTCAGTAACAGTCTGATAAATCTGGTGCTCCAAAAGGAAACTTTCTTTGCCTGTGTTAAAAGATCTCTGCTTGGCTTTTGGCTGGTCTCTCTACTCATGTACCTCTCTCTTCCCCTCTCCTCCGCCCCTACTCTTTCAGTCACCACAGACATCTGTGTTCTTACCTTTCTTATTTTACCATTAGTCTGGGTTTGTATTTTGTTTCCTTTTTTGATGTTGTTTCAATATTGCCATCTGAAAAGAAAATGAAAGTGTTTTCTCCAGATCATTCTTCTTCCAATTTTATTCACAGTTTGCATGTCTCACTGCTAATTCCATGAAGAATAGTTCTTCTCATTCTTCACATCAAGAAAAGGACTGATGTTTTAGTTCACCTGTGTACACCCTAACAATCTTGGCAACATGTTGCGAAAAGCTGGCTATATTCTGATTTTCTAGTGGTTGCCACTTCTCCCACATTTACCCTTCCCTCTGACTTATATAAGTGTTCCAGCTCAAGCTGACATTTTAGTACCTTATATTTTGTGTAATATTTATTTCTTACAAAGTTTAAATATTTATTCTCAAAAATTCCTCAACATCTCTCCCTTTACTATGTTTTGTCCAATTCTTTGCCATAATATTTAGCACAAAATGAGTGTTGCTAGTAAATCCAGTGTATTCAGTTTTTTATCCTTTATTGGGGAACTGCTGAGCTTGGAATTAGAAAGGATGTTGAATGGATGTGACAGCTGGAATAGAACCCTGCCTTCCCCGGGGCAGGCCCAAGGGGCAGATAGACTCTGTGATATAGAGGATTCCCCATCCACCCTCTGCCTGGCTGGACACAGGGACTGAAGGGATAGGGGGCAGTGGCAGCAAACTGCTGCCCAGCACAGCAGGAGCATCTCCTCTGTGACTGTCCCACCTTTCCAGCTGCCCTGGCACAATAGATGGGAGGCTGTCCCAAGTTTCAAGCAATAGGACAAGAGGCAATGGCCTCTTGTCAAGTTGTGCCAGGGGAGTTTTAAATTAGATACTAGGAAAAATTTCTTCACCAAAGGAGTTGTCAAGCACTGGAACAGGCTGCCCAGAAAAGTGGTGGAGTCTTCCTCTCTGAAGATGTGGTGTCTCTGTAGATGTGGCACTGAGGGACATTGTTTAGTGGTGGACTTGGCAGTGCTGGGATAACAGATGGGCTCGATGACCTTAGAGGTGATTTTCAACCTAAACAGTTCTATGATTTTACTTCACTGGAAACAAGGATAAAACCGAGATCTGTATTTTACTGAGAAAACACCAAAATCTCCCTAAAGACTTTTAGTTTCTCTGTTTCATGAATCTGCCTCTGCCTGGACAATCAAAGCAGGCTTGGCAATGTGAGCCAGCAGTGGATTTCTCTAAGGTGTTTGATTGCACTGTCACTGCAATTAGTACATGGGTATGTTTGGGTCTCCAAATTAAGCTTTGGTAGGAGCTGATTTTTAGGAGCTAAATGTTGACCCAGCTACCAAATAACTTGCATGAAATTCAGTATCTGTCAAATACAATTTCTACGTTTCTGCCACAGTTTAGTCTTCAGTTTTGTAAATATTTTCTTTGCCTTTTTTCCTTAAAGGACAATAAACCAGATTTTTGGTATTTGGAATATATATTTTTATAGGACTTTTGGGATAATTAATAATTTGATTTTTATTTGTTTACATTGTTATATGAGTCTGACAGGATAACATGAAGATAAAGCAGAGATACATTTGGTTTTCTAATAAATTTTGGAATCTTGATACTGGACTGCTTGACAGCTTTTCTATAAAATCTACGTTTTGAAATTACAACCATTTTGCTCAACTTGAACACATGCAGATATGTTCAAAAAGACAATATGGTTAAGATTGCAAGTCTGATGGCAATCTGGAAGAACTGGAGTGCTTTTTGCTCAGTGTTCACAAGCAGACACGTTGTTTTAATCACATTGCCTTGATTGTGCTTCACAGTTCTGGCCTTTGTCAGTGCTTGTGGCAGTTTGTGCAGCTGCAGCTGAGGTGTGCTTGTGTGGTGGGCTGTCCCACGATGAAGATGTGCTGCTGCCAGCACCTTAGGTCAGCCCCCGAGGTTGCTGAGGCACAGCGAAACTGCGCTTGTGGGTAGCAGGAGGGCACCACCATGGAGATTCTTCACCAGATCTCATGGGTAGCTTTTAACTTTTGAAATCTCTGTATTTTTTCTCAGTGATACATAACCCTCCTCTTGCAAGTAAAGTACAGAAGAAAATCAAAGAGAAACTGCCTAAAGAGATTGAGTTACTGGATGAAAATCCACCGTGGTGATTGGCTGCAGAAGCCTGAGCGACAAGCTGGAGGGGGAAAAAAAAGGAGACCTGCAGCTGTTTGGGATTAATGAATGTGTGACACAAACAGTGGCTTCATGAAAACAAATGAGCTTTAAAAAAAACATAGAATGAAAAATTCACAGTGTGTTAATAAAATGAAAATGTAGGAGTAATATTTGTGTTTCCTAAGAGCATAAAAAAATCCAACCTAAAAAGAATATATGTGATGTCTTGTGCTGTTCAGTCAGGATTATTAGCTAGCACTAAGCTGTGCAATCAGTTGAAGCACAAGCTGTTCATCTCTGGATACTTGAATTATTCTTAATATTTTTCAAAATCTAAATTGGGTCATAAATGTTTAGGCAATTTCAGATTAGCAGCGTAGGGGGTGGAGGGCATTATAAAACACACCATGTGATGGAACAGTTGAGTGCACTGATTATTAGGTTGTGTAAAGAGATAGAGCCAAGGAGGAGGGTGCCTTCACACCAGGAACGAAGGGTGCTGGCTCTGCAGCAAGAGGAGTTTCCTGCACAGTGCCTGCCCGTGCCATGCATGGCTGGCTGATTATCTTGGTCCCTCATGGAGCCCTTGGCAGCCCTGTGTACACTCAGTGTATGTTTTGAAAGCATCAGCTGGTCAGGAATCAGCCCTGCTCACTAACAAAGGTTTAACAGAGCCGGTAAATACCTCCTAAATAACTCCCAGGAAGGTCTAGAAAATATAAGTGTCCCTGGTGGGGGCCACCCTGCTAAAAAGAAGGGAGAATACAGAAGAAAAGCACAGATTAGGCATGAGGAAAAGTTATCAGGACAAGAATCAAAGGGCTGTTTAGTGCCTGCATTACATCAGAGAAAACTGCTGAGATATGAGGGGGAAAAATCCAAATACACCTAAACAGACATGATTCAAAAAACCAGGCTGTTTAGCTGATGTATTTAATTAGCACATACTCAGGAGATCAGGTGGATTAAATAAGCTCAATGAAGAGTCTAGAACACAGAAATAACTAAAAACCACCCCCAAAGCATAAAAACAATTATCTTATTTAATGCTACTCTGTTTTCTCTTAAATATCATCCACTGCTTGTTTTTTGTAACTTGCAGAGAAATACCAACAATCAGTCATTGTGAACAATATTTTTAAGACTTGATATTAAGTACACCTCACTAAGTTAACTTGCATTATTCTGTCATCCATTTAGCAGCTGAAATAAATGGCTTTGTGGAATTCAGGAAAGGTTGGCCAGCCTGATGTTGAGCCAACTGCAAAAATTGGCTGAAGTGGTTTTAAGACTGAGCAGACAATGGGTGACTTTCCTGTAATTGTGTTTTGGAAAACAGCTGAGCTGGTTCAGCTTCAGCTTTCAGGAAAAAAAGAATGTGGAAAATCTCAACAGGAAGTGTTCTCTATAGCAAAAACACACACAAAAAAGTGAATATGGAGCATTGAGGACTTAAGCAACAATTTAAATCTTCTCTAAAATGTCGTAGCTTCTGTTACGATACTTCTGTTACTCATAACTAAAATAACTGTACTACTTTTTTCATCATTTAGACTCACTGATCTTATTCACTTATTTATCTGTACATTGTTTTGCTATGCCCTCTGCATTGTGCTGCTCAGAAATGCTGCAGAAAAAGAAGGTAATGCCTGATATTGATCAGGTGTATAATGCCTTCTTAATTGGAGTGTGATGGATTTTTTTGAAAGTATGGGAAATAAAGGAGCTTTTTTATCTCCTGGATGTATGTTGTTTAATTAAGTTATTGTCTTTCTGCAGAATGAAGTCAGAGAGACATAGGGTCGTGCATGCTCAAAATGCTGACTTGTTTAATAGATCAAATGGTGAACTAGCATTTTGCTTTAGACACAGACAAGGTCTTGAGCTCTTACAGCACGTTTATTGTTCTTACCTAGCTGCTCCATGTGATAATGAAATGCAGGGTGGTTATTGAAGTTTTTATCTTATAGATTACCCTGTTAACCTGGCACTCCAGCAAATTGTCATATTCTAGCAAAGAGGCAGGACATTATGCATAAGCGTACTTCAGCTCACAGATCTGTTCAGTGCACAAGCACATTGTGGTTTTCATTTCATTTTACTATTTTGTAGGATTGCATTGATGTGGGTTGGTGGGAAGGAGAACTCAATGGCAGACGAGGTGTGTTTCCAGATAACTTTGTCAAGCTACTTCCTTCTGATTTTGAAAAAGAGGTAAGCAATATATTATTTCATTTTCACTTGAAAATACAGAATAGAAGTAAAGTTGAAAAAAATCCTCTTTCATATATGTGATTTTCACAAAGTTTTACTTCTAATCTAATAAAATAAAAACATAAAGGAAAAAAAAACTTCTGGGTTAGAAAGCATCCATTAAGAGAATGTGTGGCATGAAAAGGTTGTTTGTATGTATGGAGTTTGTTTGAAGGGTTTGGTTTGCCCATCCAATCACCTCACCTCCACTATGCTGCTCTAAAAGCCCTCTGTCCTGTGTCCTACAAGTTTGAGAGAGAGAGGAACTGGAGGTTCCAGGACTGAGTCAAAGTGATACATATCCAGATACTATATCCAGAATTCTTAACTCTTCTCCATCGTTTTTGTGGTGGAATATGACAAGTTAAGAGTACCACCTGCATGCTGATGGACAGCAGTCAAGCACTTTTCCAGAACAAAAAGGGTGAAATTTTAACTGTGGAATTTGAAAAACAGCAAGCTTTTGGTATCTCGGAGGCATATTTCTTTACCTCTCAAAATTACTGAAAATGAAGGTACAAATCCTATGCAGCAGTTTTTTCAGCTTCTATTTATTTGAAAAAGATGAAATTGTTATTTGCCAGCCAGTATTTAGAAATCTTGCAGTTTCCTGGAATAAAGTAACAAATTTCTTCCCCCAAAAGTCCATTCCATTTTTAGGAACCTTTTGAGTCATCAGTGGGATATTATGAGCTTGCAATCAGGCTTTTGATGAGTATTTCACAGTGACAGCGTAAGCCTTGTGTGATAAAACCAAAACTTACTGACACTCAGCTTCAGTCTTTGGCAATAAAATGGGATGCCGAAGGCAAAAATTAAATAACTTGGAAAGCTTAATAAAGCAACTATTAGCTCACAGAGGCTAACATGATAATTATTGAAAATGAAAGTAGAAGAGCAGCAAAAACTGTGGGAGATGGAAATGCAATTCCACAGCAGAGTGGATATCTTGGCTTTAGGCCTAATAATAAAAGAAGGTGATTTCTATAACAGGCAGAAATCAAAAACCTTAAGACACAGTGAGCCTGTTATAGAAGAAAAAAGTCTTTACTGGTATCCATTTGTTGTGGTGTAATTATTCGGCCTTTTTGCAATTAAAAATTATGTATCTTTAAAGTCATTTTTAGAGTACAATTAAATAGAACTTGTAGAGTAAATTAGGTATTCAGACACTTGGAAATTGCAGCTAGGTTTGCTCTAATTGTGGAGAATAAAATTTTATTAATTTTTGAAATGCCATCGATCTGGCTACTTGAGTAAGTTACTTGTAGGACCATAGATCATCTGTCTTTGCTTGAATCAGTGCTAAAAGGGAAGGAGATAAATACTTTACCAGTGATTTTGTCAGGTATTTTCTGATGTGATCCAGAAACCTTGGATTTCATTCTGTGGCCTGAAAGTATTTGTTGCAATAGTTCTTCTGTCTGTTCAGCAACAGCTTGGGATCTTTTCCCATCTCCTTGTCCAGTTCCCAGTTTTCCAAGCCTGACTCTTTTCCACACATGCCTATTTGTTCCAGGCCTTTTCTATTCACTGCCTAGTCCCAATCTCCACCTCTCAGGTGGTCTCCATTACAGGATTTTCCCCCGAGCTCACTACCTGAGTCCAAATCACCATCTGGATTCACTTTCTAGCCCCACACCAAATTTCTTTATCCATTTTTTTTTCTCTCCCCTTTTACTCATTACCCTGCTCTGTAGTTCTGTTCTCTTCTTGTCTAACCAGTCCTGGTTTCCTTTCTGTTGGCTTAATTTCTGCTCTGTCTCCATCACCTTCTTGGTTACCTCATCCAGCCACAGACCCTTGTAAATCCTTCTTGCTTCTCCATATTTCCCTAAGGAATCTTTTAAGGCTTCTTCACACTATACCCTTTCTGATTTTGTTCTGCCTTTTTGAAACAATGTATTTCCCTCTTCAGCTTCTAGTTAAAGCCACTTTGTGAAATGAACCATAGGACCCTTTCTTCTTTGTGTTTATCTACATGAGTGCTTTAATCAGGAGTGATTTCATAGTGAATCTGTCACTTGTCCATCTGCACTTGTTATGCTTTGGAAGACACATCTCAGGGGACATGACTTTGACTCCTCACAGGTGAGAACCAAGTCAAAAGATGTGCTAAGGGAGTGCATCCCTTATATTCCAACTGCTGATGTATGGACAGTCACTGGGATCAGTCTCACACCACTCCACAATAAAACCCCAAATGTCTGTATTGTACTGCTGGATTCTCAGCATCAACTATTTCACAATGCAGCCATTATCAACAAAACTCCCAATGCCTATCTCAAGACATTCATTATCCCTGTCTTCTTTCCTTTCCAAATTTTTCTTCACTTTCCTGCATTTAAACCTTAAAACATGTTTCCCAAATTCTTGTAAGAGTGTTTCTAAGAGTATAAGGGACTCAGAGTTCGTAGACAAGGACCCATGGCAGCCAGGCTAGAGAAAATCATTCTGATCTCCAGAGTTCTTATCCACAGCTGTCTCAGGTTGATGACAGGAGGTGATCTGGTCAGGGTAAGATGGTAGGAGAAACTTGAAGGTTGCTGGATGGCAACTTTGAAATTCAAGATGTTAGGCTTTACCTAGTCTGTGCAAAAACTGTTTTGGCTTTTTTTTCTCCAGAGATGAATATGTTTGCTAGATTTGAGAGAGATCCCTTGGAAGGGCTGAGCCTTCACAGCAAACTTGTTCCCTGTCAACACTCAGATCAAGATCTGAGTTCTAGGGCAGAGACTGAAGTAATTAGTGCAAACAAACAAAATAATTGATCTTTCTCAAAAGATTTGGCAGATAGAAAATGGATGGGAGGGCAGGGATCAATAAGAGATTGAGAGAAAATATTAGCTTAAATGACTGGTTGAAGTTTGACAAAGCTGTGCATATCTGGAAAAATCATTTTATTCCACATTTGTTCCACAAGACAATATACATTGCTACAGCATTGCAGTGAAAGTGACTGTGATCAATCTGTAGCAATGGTTCTTTCCAGAAAAAATAGTATTTTTTTTGCTTAGAATTTATTTTCAATAATATTGGTAGTTTGGTTGGTTGGTTGTTTAAGTGAGAGAGAAAGTATGTCATTGGAGCTAGCACGGTGCTCCATTTGGCTTTGTACTCATTCCAGCATACATCTGGTGAATGCCAGTGTGCTGTCTGTGGATTCACACACATCAGCACAGAAGAAAAGCCATCCCTCCCCTAACCTGCAGGTGAAGAGAAATGGTTCTGGCACTGCTTTGGTGGTCATGTTTTTGAGTCATACCATTACAGATCTATTAGGGAAATGGTCATAACAGAGAAGGTAAAAGTAAAGAGGATAGATTGGTTGGAATAGTTTGTTTCTTTTCACCAAACATCTGAATTTCTGATAACTGTCTTTCACAACTGTTACTCTAAATACATCCTAGGGAGCAAATAAAATGTAACCTTTGCTGTATTTCCTGTGTTCTGCATTTTTACCTCATTTACACACACTTCAGGTTTTTCCACATATATCTGGGAGCTTCTTTGTGTTTGTTTTCTTTCCTAAATGGGTATGGATATTTACAAGGTTAAATTTTAAAGAGATAGGTTCTTCATTAGACCAAAGGTCATGTGTTCCTCCAATCTTAAGGTACATATAATGAACTTTTTTTACCTTTCAGCAGGATATTTCAATTGCAAAAGTATGAAAATGACATTTTATTTGCCAATGCTATTTTCTCTTTTCAAATTCGTTTTAATGATGTTATTTCAGGAGAAATGTGTGACAGCTCTGTAGTCTCCTGACTTGTAATTATTAATGTTAAGCTCTTTATTATTAACTCCAGCCTGTGTATGAAAGAGATTTACAGGCACTCTGAAGCAATCTGTTTTCTTCTTCTATTACATTTCAGAGACCGAAGAAACCACCCCCTCCATCAGCTCCTGTCATCAAACAAGGATCAGGTAAAGTGCAGCTGATTTTGTACAGCACATGTCAGTGAGCACATCTCAATCTAAATTAAGTGTATTCAAATTTATACAGAATTCATCTGTATCAAAATCAATAAGCAGGTGTCTAGACAACAACTAATAAGTCACAATCAAATTGCAAATAGTTGATAATCCTGAAAGACTGTGGTGTGCTTTTTAAATGTATTGCAGGCAACCATCTGTGTCATTTTAAAATAATCTGTATTGCCCCTTAAACATGTTAAGTCAGAGCAAGTGTGATACTTCAGTTTTCAGAAGTTCTTTGGTTTGGTTCCTTGACTGAAGTTGATTGTGTGCATGTCTTTGCAGAATGTGCAGTTTGATAATACCTGCAGGAGGAAACTGCATTCACTACAGATCTGATTTGTTCTAGACACACAGAGCTTGTCAGTGTATCTATAAAATAGTGTCATGCAGTGGGCTCATCTGAGTTCCAATTTCAGTCTTGCAGATCTGCATGAATACTGGATCTGGCTGGCTGCTCCAGGTTCTAGGCCACAGTTAGACTCTTGGTTTTCAATATTTTTATAGCCCTAAGTATGAATCTAAAAGGAGTTATCCTGAATGATTATGTAGATATCCTGATGATTATGTAGATAAAGATGTTGCAAATGTATTAAGGGGCTGATTCTGTTTTCCAAACAGATGAGTGCTAGCAAAACTTGATTACTAATATGTTAGACTGAGTTGTGTGTAGATACTGAACGTCCTTTTATTTGTAATTTTAAAATGACCTCTCAATATTAATTTTCAAAAGTGCCTGCATGATTTATTTTTACCATGAAACTTAGAAACAGTTGAAGTATCTACACACTTGACAGTTCTGAACTTGGAAAACAAATTCCAGTTCCATTCATGTAGAATTACAAATCACAAGGCAGGGGATGTTCTCAGAGTTTTCACTTGTATTGTAATTGTGGTGGAAACATAACTATGGCTGGAATTCTTTAATCCTTTAAATCCAGTCAGTTTGTAAATATTCTGCAGCAGCACTGCCACTTCCCCCACTGCTGGCACACATTAAAAACCAAAACAAATATGTTCAATCTCTTTAGATATTTTTCTTGTTAATGTGGCCTGTTCCGCATTTTGATGCTTTAAAAAGTAAATTTCCCTCTCCTACAGATTTGAGCTGTTAATAGAAGAGCAAGTTACACCAATATACAATTTACTGTGAATCAATATGCTATAATTTAACTAGTTAGAATTTGTCATGCAGTTCTTTGACTACAGAATCATGACCATAAATATTTGGGTTACTTATTGACATCCATGGTTTCCTCTTCACTCTGTCTCGAGACTCATGAGCACATTAATTTGATTTTAAATCAGTAACTGTGTCCAGAGAGAGCAGTACGACTTTGCCATCTAGCGGTGGTTGTATAACAATGATGACTCAGTGACAACTGATGTTACAGCCTGACATGTTTTGGAAAAACTCCATAAAACATTGCATTTCTTTCCATTTATACTCCTATAATAAGAGAATAACACTTTAAATATGTACCTGTTTGCCTGCAATGCCTTAGCTGTGTCACCACAGCAGGATAACGTGGCCATTTCCAGAAGGAAAACTGGTTGCACAAAGGATGCAGACAATTTGATTAAGGCCATCCAAGTGTATGTCAAAGTCTTTGACAGTCTTTGACAAGTCCTGGCTGATCAGGCACAAGAGTTTCTTCTTATAGCTCTTTAGAGCTGAAAATCATCCTATGTTTATTACCATCCTGACATTCTCTACTTTGTCAAATTATCACTTTACTGAGATTATACTGTATTTTGCCACATCTTCATGTCAGGCCTTACTGTTGATAGTAGGTAACAAGTCCCAATAATGTTTCTGCATATTTGAACAGTCACAGTGTGATGAATAAATTCAAAACTGTCTGTTGCAGCTTAAGTAATTAAATATCAGTATCTCCTGATGCAGAGCATAAAATCAAAGCAGAGAATTAGAATTGGTCTTTGTAGTATAAGTGGCATATGTGTAAAAGAGGTGTCTATGTTATAGCAGAGATAGAAGTTTGGCTGTATTTCCATACTCTCCAGAGCAGGGGACTGCCAGGGCCATGTGTGCTGTGCTACTTCACAAAGCAAGGTGAAAACCAGAGAGCCACATTGAGGAGCATGAGTCCCTCACATAGAGTCATTGCAAAACAGTAGGCACTTCACTGGGTGGCTGGGATGAGCAACACAACTGTGTCCAGACCAAAGGGTGGGAATGCTCTTGAGTTCCCCTGGGAGCTGACAGGGAGTTCCCCAGAGCTTCCTTAGAGGTGACTCTCACCTGGCAGCTCAGGCAGGATCATGGTGCCTCCCCTGGGTGCTCTTTGTTTTGGGGGTCACAATCCAAGTGAGGAGAACACCTGAGGCTGGGAGCTCCTCAGTGGTTGTAGGCTGATTGTTTTAAACATGGCCTGAGGATGCTCCTCTGTGTGTTAGTGATGACTGTTACTGTAATTAGATACATAGACTTGTGTGTGTTTTTCTCTTGAACACACTAGTGTGTGGAAGATTATCAATATGTTGACTTGTGCTTTGCATAAGTTGTGTTTTGAAAAGCTTTAACTCTTTCGCAGCAGGATTGAATTTTTCATAGAATCATGTAGGTTGGAAAAGACCCTTAAGATCATTGAATCCAGCCATAAAATTAGAATGTAATATTATTTATTGACGTGATAAATGGTAGAAGTATTGCCTGTCCAAAAGCACATTTAGGTAAAGAAACAATGGCTGGTGATCACCACTGATGAGTACTGATTTCTAGGAACCAGCTGCAGAAGGGGGTTGCAACACCACACTCAGAAAATGTAAATGTACTTCAGAACTGCACAGAATAGAATAGAATAGATAGAAACAAAAAATTGCCTTGTGCTCCCTGCCCTGCCTCCTCTGCTTTTCTTGGATTTCATTTACTGGAATTTTTATTGAAATGCTAATAGTGTTACCTAAAGCTGTTTTCAACTCTACTAAGTTGAAATGGCATTAGCACCTAGTGGTTAGCCAATGCAGCAAAGCCAGTATCCATTAAAGCATTTCTTATAACGTGGGGATTAGAAGAGTGCATCTTGTATGTGCCAGGAAATTTTTGCAAAATGTTCCTGCTGTTGGTGCCACAAGTTCCCATATTTTTTGAGCAACAGAAGTCTGTATGTCAGGGCCAGTAGTACAGAGCCAGAAGAAGCCAGGGGCTTACACCTCCAGGCCAAAAGCTGTCAATTAAAATAGCCATGCAGAATGCTGCCAGCACTGCTCCTCTCATCCTTCTAATATGTGGAAGTGAACAGCTAGTAGTAGTGCAGAAAAAGAGGAAAGAATGAGTTAACCTAATGTAAAATAAGGTGTATATGCAGCTCTATCAAGTATTCTCTTGACATTGCTCAATTAATTGATTTATTCCTAATGTTTCTGCACACTGTTGAGTTGCTCTTCATTTAAGTGTGTCTGTAATGGTAAAGGATCTGACCACATTTAAAACTCTGCAGCTATTGATTTTTTTTTTCCACTGAATAGTCTGAAAGTGTCTATTCTTTTGGGGTGCATGCTTTTGAAACTGTGAACTTGATTAGAATGACATAAATATACAATTGGTTTTTTATCATTATAGTGCAGGCAAATACTTGATAGATATTTAGATTCAGTATTAGCAAGACATTTTCAGCTTGGAGGGTATAAAAAGCCTAAGAAATTGAAGAATTAAATCTTATGTGACTGTATATGCTGTTTTGTTGGCAAGTTCAGAATTCCAGATTTTTCTTTCTGTGACAGGGACCACAGATCGAAAGCATGAAATCAAAAAGATACCACCTGAAAGGCCAGAATGTCTCCCTAATAGAACAGAAGAAAAAGGTATGAAATGTGCTTTCCTGTCTGTTCTCTGCAGAGAGGCAAGGCAAATAGAACCAATGCACAGCCTCATTTCCCACTCTCTTTTTCCATCAAATGTATTGTTTGGATGTTTGTTTTCCTCTCTGATAGACTGTGATGATAGGCATTTTGGAAAAGATCTCATTGCTGGTTATGAACTAAATTTAGGGTGTTCAATTGTACCCAGCAAGAACTGTTGAGTACATGCAGCCACAACTGAAGTCAAGGGGAGATTTGCTCTCAATACATGAAATGTATAAAGCTCAGTGCTCTGTAAAACCCAGGTCCTTGATTAAGTAAGGTCCTCCAGATGAGTGTGTGCTTTTTTCTTAACATCTGTCTGCCTTGGTTCTCTAGTTGAAAGCTGGGTTGGTGGTTTTCGTGCATAACAAAAGGATTTTGTGAAGATATAGTCATCAATGCTTATGAATCACCCCATTATCATAGACACAAAAGTCACAGGCAAGGCTGTGAAGAAATGAAAAAATTCTTCAAAGCCATGTTTGAACATTGCGAGAAATGGGACACGGTACCACACAGAGCAGGGACAAGCAAATTAAACCTTTAATGGTTTCATTGTGTTCATTGTGCATTCTGAATAGTTTCAGGAAAATAGTTACATCGATTCTCCAGTTGAAGATTATGTGAAGTTTCATATGTTTAAGTGGACTGTTAGGTTGTATGAACAGGATTGTTTATGGGTTTCTTAATTTCTAAGTATTTGAACTTGCAGCCTTTTAAAAGGCATGAGTATGCACATGACTAAATGTGTAATGTGCAGTTATAATTTAGTGCCAGAACCTTCAGACTTTGCACTGAGATCTGTTTCTAGATCTACATCATAGTGATATGACAGGTGTTTTAGCAGTTTCCTCTACTTATGTTTACTTTTGGTTGTGTGCTGCTTCTCATGGTTATCTTAGCAGTAAAACCCTTTACTTTCCATTTTTGGATTTACAAAGGCAACTGCTGAAACAGCAGAGGATATTTAAATATGTTACTCTCCCAGGTTATAAATATCTGCAACTTTTCTAAACATTGAGAAGAGGCTGTAGGAGTCGTGCCTACATTTCAGGAGTATCTGGGAGAGGCAGGAATTGCTCAGTGTGGTGTGGCAGCAGGGGTGGCACAGGGATGTTCTTGGAGCCATGTGTTGGCACACTGCCCAGCCTGGCCCTCATACATTTCAAATTCTTGGACACTGACGTAGTATAAATTGTCATAGGATTAAGTGTGTAAAAATTGCACAGTATGATGGAAAAGCTTCAATATTACTGAGGACCCAACGACTGCATTTACTCAAAGTGTACTGGAAAAGGGTCTATGCCTGTGAGCAATAGTCACTAACTGGACTAATCCAAATCTAATGTGCATTGTGTTTCTGGTGATTTATTCCATGATCCTCTCAGACTGAAACCTAGAACCCATTAATCAATAGGCTGTAACATTCTCAGTATTTCTTATGTGTAAAATTTATGGCGTATCATAGACAGCACTGTCAAGGGAAGCAGGGTGTTGAGATAGGATATAGAGAGCAGAACTTTGGTCCCTTTGAGACTTTTGTCCTTTGTTTAAGAAAAATCAGCTTTCGCTGGTGTGGCAAACGTACTTACATATTTGGTTTGTATTAGGAATTTAGAACATATTATTTAGAAGAGTTATTCATGTGTATTGTACTTTACACATTTACAGGCATTGCATGTTTGGCATTGGATATTCACATTGTGGCACTCCCTAATTATGTCTAATCAGTTCTGCAAATGATCTAGTTTTTCATTGGCAAGCTGAAAAATTCAGCACATAAGTCTGTGCTTAAAACTCTAAACAAAAGGTTGGATTTTACTGAGGGGTTTTACATTGTTAAATTTCTATGCTTATATTTTATTCTCGCTTAACTGTAGTTTTCTTGAAACATGCTTTTTCCCAAAATGGTATTTCTACATTTGTCCAAGAGATGTTAAGAATATCCAGCATAATTACTTTTGTGACCTTCTAAATTAAGATTGTTTCATATTAGAATTTAATATAAGTTGTCCTTATGGGAAGTTGTTCCATATGGTAAGTAATTTCTTGCCATTTCTGTACTTTACAGTCAGAAACCAGTAAGTTACTAAAATCAAAAGTTTTATTCCCATTAAGACACTGCACACGTGTTTTGTCCACAAAGAGTTACAAGCAGAACAGTCAGGCAGGGCAAACAACTGATTTGTGGCAAAAACAAAGAATGATTTAGAATAGAAATGGAAAGGAACTAAGCTTTTTCTTTGTATACACTCTATCTGCAGTTGAGGATTTCTTGTTTAATTGCAGACTTGTGAGTGCAAACGAATTCCACTTAATAATATCCGTGTTCTTTTTTTCTGGAAATGATTGATTTAAAGAAAGATCAGAGAGAGAGCAAAAACAGTTAGACTTGCAGAAGCCTTCAGTTCCTGCCATACCTCCGAAGAAACCTCGGCCACCCAAAGCCAACTCTGTGAACAGACCTGGTACCTTGCCCCCAAGACGACCAGAAAGACCAGTTGTGCCTGTGACTCATGCAAGGTATTGCTCTTCCTCTGTCCAATGCTTTTGGGATTAGTGGAAAAAACACACATTTAAAGAATTTAAGTTTTACAGTTTATGTCACAATTTATTTCACAGTAAACTATATATAAATAACAAGAAGAAAGAAAATCCTTACATTTATCTGGCTGGATCACAACTATCTTCTCAATAATAGCAGACTGTTCATTACTAGTTCATTTCTACTGATGAACACACTGTTACTGCAACACTGCAGAATGTGGGAAATATCTGCATCAGTATGCTGTGCTGATGTTGACTTTCTTAGTTTACCTCAAATTATTGCAGCTTATCTTGGGCAGTAAGTGAAAAGCCTGGATTGGGCTGAGAAACAGCATTAGACAATGCACATTTCAAATACTGTCAGCCTGGTTTCAGTCTGCTTTCTCTAATCATTTTAGATCAATTTTTAGCAAAATACACGTATCTTCAGAGAATGCTCTTTTAGCTGATGCCAGTGCAGAAGAGTGCTGTCAAATATTTATGCTCTAATGTTGGTTGTCACTCTACAGTTACATTATGCTTTTTATCAGAGGTCTTACAGCCTTTGAGGAGCACTGAGAAATTGGACTTGCCAACACACCTCCATTTATTCTCTGCTAGAGCAGAGGTTGCAGAAAGTAAAGGCCTCACCTGCAGTCCTGATAAAGTCAAGGTGGCTATTATTTTAGTCATCAGTATCTGGGTTGTACACTGTGGATTTCCTTTATGCAGAGTGAATAGAGTTGGATGAGAACCAGAATAAAAGCAGTTGCCTAAAATGGGCAAGCTGTGCATCTTGCAGAAATTCTAGAATATAGGCATGGAAATAATTTTACTATTGTAATGCTAGGAAAATTACCTGCCATTGAACTACTGGAGTTCAAGTATAATAATGGTGAATTGGATATGGATATGGAGAAATAGATACTAGAATGGAATATAGGTTAGAGTACAGTGAAATGCTAGACATTGGTTCCCTTCATTCCTCCATATATGGTTAAATAAACAAATGCTCTCAGTGTGAAATCTGAGGCACATAAAAAGAAAAAAGGCATCTGCCTTGTGCTTCTAGTTTCATCTTACTGAAATGCTTTGGTTGTATGTCTCTGAGAACCTGTTCTTCTATCCAGGTGCTACTGCCACAGCTTCTTTTGGACTTGGCTTTGAACATGCTTGCCCAGTTGTTCCAAAATACAGTCCATACATGCTGGTCACTTGGGTATACTTGGAAATACAAGTATTTGCTACAGTCTTCAGATTTAGCTAAGTGATGTCTCAGAAAGACCAATACATACCCTAGTGTTCAGTTCACTGGTGAGGCATGCAATGGAGTAGCTATTCTTTTGTTCTATCCTTTGCCTGAAATATTTTAAAACATACTATACATTTTTAGCATTTAGAATTTTGGAAAAGTGTTTTGTTGCTCGTGTTTTCCTTTTTTTTTCTAAGTACAAAATGGTATAAAGGAATCATATATTTTTTAAGATATTTCAATTTACATGTTATCAAAGGGAAAAGGCAGACCTAAACAGTGACCCTGTTATGTTCTTAATTGCCCAAATTTTGCTATGTCTAGCACAGAAAAAAATGGATAAGACTTTGAATTGCTTGGATAATTAGAAAATGTGAAACTTCAAATGGAAGCAGTCACTTCAATAAAGGTGTTTTGTTTTTAAATCCATTCTGTTTAGTAAGACAGTAATTCTTTTAAGACCTACTGGTATCCATTTCCAAAATCTGAAAAACCTAAAGCAATTAGAATAAAAATTGAACAAGCAGAACTTTTGCTGACCTGTTGTGGTTTAACCCTGGTGGATGGCTCAGCCCCGTGCAGCCACTCGCTCACTCCCCCACAGTGGGATGGGGGTGAAAATCAGAAGGGCAAATGTGAAAAAACTTGTGGGTTGTCTTGAGCTAAAGACAGTTTAACAGGAAAAGCAAATGATGCATGTGCAAGCAAAGCAAAGTAGGGAGTTTGTTTTCTACTTCCCATGGGCAGGGAGGTGTTCTACCATCCCCAAAAGCCAGGTTTCTTCACCTGCAGTGGTGACTTGGGAAGACAAATGCCATAATTCCAAACATCCTCCTCTTCCTTCTTCTTGTGCCAGCTCTGTATGCTGAGCATGACACACTGTGCTGTGGGACATCCCTCGGGTCAGCTGGGGTCAGCTGTTTCAGCTGCATCCCCTCCCAACTCCTTGTCCAGCCCACCCTCCTCACTGGTGGGGTGATAGGAGATGCAGAAAGGCCTTGACTCCGTGCTAGCACAGCTCAGTAACAATGAAAACAACCCTCTGTTATCTATGCTGTTCTCAGCACAAATCCAGAACATACCACCATGCAAGCATATAAAGAAAATGAACTCTATCCCAGCCAAAACCAGTACATGATCCTTAGGGCAAAATTGCTGTAGTTACAAAGTGAGTCCTGTGCGATTTCCATGGCAGCTGCTGAGCCTAAGAGGGTTTTCTGCTGTTCTGAGTAAGTGGCAAGGATCTTGTGTATCTCACTGACTTTTGTAGTGATGATTGTTTTTCCATTTAAATATAATCCTCCTTCACTGGAGGTAGAGTAGGTCCTCAAGGGCAATAGGACAGATAAAAACCATGTGAGACAGTGAGTAGCTGTCAGTTTGCTCCACAGGCTTCACAGCTTACTAAGACATATAGTGATTATACAATTTACAGATAACCAGTTCTCTGGAGTAGGCAAGCCATAAACACCTACAGAAGGTAGCATCTTTACAATCAGTTTCAACCAATCTGGGACCATGGTGCTGCTAACAGGGGCAGGTTCCTTGTCCTGGCACCCCATTCCCACAGCCTCCCTTATGTTAACACCGGCATTTGTGCAGCCGCTCAGCCATATGGGTCAGGGAGTTGCTCCAGATGGCAATTAATCAGTTTGCAGTGGGATTTCTATTAGTGTGGGGTTTCTCTCAGGCTGATCATCTGTCTGGTCAAGCTGACAGCCTGTCTGCATGGGCACGAGCAGAGAGGGACATGCTGTGAATGAGGAGGGAGGGCTCCACTCCTTTCACAACAGTATGAATGCAGAGTGGCATAATAAGCCTGTTGATTCTTCTGACAACAGGGTTAGGGGTTTTTTGTGGGGCTGTTCCATATATCTTGGTATCTTTTGTAGTCAAATGCTAAATGTTGTGACTTTCAGCCCTGAATTACGCCATTCTAAGAATCTCTCCAAACCATACTCACACATTTCCTAGAGCGCTTCCAACTCAAATCATGCTCTCAAATTGCTGGGAAATGTATGTGTGCAAAACAGAGTGTGAAGTCAGATGCTCATTGCCCTGTCAGCCAAGAAACTATGTGGTCTCTTATAGGTTTTCAGATATATAAGCAATTTTTTTTAAAAGTTAAAGACTAAAAGATAAGAATTGTTCAGGTAGATCACTTGGAAAATACCCTTATTTATCATCTTGCCAATTAATGCATTTTTCTATGCATGTGTTAAATTTCTTCTGTGACCTTCCTGATGCAGACTGCCTGCCATTTGATAGCTGCGGAGGACTAGTTTGCTTTACAGGTCATAATTTGATTGTCTTGTTTTTTTGTTCATAGAATACTTGTCACCCTATCACAGTGTTTAATGGGATATATATTCACTTAATTTATCACTTTCTCTGTTTTTTAACAAGAATTTTGAGTTCTTTATCACATCCTTCCTGAAGTCTGAAATAGGGTTTCAAGCCACTTTGTGTTTTTCTCATAAGCTGCTACCATGAGTTGAGGTTCAGGCCATCTGTCATCAGATTATGGCATCAAAAGCAGACACCAGTGAAAAAAATCAACAAGATTTGGGAGCTCACTATGTATGTCAACAGCTAATTATAGCTAATTATTGCATTGTATAGTGCACATCTGCCTGGGTTGTTACAGGGGCAGATCCATATTTTTATCCCTATATTGGGTGCCTTACTTACATCATAATTTTTACAGCGCTACACTGGAAATAGTCATTGTGGAAAAACTATTGTTTTTGTTAAGTGACCGGATAATGATGGCAAGTACAATGTACTGCATTAACTGAACAGTTGTTATCACAGTAAATATCAGATTTGAGTGACCTGTGCAATACCGAGTTACTTGCTACCACTGGCCTTTTTTTAATTGTTTCAATAAGTAGATTGTTTTAGTAAACTTACATAGTTTTGGGATAGAATGTTCTCCAAAGAAGAAATAATTATGTTGCTTATGTTTGATTCTCCAGTTTGATTTTAAAGGAGTTCCTCTGTATAAAGTATCATAGCTCCTGACGCTTGCCTATTCCAAAGCCATTTCTGACAAATTAGGCAATCTTGGTTCTTTGGACATGTGGAAACAATCTTCCTAGTCTAATGTCATAAGATAAGTGCAAAAACATGGTGGAGGAGCTGCATTTATGAGTAGACACTCAGAACAGCTGAAATGCACAATGCTACCTTGAGATTCTCTCCGTTTCTGCAGTACTCCAGGTAGTCCACTGCTGTAGTTTATGCCAGCCAATTAATTAGAAAAAATTAAAAGAAGATGTTGAAGAATGTCTCCTTGCCCTTAGGTTTCCTTCACGTTGAGATGCTGTGAACATCTGAAGAATGATTCCGGACACTACGGTGTCTAAAATAGGCTTTTTTGACAGGTGCTAAGGAGAAATGAGATAAGGTTAATCCATACAGCATGTCGACTTACTAGAGATTGCTCTCACTGACATTGCTGTTACTCTGGTGCAGCAAAGGAAGAATACTTTGCTCTCTCATTAGTAATTGCCAGTTAGCTATCCATTTCCTGTAACCCACACAAAAACTCCCAGTAAAACATCTTCTTCTCTTGATCCAAATGCAGGAGTGATAGTCCAAAAGTGGAATTAGTGGGCAGTACAGTATCCGGCACTCTAGAGAAAGACTCCTCTGAAAGAAGCAATGACATCGGTAAGTTACAGTGCTTTCTACAGTTTGCCTAAGAAATCTATGGTGTAAGTTTCTGCTTTTGAGTGACTTGTTATGATTCAAAAGACAGATTGAGGATTTGGCAATAAATATGAGTGCTTTTATATCAAATTTGAACTGCTGGATTAAAGGATCATTTGTGCTTTACTTAAAATAGTTTTGTTGGGGTTTTCGGTTTTAAAAAAATAAAATTAAAAGCAAATACGGAGTAGTGAGCTGTTTTGAATAGGAAGGCTCTTGTTATTTTTGTTTAAAAGTCTGAAACAACTGAGAAGGCCAATAACAATAAGGCATACTTGTTTAACCGATGTAATATTAGTGCTGCCATGGTTTTAATACTGCAAAAGATTGTGGGTTTGGTGCAGTTAGTAATCTTTACACTTTCCAATACAAAGGAATAGAAACACAGTACAGGTCAATTTGACTAAATTTTACTAAATTTACACCAATTAAAAGCAGTCTACATTTCTCTTGAAAACAACAACTTGTGTTCCTTGAAAACAACAGCTTCTGTTCCTGACCCATGAACTACTTAATCAGGAAGTCACCTGGAAAGGAGCAACAACAGGTTGTTTCTCTGTCTTCTCTCCCCCTCCTTCCTCCTCAAGCTGGCAAAGCAGGGGTGCTGCTGTTTGTGGGGTGGCTGTGCAGGAGGTGGCCCTGGGGCAGCGGGAGCCGTGTCTGCTGTCCCGGGGCAGCGGCCCTCGGCCCTCAGCCATTTGTGCCCCGTCCGACAGCCGGGCCAGCTGCTGCCGTCGCTCTGCGCTCGCAGCTGTGCCCCCGCAGCCCCGCTCCTGTCGCAGCCCGGGGAGCCTGCCTGTGGAAGCGCTGCTGCCTCTCACCAGGGGCACCAAATGGCATTTTGGTGCGGAGCTTCCTACCCAGACCGCTTTCTTAGTAAAACATTGCTGTAAAGTAATATCCTTTCGACGGCCAAACAGGCCTTTTCTTCAGATCTGAGAGCAGAGATTTAAGTTACAAAGAAATTTTAATTGCAATGTAACAATAAAAGGCTAAATTCATTTCACTGAAGTCTATGAGCTTTCCAGCACACATATGTTTGCTTTTTGTAAACCTTCTGCTGTTGCTATGGTTCTTCTGGAGTAACAGGTAGTATGTTTTTCCCAGTTTTTCATTTGACATAAACATGGAAAGCTAGAAGCTTGTGATAAATTGCACGAACATTTTAATTGTAGAGATTATCAGAAAGGAATGGTATGGAAATGCAGACAAATTCTACCATTTAGTGGTTTTTAACCATGTTTACAAATTTACTTGAAAAGCACTCTGCTTACTTGAAAGAGAAAGTTATGACTGTAGATGTCGTATGTGTGATGGAGGTAAACTATTTTATTCCTTATTCCAGTTTCCTTGGAATCACTACTGGGATAAAAGCTTAGTGTGTTTTGTATTTTTTGCTTTTGTTGGTTATGGTGTTATTTTGTTTAGTTGTTAACATGTTAGGAAGTAAATTTGATTTACAGTAATTTCTGTTCATTTCCAGGACATGGAAAGGGAGAGGAGGGTGGCAGAGAGAGGAATTTGGATTGTTTTGAGGATTTTTTTTTTTTTGGATGCAGAATGGGAACGAACAAGAGTAATAAACCAAACCGCAACATGCTGCAAAGGATTTAGCCGATGACCTCCTGTTACCACTTACACAGAGAACTATTGAGCTCAAGGATAAAATAGTGTGAATACTTAAATAAGTAGAACTTGATAGGGTCAAACCAGAATGGCATTTACAAGGGCAAATCATGTCATTCTAGCCTGTTAGACAACTTGTTAAAAGAAAAAAGAAAGAAATTATTATTTTGGATTGAAAGGGGATCCAGAGATCAGAACTGTTATAAATTTTCAGGGGCCTTTTGACAGCTCGTGTAAAATACTGTTAAATAAATAAATTGCATTTTATGAGAGAGCAGAGCAATACATCAAAACTTAATAAGCAAAACCAAGTCACAGTGGATTAATGTCTTTTATTACGAGCAGAGATTTGGAGTTCAGAGCAGTTTATGGTGCAGTGTAATTGTAGAGATTTATGACAAATGTGTTAGATTTTGTTTAATTTTATTTACAAAGAGAACAATGGGTTGGAGAAATCTTGTGACTATATGAGTCATTAGGAAAAATGATGGATGTGTGAATGGAGTTGTCCAGTGTATTCCAAAGCACTGGTATATCTGGCTGTGTGAATCCAGATAACATTTAACTGTGATATGTGTTACTTGTGTGGCCACCATGTCATGTGCTCTGTGGAAGGACAACCACGGCTTCTCTGAGGCTCATCCATCCAGTCAAAATGGATTTGACTAAATTTACCATTTGGTGTCTTTTCAGTAATCCAAATTCACTCAACAGATTAGAGTGGACCTATGTGACAGACAAGGTGTGACTTAGCAGTAGCTTCTGAAGGAAATGGAAGTTAAATGGCCTTTGTAGCAGTGCATGGCCATTCTGGTTACTGGGCTCCTCTTTACTCTTCCATTAGCCCAATGCCATTCCCAGGCCCTTACAGCTCTCGGGAACGACAGGGGGAAAAGCAACAATTACTTGCAAGTTGCCTCACCCTCTTTCATGCTTATGATAAATACTGCTGGTGAATTGTGGACTGAAAATGAATACCACAGCATCTCCTGGCTACTTTGCACTAGAGATGTTAAGCTGGGTAGTGGCTGTCACTTTCTCAGTCCTATAACCAGTCTAAAGCCCTTGTTCCTTTCATGCAGAGCAAAGAGATGAAGAAAAAAGTACTGGAGAGACAGTTTTGGTTATTAAAGCAAACCATACTAATGCTGGATGGAGAGCAGTTCTATATTCTGTGAAGCCTTTTTAAGGATTTCTACGTTGGTTCCTTTTCATTACCATGATGAGACTGAAACCTCTGTGATGGGAGGAGAAGATGCAGGATCCTTCCATATGCCATCTCTATAAAACCAAACAAGTGATCAGCAACAACAAAATCAATAATGCCATCAGCAACTGAGCAGCAATATGCAGAGTTGAATTAGGGAATCCAGGTTCAAAACTTGCATTTTGTTTAGGTCCCCTGTTCTAGTTCAGTGTGTTAGACAATGTGTTCAACAGCATTTTTCTTTTTCTGAGTAGGATCTCAGTGGATCAGCGTTGTCTGATCAAAAAAACCCACACTTTTAAAAACATTCTCACACCACTTTACCAATTAGGAAAATCACAAATGCTTGAGAAGGTTGAGGTGATGTGTAATATTGTGAATAATGTTCTGTGACTTGCATACATAAGTAATTTTTATGTAGATATTAGCTCATGATTTGGTTTCCCTAACATGTTCTGCAGAGTTGTGACTTCACATGTAAATTTCTTGAGGATAATACAGTACTGATTACAATTTTGCAATCTGTACTGACAAGAGCAAATTCTGGTCATCAACATCATGCTGATTGTAGATACAGTGGCAGCTGCTATTACTGTTGTCCATGCCTTTGCTTCTTTTCACAATCCTTACAAAAGCAGCTGGAAGACTAGCCTTCAGAATATTTTATTTAAGAGGAACCATTCCCCATTCCACCTCACTTTTTCTTTTCTTTTCTTTTTCCCTGTTTTCAGTGATGCCTTTACTTTCCTTTCCACACATCTTGCATTCAACTTTCCCTATTTACACCTCTTTGCCATGGCTAACTCTTCTTCATTTCATGAGGGTAAGGCTTTTTTTTTTTACATTTCTTTTCTATCCCATCTTTGGTTTAGTCCCCAGTGCAAAACAAACAAATACAAAAGGAAGTATTTTGTAGAACACCAAAGTTTACATGGATATTACAGATTTTTTTTTCATTAAAGGTTGAAATTGAGCATTATGTGACAGAAAATCTTGCACCGTAGTATTGAAATGAGAAATCTTTATCATTTAATGTATCAAAAGAAATTTTAGTGGCAAAAGTGACGTGCAGTTTACATGTGGTGTTTGTCAGTGCTCTGGCTTCATTAGCCTGTTCTTGCAGACAAATTTTGTCATCATAAAGATTGATACATATATTTTGTTGTGCAAAAACAGTTAGGAACATACTAGAATGGTTTTCTAGCCTGAAAGGGGAAAAAAATCACAACCAAACATAGCATAGAAATTTGAAGAGTGTTCATTGGCATTCCGTGGAAAACATATGGTCATGTCACCCAAGACTTGGTCTCCAATATTGCTGTGGTTAAATCCCAGAGGTTACAACTGTTGGTACATCTCTGCCAACAATCCAGACATTGGCAGTGCTTTTTTATTGAGCTTAGTTTAAAGTGCTTCTAAAGCAACATAAGCTACACTGACAATAAGCCCTGTTCTACAAACAAAAGAGTAGTTCTTACATTGAACTACATTGATTTCAACAGCTTAAATTCGTGCCTTATGGCATAACTTGATCTTCCTTTAGGTGACATGTTTCTTTTTAATTTCATAAAGAATTCTTGTATCTGAGGGCCAGTGTGATGACAGAAACATCTAGTGCATATAACAGCTTACTGGATGAAAAACTAATGCTTCCAGAGAAATGGTATTGAGTTATTTCTGCAAGTCAGGAGCAATCCTAAGTCTTTTAACTACATATATATACATACAAACTTTGGAATCCTGGGATCCTGAAACAAGTTTTGTCTATCCAAAATAGGGTTGCTTTGGCATCATCTAATACTTAAAACCATATGGATTTAAGCTAAGTGATTTAAAGAGTAAGCCACAAAGAATTAAAAGTAACGTATCTAATGTGGAAATGCTCAGTTAATCCCCACAAGAAGCGCTTTCTGTGCTTTCTAGAAAGACTGAGCTGCACAGAGCCAAAGTGGACACATCTTTCCAATATTTTTCCTGGCTCTTTACACATTTTGCATAGTATTTATGAAAGCAGTTAATAATCTTCAGCAGTGCTAACGTAAGGCACATATGCCTTCATTGATTCCTGCTGAAACATCTAATGATGGTATGAATTATCTTAAGAGTTTCCCTGAAAGCAGGTTAGTGCAAGTCCATTTTTCAGCATATTTCAGAGTTTAATCTGCAGAGAGTTTGCTGGTGATCATGGAGTACTGGCCAAAGCCACATTATTACCTTTTCTTTTTCTTTCTGTCCCTCCCTGCAAGGCTGGTGCTAGCTTGCCTGACCGGGTAATTAAAAATACCCTCTTGAAAATATCTAATAAACGAAAAAAATTTAAAAAATCTTCAGTATATCATGTTTCCTTGAGTTGTATTTGCAGTTGCTCTAGAGCTGTATCATGCTCATATTTGTCAGAAGAGGCAATCACCATGCCTCTGACTGTGAGAAAAAGTGATCTAATAAGATTTGGCCCACACTAGGGAAAAAGATAGAGAATATTTCCAGTAAAAGATTGTAGAATGAAGCAGGTTTGTCTTTAAATCACAGGCTGTTATACTGTGAGGAATGACAATTATTTTGCCTAGAAATGGAATAAAGTTGGAAAACCAGAAAATACTGATAAATATAAGGGTTGGAGGACAAAATGTGACTCATATAATGCAGATCAAAATCTGTCTAAACCACTTATTTCTTTCTATGTTGCTACTCCTGCTCATTTTAATAGGGCAAAGAAAAGGAACAGAATTGCCCCACTGGTTTAAGTTGTAATAGTTACATCAGTGAATCAAAACCACCCACAAACATAGTTCTGGACTGTAAATATTGTAATCAGGGAGATATTAATGGTCCATTATATAAATTAATTAGATCTCTTGCCCTGAGGGGTCCAGAAAAAAAGCAGTAAACTAGAAATTTAAATTGGTCTCCATGTGTATCAAGTTGAGATGCCTGAAACCAGCATATCCATTTCTTCTAGCTCCTCAGTTTTCTTGACCTTTCAGTTCTTTCTTGGCACGTTCTGAATCGTTAAAAATAAAATCCTTATGAGGGCACTGGCAAGTGGTTAGCAAAACTCATTATGGCAGCTTTCTACATTCAGCTATTACAGTGATAAAAGCCAGGATTGAAATGGGAGAAGATAATTGGGTGCTTTAGGAAAGGTTGTCCTAAAGTCACAGCTGTCCAGAGACTGTCCTGGGAAGCCAGGTGAGCTGAGTTGTTTCCCTCCAGAGCACAGAACCATGTGGGCACATCCCTGATGCCCTCCTGAACAAAAGGACTTTGCAGCCAGGGAGCTTTCCTGCTAAAAGTGCTTTATCCAAATCTTAAGAAACAGCCTGTGATTCTTTATGGGTGAGATTTTGCTGCCTGAACCCTGGCTGGGAGCATGGCTGTATTCCTCAAAGGGTACGATGCTGTTCAGCATGGAGGGAGTTGCAGAATCTGGATGCTTGAAGTAGTTCAAATACTTGTAGTCTGCTGAAAATTCCCACCAATATTCAGACTATTCAGTTCCTTTTTAAAATAGTACTCTATATTTAATAGGTACTATTGCAGAAGATTTTGTCTGCAGTGTCTGTCTAATTTGATAGCTTTCAGGATTACTGCGTTTAAAGACAGTGTATATACCATTTCATCGGCCTGTTGTCAACCTTTTAAATGCATTGAAGATTATTATGAAATGAAATCTACCTCTGTGGCTTTTGTGACATTATCTTCTTCAAATGAATTGAATGCCACCTTTGCCTCATTTCCTTCAGCCCTGCTGTACTTCTGTCAAACCTCACCATTAGCATTCTGAATGTGTTGCTTCTCTCATCCGTCACTTTCCATTTCAGTTTTCTCAAGGTGAAAATCTCCCTACTAATTCAAAAATCTTTGTGTCTTCATTATCTGTGACTTTGCCCAGATACTAAAAAACCTAAATGGAAGGTAAAGTTAAGGCCTAGCCATGTTTTATACCAGAATAGTAAATGCAGAGGGTAAAAGGGGTAAGGAAGGAAGCATAAACATTTAACTTTTTATTTCTGGGATCTTTTGGGGGGAAGGATTGAAGGTAATTTTCTCGAAGGTAAATTTTTCCTTAAATAATTGTTTTCCTGGATCTGGGCATTTTTTTAAAAATACCATCATCATGCTTTACATAACCATGTTTCCAAATGAACATAGCAATGAGGAGAAATATCCTGTTCTTAAGTGGCTTGGAAGGATACCAGGGAATAATTCTTGCACAGCTAACATTTTTCATACTCATGAAATATGGTTGCTCAGTAAGCCAGACATTTGATTGTGTGTACTACACTGGTATATTAGAATTAATCTGATGCCTTCTCCCCATCTCATGAATTACTTCATTAATTGGTCAGTGAGACAGTAATAATGATGAATGCATCTGTTTATTTTTAGAACAAATATCAACTACCTTTCAATTAGGCAGTGGCACTGTTAATTGATGGGACTCTCCGTGTTTTATGTGTTTAATAGAATCCTTCTTACTGTTTGTTATTGCTAGACATAGAGAAAGCTGGACCAGTCCAGCTCTGCTGGTTGCTGATGTTGCTGTATTGGCAATTAACATGTCTGGGAATACAGTAGACTGGACTTCAGTAACATTCCTTTTGGGCCACTCTGGGAAGGCTCTACATTTTGCTTAGTATGTATATTTAAGCTCCCAATTTCTGATAGCTGCAGAAATACCAACTAAAATCAAATCTCTGCATTTAATGACCTCAGCAGGTTTAATATAGTCAGAGCCATATAACCTTGCTTTCCATCAGACAAAAATAATCAAATAACCAGCATGAGTGAATTCATTCCTGAATCCACAGTATATGTGACAGCCTGGCAGAGGTTTTGTGAGTGCTCTGTTGCTCATTCTACTAGTTACCAGTTCATTAGATGGGAATTTTCTTGAATGAATGTCTCCATAGGTGATGATTGTAGAAGATGGTGATACCCTTAGATGCAGAGAGGATTTGGGAAGAAGAATCACCTCTAAATGAGAACAAATGGAGAGATAAAGGGCATATGGGAGTGCTGGAAGTGGATTTACTATTTTGTTGTTGTACCAAGTGTTGTCCATTACACTTTAATAGATTTTCATTTATAGTATCAGCTGAATGGCCAATTTCACTAGTTTGGCAGCAGATTCTACCTGTGGAGCCTTTTTAGCCTCTGTTCTATTCTCTTTACAATTCAGTGCATGTATAGGCTGCTTTAGTTTATTTTTCTAGCTATCAAAAAATACATTCAGAACTGGAAAAAATGTAGGATTCCCAATACTTCTTGATAATAGAAGCTTTGCACATAAATGTTCATCTTCCACGGTATTTATAAAACACATAGAGCAAATTATGTCTGCAAGTGTTTATGGGTCTCAAGGATGCAAACACATTCACTCTGTTTGTCAATACATTTTACAATTTAAACATGAGCATTTTATTATTCTGATCAAATCAAGAACTCTAGGTAATTACTAGTTTATTAAAGCCGAAGAAACACATGGAATTGCCTTCACTATTTTTTCATTGATTGTTTTCCATATTAGTGCAGATACCTTTTGTAAGAGCAGACAAAGGGGCAGTGGCACTTACAGAATCAGAGAATCTTTAAAGTTGGAAAAGACCTCTGAGATAATTGAGTCCAACCATTAACCCAGCATTACCAAGTCCACTACTAAACCAGGTCTCTAAGCACCACATTTACGTGGTTTTTTTGAACACCTTGAGAGGCAGTGACTCCATCAGCTCCCCAGGCAGCCTGTTCCAATGCTTGACCACCCTTTCAATGAAGACATTTTTCCTAATATCCAACCTAAACCTCCCCGACACAACCTGAAGCTGCTTCCTCTTCTCCTGTCACTCGTTAGCTGGGATAGGAGACCAACCCCCACCTCACTCAACCTCCTTTCATACGCCTTCTGTGTAGATAACAGAAATGGAAAATGCAGAGAGGGAAGTCATGCACTAGAGCCTTCCTAGGCTGCAAAATAACTTCAGCCAGTTTGCTGCCCCCCAAAGCAGAAGTCTGCTCTGCCCCTCAGTTTTAGCAGCTTGAATCAGTCCTGTGGTGCTGGCACTGACCCTTCCTTCAGTGCAAGTATTTGTGTGCTGGGCACGTGCTGTTGGAAAATGAGCTGGATTAAAGCTTGCTCAGGAAAAAGAATAGTAAAAGCAGTGAGAGACAGTGGCTGGGGCAAATGGAAGGATTGCCTTCAGCCTCCATTTCTGCTCATGTGTATGACCATCACATATTTAGAGACGAGTGGATGTTTTTGCTGTGCAATTTAACAAAGTAACTCAGTAGTGAAAATTAAAGTTAGGATAATATACAGCACTGATTTTTTTTGTGATCTTAAGTCATTCAGCTATCTTATGGGTCAGCTTCAAACTGGATATTAATGGAAAACAGCTCTTAGACTTGTTTTTTGTCTTAGAAAATAAATGTTTACTTTCATTTCTCCTCTTCTGAAACCCTCAAGTTCTGTAAGACTCTAGATAGGTTTTGTGCAATCTGCTAATATTAGCTTGCTTGAACTTTCAAAGCACTGTAGCCTTACCTGATTATGTTGGGTACAGGTGAGGCTTCAGATTGCCAAATTCCCACTGACAGACTGGCTGACCTACCTTTGCACAGAGGCTGCAACAGTCAATAAAAAGAGCAATGACAAAAATACGTGCTAGAGGACAGTGGGGTCACTGGTTATATATAGGAAGAGTCACTCCAAAAATAGAGTAGTATTTGGAGGTGAATAACCTTAGACTATTTCAGGGCTATTGAAAGAGCTCTCTTTTTTTTTTCTTCCTTTTTTTTTTTAATCGTATGGAGATGGAAGGAAATTGCTGAATGAGGAAAGCCCAATCCCATTTACTTTCTAGCTGAAAAACCATGAGTACTTGGAATCAATTTAAATGTCCTTCAATGCATATAGTTTACTGCACTGGCCCATTAATTAAGTTGTTTTTCCATTGTGTAATTTTGTATGATGGTTAGTTGTAATATGGCAACAAAACTGGATCTTCGGACATTCATTGTTCTGTAATAGTTCTGAAAATTAAGTGCCCAGGATATAGAACTATTAGATTAAAAGCTATTTCTTCCTACATGTGTGCAATGAAAAATAGTCTCTGAATAATTAATATCATTCCTGTATTTGATTCATAACTGAAAGTAATTTTGAAGAATTTTGATTTATCTTGTCTAAAGTACCTCTTGTGTGTTTTCTGACTCCTTCCTGCTCAACATGTGCTGTAGGGCATTTTGAAATGAAGGTGAGTGAAACTGATACAACCCATAAAAATAGATGAATGGTATTAAGCCATTTGATTTACCCATGTAATCATGAGCTGTGGTATCCCTTGAGCCTCCACATCGTTCTTTCACGTAAACATGTTACCACGTGGCTGGATTCAGTAAACACTTCCCCAGAGCATTTCCCTGGCCGTGAAGATGGTTGGTACAGCATCCGAGCAGACCTGCTTTCCCTGGGCTCTGTACAGCTTCAGGAATCTTTTGGAGCTTTTACTTACCATAGCCTCTGGACTACTGGAGGGACATAGTCCTCTCACGTACAGGAAACCATGATGCCTCCAGCTACAGGTGTCTAGGGACCTGCAGGTCACTTCCAGCTTAATCGTTCTCATTCTGCACTCCCCTGAGCAATTGCTGCAGGTGCAGCACTGCCAGTATAGTTCTTGAGACAAAGTATGCACTGTCTGATGTCTCCAGTTACTCAGGAAAAAAAATTACTAACCCCTTCAGTAGCCAGATGGAAATTTTGAAACTGTTTATGCCATGCCATAGAACCCATGATGTCATTTAGCTTTCACTATGCTGAAAACAAAGGCAAAGTCTCCTCTACACATTCCCCCTCTGCTTTATTGTGTTGAGATGGAAGGGTAATTGTTCTTGGCAAGGGTGACTGGATTACAGCTGCCTTTGACTTTCAGGTTTTTTAGTGCCATCATGGTGGCTAAACACATGCAGAACACTGTGACACAGTGGGGAAAATGGGATTTCATTTCTTTGAAATTAGAAAAAAAAATGTGATTCTTGCCCTTTGAAGAAAATTGCCAGAAAACCAAATCAATTCTATTTTATTTTTAAGACTTGGAAGGTTTTGATTCTGTAATACCAATTGCTGAGAAGCTTAATCATCCAACTACAACCAGACCAAAAGCTACTGGCAGGCGACCACCCTCCCAGTCTCTCACATCTGTAAGTTAATTTTCATTTTCTTTAAAAACTATTTTTAAAAATATTTTTTTCAGATTTCCCTCCCCTCCTATTTGTGTTCCTTGGTGTTTTTACTACTTTTACACAGCCATTCCTTCACACGTACAATGAGGCAGAGAGATGCAGATCAGGAAAATTCCTGTCAAAAGGCTGCCAGTGTTTTGAAAACTGATGTTTAAAACATTCCCTTCCTTCTTATATTTGTACCCCTTTATTTGGGTGCTGCCAAGTGTTCCTTGCCAGCCATGACTGAGCCCATAAAAATCCCTTATAAAAATCTTTGGAATAGAGTCATTTGTGCTAAGTATTGAGGATTTAAAAATCCCTAATAAAAATCTTTGGAACAGAGTCATTTGTGCTAAGTATTGAGGATTTTGAAAGTGTTTCCCAAAAGAAGCATTTCCCTTAGTTTCTCTTGGACATTTACAGATACTGAGGACAAACAGACCATTCGTCTTCAACAGCCCTCCTTGGGCTATCATGTGTTTCTTCTCTTTAAGGTCACAGTTGTAAATATAAGGGTGATGTAAATTTCACTCTCTAATACGTATTTTTAGACAAGCTGCTCTCATAAACCATACTTTGGAAACCACTGCTTAGTTTTTCAATGTCTTCCTCTTTGGGGTTTGGGATTTGTTTGTATGCATGCTTTTTGCATTCTGGAATATCAGAATGAGAGCAACTACTGATGGTTACTTGGGTCTGTGTTGCTGAAGAAAAACAAAGTGGAGGGAAGCAAAAAGGGTTGCTGTGAAACTAACAGAGCTCAAAAAAAGAGAACACTTTCAAAATTGACTGTTGTCATAAATACAGAAACATAAAAGACCAGTAAAAAGGTTTTCTTTCCCCTGTCAAATCTATGGGGAAAGGAACAAGGGGTGGAAAGGACCTTCCCTTTTCACACCTTTGCAAAGAGGCTGTGCACAGGCAATGGCTGGGGCCTCTGCAGAGCAGCAGGGTGAGCCCTGCCCTGAGCAAAGGCACGGCACAGCTGCCACCCCATGGCACAGTGCTCAGTGGCCGACGTGGGACAGGGGGGTGCCTTCATCTTGGGATGCAATGCAATGCAATGCAAGGCTGTAAATTCATGTTGAATTCAACTCTGAAATGTATCTTATTTCTTGAATGCTTTGAAAACAGTCTAACCTTGAAAAAAAGATGCAAAAAATGGGTACAAAGAGTCCTGATTTTAACTATTGTTACTCTGAAAACGATAACTAAAAAATTCTTGTACAATGAAAATATCTGTGCTTTTCTTCTTCTCTTGTGGTGTGTGTTTCTCTACATAGTCATCCCTTTCAAGCCCTGATTTCTTTGACTCACCAAGTCCTGAAGATGAGAGGGAAGAACATGTTTCCATTACTCACAAGACTCTTGAAGTGTCAAGGAAATCAAGAACTGTTACAATATCACAAGTAAGTTAATTGGAATGCCTCTGCCTGACCTTATCACATGCATCTTCTTTTTTTAAAACAGTACTCAAATATTTAAAATTTAATTCAACAGTCACCCGGTAACTGTCCACTTAAAGAAATCTAAAATTATAAAGGTTACTAAAGATTGTTCTGTGCTTGAAAGGGAAGTCTAAATTGAATTGCATGGTTAAAATGTCTCAAATAACCATACTGTGAAAAAAATCCTTCTTATGTAAATGCATTTCACAGAATCAGAGAAGCTGAGATGTAAATTTTAGAAGCAAAGACCCCGTCTTTTTGTAACTATAAATTGAGTTTACATTAGAAGAGTCTGTAAGCAGAGAAAATACAACTCTTTGACCCACTTTAATAGTAGGTGAATTTAAATTTGCAAATATTTTAGCTTTTTATACTGGTGTAATTGTATTCATTTCATAGGCTTGTGCCATTCTTACTGTATATTGGTAAAATACTATACCAGAATCAAATATTACAGAAGGAGTGTGTAGGTCAGGCTTTAAAGGTTGGAGCTAGTTTTTAATACGTGAAGATACCTTTAATAATACAAATATTACATTCTAATAATCTAGCAAGTATTTGAAAGATTAATTCCTGCACTTCTGTGACCAAGGATAATGTTTTGCTATGTAGCTCCCTCTTCTGGGAGCACTTGCATTAAGGAATACTCTTGGGCCAACGTTTGTAAGTTGTATGACAAAGCTGTAGATGTTGTTCCTGTAAAATGAGATGGCTGCTATGAGAAAGCAGCTGATGAGGCTTTAATGCTGAGAGGCAGTTAAGCTCTGGAATAAGATGCTCAGATCCATGACTCCAGTTGTGCCTTGATCGCCTGCTCCAGAATTGAACTCAGCCTGACGTCTCTTTTCAGTCCAAAGGAAACTCGCACCTACTGATGTATGGGGTTATTATCCTTGAGAGATCTGATTATAGGTACACATTACTCACATGCTGGTCTCCTCTGTTGAGACCCCACCTGGACCTCTGCATCCAGCTCTGGGGTTCCCAGCACAGGAAGGACAGGAACCTGTTGGAGCAAGTCCAGAGGAGGCCACCAAGATGATCAGAGGGATGGAGCACCTCTCATGTGAGGAAAGGCTGAGACAACTGGGATTGTTCAGCCTGGAAAAGGGAAGGCTTTGAGGTGACCTAATTGTGGCCTTCCAGTACCTGAAGGGAGCCAACAAGAAGGATGGAGAGAGACTATTTACAAGAGCATGGAGTTGCAGGACAGGATGATGGAATGGTTTCAAACCTAAAGAGAGCAGTTTTATATTAGATATTAGGAAAAAATTCTTTACTGTGAGGGTGGCAAGGCACTGGAACAGGTGCCACAACAGAGAAGTTGTGGATGCCCCATCCCTGGAAGTGTTTAAGACCAGGTTGGATGGAGCTCTGAGTAACCTGGTCTAGTGAAAGTGTCCATACCCATGGCAGGGAGAGTGGAACTAGGTGACCTTTAAGGTCCCTTCCAAACACAGAAACTAAGCAAATAAACTAATTCATAAAATGTTGAAATAATAATATTAAGATCATTAAGTCACGTTTTCAAAGCCACTACAGTGATTCAGCTTTCTTGTGATTATAACACCATTTTTATTTATATGGTCAGGCTTGTTTTTTCTGCAGAACACCTTTTGTATTTAGTACTTTCCCAGAGCAGGTTCTGTGCTTAATCGTTGTTTTATTGTGGGAAAGACTGTTTTTTGCAGAACTTGGTGAATCCTGCTCTTCCCTTCCCACTGCAGTTTCTCCTGATTTTCATCTGAACAGTAACTTTACTCTCAGTTACTTTGTTTAGCTAATGCCACCCCACAAGTCTCCAAGTCCTCATTTACAGTGCCTCCTTCCATTTCCATACCATTTATCCTAGTATTTTACCCTATTTCCATTCAACTTCAATATCTCTTTCCCAAAGAGAGTTGGAGGGCTGCCTAGTGCTTTTTCTTACTCTTGTCCAGATCAGATTTTCAGATATGCCTGGTAGATGTCATGTAATGCACACAAAGCACTGCCAAATAACATTCTGAAGACTCCCCTTACCTGCCATTGTGATACTTGTACTTGTGCACTGTTCTGTGTTTGCAGTGAAGTAGCTGGTCATGTATGGCTGGTAAACTTTAGATTTTCTGTCTCGTAAGTGTAAAATGTTACATTGCATCACATTATATAGAAATATTGCATTATGTACATGATATTACATTATACATGTTATTAGAGGCTCATCTAAAAAGTAGAGCACTGGATTGCAGTTAAGAAGCATGGGATCTTTTTCAGTTGACCACGTGGTTCCAGGGTTATAGGTTAATGCTGTGTTTTTCTGTGAAGTTCCTAGAACAATAAAGAGCTATTGGTAGTTGTGGGGATTCACAAACACTTTGGTTAACAGAGGACAGCACACAATATTTGCTTATTATTAATATATTATAATTTTGAAGCTATGGAATTTTGCTTTTCTATACATATACCAACAAGCAAACTTAGTATTTTCATGTTTTCATAATTCTCAGGGGAACATGTAATACATTTTTTAATTTTTGAAAAAAACATTAAAAATTCCTTCAATGTTTAGTTGGAAATCTTAAATTTAATTTGCAAAAAAATACACCTTGGATTCTTGGCCATGAAGTTTTGTGCTCTGCAGGAGACATCCATGGATTTCGATACGTTCTCACAAACTTTGAGAGAAATGCTGAGCATGTGTCCCTGGTTTATTTCACTGCTAGGTCTGAGATCTTGGAAATGCTGTTGCTGACTGGTTGTAGCAACCATGGAAAGTCTTACTGAAGCTGTCTGAACTTTTGCATCCCAACTAGACCCTTTCTGATGTGCACATACAAACATAAGGACTAATCATTATATTTATCATTCTTTGGCCAAAACTATCCATGTTTGACTGCTGGACTTTCAGCATTACTGAAGAACAGTTAAATACTTAGCATTGGTTAGAGGTTTGATTTTCATAAAGCTTTCTGTAGACACTAATGTTATTCTTTTTGTTACAGGTGTCTGATAACAAAACTTCCTTGCCTCCAAAACCAGGAGGTCTGGCTAGTGGCAGTAATGTGCAACCATCACTATCCCCTTCACCATCACCTGGATTTCACTCAATTGCTATGGGAACAACAGGCCACAGGTCAAATTCCCCATCCCTGTTTGGTAATGAAGGAAAGCCAAAGACTGAGCACTTGAGCCAAGGTCAGACTGCCCTGGAAGAGCTGAGAACACAAATTAGGGAGCTAAGAACCATCATTGAAACCATGAAAGACCAGCAAAAGTAAGTATTGCAAATCACAACTGTAGGTGGGATGCATCCATTTGTGCATAGTGGTGGCAGCTTCTACTTCAGTTTGCCTTCATGTGTGTTACTCTGCACAGCTGGCCTGTGTTTTGTGAGTGATTTTCATGTGACAGAACATATTCAGGGGTGACAACATCAGCAAAAAAGACCTACGCTATCCACTTGTAACAGCTTTTTTTTCCTGTGTTATGACATAAGCAGATGTTTATGGGGCGCTAAAAAAGTTAAGTTGCAAGCTATGAACAGTGAATATTGTTTTATTTGCCAATAACAATCTGGGATCTCCTGTGCATTGAACATAATAAAAGGGGTGCATTTGTTCCAGTTGTAGTACAAATTACTGCAAGTTCCTAAAATTATTAAATCAATTTGTTGTTTGACTGTTAGCACATTTTCACAGGAAGCTCGTGTTACAAAAGTAGTAATTGAATTGTGATTAGGACATCTGAAGGCCTTTGTGTTCATGGCCCTGAATCTTCCTATTTTAGCTTTGCCCATCTTTATTTTCTTTAAGTTGCTCATTTCTTAGGAGAAACTGGGGCTGGCATGTAACTTTTGATGTTCCTGAGAATATTGAATGCTTTGGAAGCTAAACCTTCACTTACATTGTCAGTTGTGTGTAGCCCAGGCAGGAAAAAGAAAAGGGCAAGCAGCGTGCAGAGCCTGTGGCGGAACAGAGGTGTGCGGAGTTTGGGAGAAGATGCGGGAGGGCAAGGTTCAAGCTGGATGTAGCCAGCAAGCCCCACGGCCTCGCCTCTTAGGCTCACCCTGCTCCTCTGGTCTCCCCGGCCCTTCTTGCAAGGGCAGCTTCCACCTACTGGTTTCTGTCCTAAGGTGAGATCACTCAGTGGGAACATGAGAACGTGTCTGCTCCTTATAGCTGTGTTCCCCTTCCCAACAAAGAATGACAGAAAATCCATATTTGGGATCATTAAGTCTTATCGATGAAGTTGAAGGTTACATTGTATTGCTGGCATAAACAGCTTTTAAGTGGCTTAAGTATGTGATAGGATGGGCAGGATTTGTGTTACTATAACCCACCAACCATCAATCCATCTACATTTTTTATGGAAAAAAAGGCAACTGGGTGCTGTTACAGTGTTGGCAGAGCTAGGCCAGAGCAAAGCCTGTGGATGCAGGGCTGTTAGGAGGCATTATTGACAAGCCACGTGGGATGGGGCGGGGTACTGTCCTCTAGTGAGTTTCAGTTCTCTGTACTATAGCCTATAGTATACAAGAGTACGCTGACTTCCATTAGATGTTCAGAGGAAAACAAAACATAGTGAAGTGGGGAATATATGTCTCCAAGAAATAGTCTTTTGTATTTTACTAGTCTAATTGTTTCCATCCCAAGCTTCTTTTGCATTCTTTTAACAGAAAAGAGATTAAACAGTTGCTCTCTGAGCTGGATGAAGAGAAAAAGATCCGTCTACGATTGCAGGTACTTAAATTATTTATAACATTAGGGATGTGGTGGCAGGTTTGATTGAGCCTCATATGGGACATAAAACTCTGCTAAGATACTTAGATACCAGTGAATCAAAAACTTCCAACACTTCTGAAAGTGTTCCATTCATTGAGTTGTCAATGACATTGACAAGTCTATGTCATATATGTTACAATACTGGGTTTTTACTGAAAAGCCTGATAATTATCTAAAAATCTATCAGCACAAGTAGACAATTTTTTAAAAAAAATAAACACAATACAGGATTGAAACGATGACTTTTTTTCATCTCGGTTTTAATTGTTGGATTTTGTCACACATGAAATCATGCCTTTTTAAATCACTTTCTGCCAAAACTTTATATTTTGTAGTAGTCTTGTCTTACTGTGAATATATTTGGAATATGATTTCATACAGCAAAATTTTTAAGTTTGCTTTACAAACTGTACTCAGGTTGTCATTATTAAAGCATCCTGAGCAATGTAAAAAAAGATGCTCTGATTAAGAACCCAGTTACTGTTACCACAGTTTGTACAGTACCTTAGGTCTAGATGTTGTCATGCTTGCTTAGTCATTTGCCAGGTAGAATTATGCCTTGCTTTTGGGAGTCATTGACAATGCTGCTTTTATGCAGAATTATGTTGAAAGTGCTTTTTGGGGGTTTGGAGAGTGACTTAAACAATGCCATTAACAACAGGCTTTAAATTGGTCAGACAAATGGACTGCATGGTCATTATAGGCCCCTTCCAACCAAAATGATTCTATTCTAATCTATGTTTTGCTATACTCTTCCATTCCATGTACTTGATAAGTGGTTTGGTATTGATTATATTTTATATTTTTATGGTGTAGGGCAACTGTACTTAGAACTAGGGATAGAAAATTGAATTGTAATTTCACTGGATTGTTCCCACTCTGTAAAGTACTTGGGAACATGGCAAAGTGTGACAATGGGGGATCCTCAATGTCTATGCTCCAGGGCTGCCTAAAGGACTTCATGTGTCCAACCACAAAGGCTTCTAATAACACACAATTCATGTTCAGCTAAAATTGAAACTTATTCAGCTAAAAACCAGTGAACATTTTTAAAAGCCATTATTGATTTAGTCTAACAGGCCAGACTATTCAGAGTTACCCAAGGATAACTTTACATCTTTATGCAGAGACCTGCATTGATGGGTTTAAAATTATGATTTTATAGCCAAATGCTTTCACTCCAGTTCAAATGTTGTTTATACTGGTAAATTTTCAGATGCTAGCCAAGATGGCTTTATTAGCTTTACATGAAGATGAGAGTTAACAAACAAAAGCTGCATTAGAGTGCTCTGATAGTCACAAAGTAGCACAGCTCCAGCACAGCTCTCAGTCCATGTATTAAAGAAGACTGCCTTGGTGATGGTGCAGTTGAACACAGGTTGAAACAGGTGTGCTTGAATAAACCTGGTACCCCAGCCTTAGGGTGCTCAGTGTCTGTCAGAGGGACCAAGTGTACAGTTAGGGCTGCTGATGGTTTCAGCCACATCCTTTTACCACAAGTCTGTACATCCATCAGAGCCTTAAAGGTGCCTGAGCACAGGCTTGGTGGGTGTCGAAGGCAACCACCATCCCTACAGCAAGAACCATCCCTGTAGGAGAGAGATGATGGGTTTTGTCCCTCAGTTACCAGTGCTCATTGCCAGCAGGGCAGTTTATTGTGTTGGTTGTAAGAGCAGCAGCTGGCACTTAGACATGGTGCTCATTCCACAGTAATTGCAGGCAGTGAGCTGAGCAGCTTGTAAAAGTTGTCATTTAAAGAGATTGAAAGGTCTTGCAGTACATTCAATGACTATACTTGTCATGGTCTGAGGGAGGAAGACGTGAATGGCCATTTTACACAGCTGAGAAGCACACCTCAATTTGCGAAACCTGTGGAATAAAGAGTGGTGTAAAACCCGACTTGACACCTGTGGACAAGGTGGAACAGGCACCTTTCAAGTGGCACTAAATGTGCCTCAGTTTGCTGAAGCATCTAATTAAATCACAAATACTTTTTTTCTGTTTGTTTTCAGATGGAAGTTAATGACATAAAGAAAGCTCTTCAATCAAAGTGAATACTTGATAGGTGGAATGTTGCATTATTCTTCATGACCGAGACTCAGATTTATGCCCCAGCCAAAATAACTTTGTGCCAAATGATTTAAGAATTGCCTCAACATCCCTTTATTTGAAGGATTAGCACAATAGTTTTTGATAGCACAACAAAAGTACCAACGAGAACAAAATTTCCACCCAAAGCCGTGCTATGCGGCGCTGGTTGTGACTGAAATTGCTCTTCTTGTGCTAAAGGCTCTCTACTTCAAGATCCTAGGTGAAATGAAAACTCAGGCAGTTTAGTCCATAGTGGTACTATTTTGATGATATTTTTCCATAAATAAAGTGTATTTCAGATTATCTGTTTACAAGCTTTATGATTTTGACTTTTGGTTTTTAATTGTCTTTTGTCACAGATTTTAAAATGTTTGTACTGCATATAGCCAGGAATGAATGTTAATGTTGGGGCTGGAGGGATTATTTTTGCTTCGAGATTGAACAGCCTACTTTTTGTTACGGTTTTAAGTTCTGTTAAATATGCAATTTTCTGTCCCCGAATCCCCTACAACTGAAAATTACATTGTGTACAGTAATGTATTTACAAGAAGGAAACAAACCAACAGAAGTCTGGTCTTTGCAATGATTTGTGCCTTTCTTTGCCACACACTGACTGGGGCCGGTTGAGGCCAGGTCTCCCTATGTAGCTCCCACGACGTCTCCTGTCCCCGGCGCCCGGCGGAGGTCACCTTCCCCGTGCAGGTCGCCCTCCCAGTGCACAGCTGCCCGGTCAGGAGAGCGGCTCTGTGCCAGTGGCAGGACAAAAGGGTGCAGCTAAGAGCAGCTTTGTCTTGAGCAGCTGTGACTTTTTAGCTTTCCTGGTTTGGATAGGCCTCTCCCTCAACCTGAATGTTCATCTCCGCTTGGTTTTCATTAGATGATTTAAACACCCGCCTCTGTCCCCAATTTTGCACAGAGTGAACAGAATATGCATTATTAAAGCAAAAATAAATAAAATTAATCTATAAAACATGAATAAAAAGTTGTATTATTTCATGCACAAGGTTCTCTGTTGTGTGACACTGTTTCATTTGTTAATTATGTGGTATTTTTTGCTATATTGTATTGTACACTTACAGACTGATACACTTCATAGTCCTTCATAGTCCTACTCTTGCAGCAGCACTTTCTTCTCAACATTTTGTTGAACCTGATGCTTACTTCAGTTTCTCTGTTTTCTTTCATTCTTTCAAATACAGTCTCCCATTTTTTTGGTTGCTGTTTCATGTGTTTTTAACTAACACAGAGTATCTCACACCTTCTTAGCAATCTCTCTTAAGTTTGTAATGGAGATTTTTGCATAGCATGGAGTGAGTGGGTGAGTGATATTGGTGATGCTTCTGAGTGACAAAAAGCTCCACATAAAGGATCTACTTGTCATCCCATCAAATGCTAGAGCTGGCTCCAGCAGCACACCCTATATCAACATGAACCACGCTGCCTGCCAGGAGCTGGGTGACACATAGTTTGCAGTTGGCTGGTCACAGTCACATATGGTTGGCAGCATTCCCATAATCTTTTTGATATGCATAGATATATAAAATACACACTCCACCATACCCAAATCTGGCTTTATGGGTCTCAACTGGGAACACAGAACCTGACTGTTGGGATGATTTTCTCTTCCAGAGCATCTGCTTCTATTGTAACAGTGGTGTCTGAGATTTAAAGATCAGGTAGTAAAACTTGAGATTTTTTTTTTTTAAAGTCACAATACATTTCTCAGTGTACTCAAACAGAAACACTAATAAAATATTTTATCACTGAAATTCTCTTATGTAACTTTTCTAACTGACATTAAAATATTTTTGTACGAAAAATGAGAGTCCTGCCATAGCTTTCCAGCGATAAAGATTTCTACATCACTTTTGTGACTTTCCAAGTTAGTAGCAGAGTTAGGAGAACAGAAGGAAATGAAGGGTGTTATCGTTTGAGATAACAGCCAGAGGGAAACCCCTCCAAAACAGAAGGCAGCTCTCACCAGCCCCTCCCCTTATTAGGTCCGGAAAGAAACTTCTCGGACGAAAGTGAAAAAAAAACCCTGTTTATTCACACACAATATGCATGCAGCAAAGACAAAAAAAAACCCCAACAAATGAGGATAATAAATCAGATAATAAATCCCCAAAAAGGGAAAACCCCAGTAGAAAAGTCCCAGAGAGAGTCCCTTCCATCTGGTAGCTTCCCGAGGGCCCCGGCCCAGGCTGCACCAGGCCTCCCTAGGCCTGCGAGGGGGGGAACGAATGTCCTTCGGATGTTGATCCCCTCCTCAGTTCCAGGTGATGGCACAGGTCCAAAGAAATGAAGAAAAAGGCACACAAAAAAACTGGCCGAAAAGGCAAGGGGAAGGGGAA